>CM057932.1:18646023-18993509 GCA_030141595.1 Chydorus sphaericus | reverse complement strand
GGATTGATCCTGGTTTCTTGAAAGAAGCTAATCGTCGGACGTGCCGAAGAAGTGATCCCATTGCGCCCGTCCCTCTGGTTCCATCTCGATAGTAGCTCCCCAGATCCCGCGGATCCAAGGCGTTTCCAGACGTACCTTATCGTGAAATGGGTGAACTTGTCTGGCATGTTAAGGTTAACAGATTTACCTACATTCGTTTCCCCAATGTCCTTAAATCGCCAAGTCTTTTGAACTGTGTACTCTTTGCATTCTTGAACGGTATTCATACTAATACAGAAATCTCTTGTCTAGACTGCGTATCAAATATTTTGTCTATTCCTAAATTGTACATCTTAGTCAATTATTGCAACTTTCAGCTGGCTGCACTTTTAAAATAGCAGATTAAAATAGTCCGATGGAACTCAACGTCAGTTGGTTAATTTTTTCCGGGTGAGAGCACCCACCGCCCTATACCAGCCAGGCAATGGATTATTACAGTTCTTAAAATTTAAAAGTATTGAGAAAAGGATACCGGTATATACTTTGTAATAAAACTATAAGCGATAGCAAATGAAAATTTTAAGAATGCGTAGATCGTAAACACGTCGGTGATGGCGTATCATGATGTAATAAGTTCCCCGAATAAAAGTATTAGATGCGACAATTAATAATGAAGCAACTTTTTTTAAAAATTAGGATACAATAGATTATGATTTGGGAATTGTAAGAAATATTAGGCAATGAATTGCACGAAACCATCTTCCCCCAATAATCGACCGTTCCAGTTTGTTTGAAGCTCGCAGTGGGAAGCTGCGAGTGCTTATTAGGTTCACTGAAAGGGTCGTCGTTTGTCTATGAAGTTACTTGGTAGAGATCTTAAAAATCGTCGCTATTGTTCGACTTTTCCGCAAATAAATTACCATGATACTTGAATGAAAAGAAAATAATTATTTGTAGCATTTTGATTATAACGCGGAAGTTCAACCCGCAATAGGGATCAGAGTATCAAGGTATACCAAGAGCGACGTGAGGAAACCGTGCTATACTGCTACGCATTGTGGCACCAGACACGCGGTCATTACTTACGAGCACAGTAGGAAGGACGAGACCAAAAAATACGTGGATATATGGCGACTATTATAATAGATTGTACTAGCTTGCACCGGGAGCTGACTGAAATGCGCGAACAAAGACACGGCGTCCGCACCAAAAGAACAACAATGAAACCAACATTTTTCAAGTATTTAAGTGTACTCTCATCAATATGTTTCTCATCATTCCTGAGTGATGATCCCAAACGAAGAAACCGTAGTCGGAAGTGTCGATGATGTTCATAGAGAAAGGGACCAGGGATCGCCTACGTATAGAAGTTGAGCACTTGAGCTCGTAGAGTGTAGACAGTCACCAATAGCTAGCCTGACTGTTTGCATGGCTGTTGGGTATAAGAAAGCGGCCCTTTCTTTGATGATCAGCAAGAAACGGAGAGGATCGTCGGAACAGTATACCGAGGAAGTAGATGTAGTTTACTATTGAATTCAAGGGCTCCATGTCCCTGGTCCCCATCAGTAACCATTAGTGGAATGGTCTTGTATTCTAATATAAATATGCTGTGCTTACCGAATCTAAACTCGGTAAAACACGCACGTTGATAAAATAAATGGATCTGGCGTTGAAAATTTCGTCCATAATTTCTGTTTATTTATATTTTCCTCTAATGAACTAAAAGCTTATTGTGTTGACCGTAACTGTAAAGTGTAAACGTTGAAACGAAAGTAAATGAGAGAAAAGTAACACCGTCGGACTGTTTCCTCCTCGATGATCTTTTGTATCGATAATTTTTCTTGTTCTTCGTTATTATGTGACCACTTATTATTCTTCTTATACCCTGAAAATAAAAAAAAAATAAATTTTCAATTAGTTTTTGTAAATAACTCAGCGTTGGCTCACAATCAAATCAGCAGAACAAGTTACATCTATCTATAGTAAAAGCGTAATATAACACATGTTTTCTACCACTGCACATAACTATACTTAATCTAGATGTATTAGGGCGGCCTAGGATAACATAACTATTTCTTATGCTGTAAAGGATGATCAAGACTTGCTTTGGTTCTAATGGTTTCCATAGTAATATAGGTGGTTATTAGTCGGTCAAAACAGGCGACAGCACGGCACTCGAGGCGGGCTCTTCGTGACCCTCTTCTTCCTTCTCAGTAAGCATCGATGTCGGGATGACGCCCTGCAAGGTAGATCGTCGACACTCGACGAACTTTTGGACGAAGAGGTCAGCAGCATCCTGTTGACTAAAGTGGACCCAAAAATCCTCGGGCACCAGTTCATTTCCAGAAAAGTTCAAGACAAACCAAGTCCAAGATTTCGTCGATTGGGAGACAGGCTTCAAAACCATTTCGGGTGTAATGCAATGGCCACAAGCAAGCTTAAGACTAACTTGATCGCTGATAAATGAAAATAAAACAAGAACTTTTAGTACAGGAATCAAAGCGAAAACAAGTAAATATCGAATTACCTGCGCATGACTATACGAAATGTATTTTTCTCACGATGGTAAACAATCTTGATGTCGCCATTACCATTCACCTTCTTCCATTCTCTTGTGAGGGCATCATATTTGCGCAGACAGGCTGGTTGGGAAAAGATGATTTCTTCGTCTCCATCGGCCTTTTTCACATCAACTGCAGCTGGAACTGGGGTAATCTGAACGGTTCGAGGGCTAATGCTTCCTGGTTCTTTGACTTTTTCTCCTTCCTCGTTGATACCAATCGTCGTCTGTTTACCAATGAAACAAAAAATTAAAATTTATAAAACAATATACAGTAGAAAAGAGACAAGAAGAAAAGGACTTACGCCAGAGATGAGTTCTTCTATTCCGCACCAGGAGAGAGATGACGATGCGTTTAAAGACGTCAATTCTCTTTTCAGGTTGTCGAACGCGCTTGGAACTAGTGCGCTTTTGATGACACTATTAGAAGCATCCTCCTGATCAGCGATATATCCCCAGTTGAGGAGTTCAACTGTCTTGTCCGTTTTGACCATTACAAGGTCTGGATGATGATTCGATTCTTGGAGAGGTGGTGCACTAGCTTGAGGACGCCGAAGAATCTGTACAATCCGGGGGATATTGCTTTCTTGCTCCTTGACTTCCTCTCCTTTCCAGTCGTCGCCTTTCGTCGACATCTTAACCTCTTTAAAAAACAAAGTAAAACATAAAGATTTAAAGAAAAGAGAACGAATGAAACTATATCTTACGTCAAATATGCGTTCGCCTGTTCCAGACCAAGAGAAAGAGACCGGCTTTTTGAAACCACTGGGCGAAGAAGATGCCGAAGAGGCGCCCGGCATGGTTAAATCCAACTGCATGAGCGAGGTATTCTCCAAGGTTTGGTTGATGAAACCAATAGGAGCAAATTTGAGCGGGCTTTTACCGAAAGAGCAGTCTCCTTTACCAACTGTGGTAGGAGTGAATGATGATTTGGTAGACTCCCAAAAGCCAGTGAAGGGAGTAGTGCTAATACCGTTGATGTAATAGTTGGAAGGAAGCTGTGTCTCGACTGCTTTTTGTTTCTGCTTCTGCTTTATAGAGTGAATACTTTGCAGTTATTGAGAAGGAAATCAAGTGTAGCTCGAGGTGTAGCTTCAGATGCTTCAAAATCTGGATGAGCTAGAGGTCCTCCCCGTTCCAGTACTTTTCTCAAGTGTGACCACCTACCATTCCATGTTACAGGATTCATATTTTTTACTACCTAATAATCAGAAAATAATTAATAGAAAAATTATTGATGATGAAATTTATGCAGCTATTTTCATTTTTATTTTGATAAAAACAGATCCATGAAGGTATGTAAGAGGGAAGCGTTTACCAACGTTCGCTACTTGGTGTAGATTGGTCATTTACCGTATAGTTGAATCTCCAACGATTATATAAGAAAATGTAACCACCAAGTTCTTCAAGAAAAACCGCCTTATCTGAAACTCCTAAAAACCGGATGAATGCAAATCGGTAATCGCAAAATAAATAAATACAGCAGACATTTTTATTTTTATTTTGAAATAGTCACATGGAACGCCATCTATTTGAAGCTTTGCTAACTAGGTACTCCAACGGATTTCGGGATCACAAAAGGGGCTGACGCACACGTGAACGTCCGCTGCTAAGTAGGGCCATTGTTTTTGATTGTTTATGAAAATAGTTTTCCTCAACAATCTGGACACTGTTTGCACACTGTAACATCAACAACTTTTATTAGTTTTCTCGTTTTGTAATTTTAAAGACTTTTAAATTGGGCATGTAAATAGGAAATAGTGAATCACTGTTTTAAATTATTGCCGATTGGCCGGTTTGGCTTTTTTAAAATTTGAAAAAAAAACGCGACCGCTAGAGGAGCTGCTTCAGACATTGCGTAACCTGCTTGGCCTCTTTTTTAAAAGTCGTCTGCTCTCGGCTGTGCATGCGTAACCAGCGTGATTTCTCCATATTTCGTTTGCTGATTTTTACTTTTTTTACTCAGAGGGAATCAGGGAAAATAGTTTTTAAAAATTTATAGTTCTGTAATTAAGGGTTCGTCTTATTTCACGTGTTTTCGAATCTGAGTCTGGAGTGAGCATAACCGTTTACAGAATCCCGAGCTGTCAAATCTTTTTTCGAATTTCATTTTCTTGTTTGTAAAAATGGTGAGCACCGGTCCTAGCAATAATGTGGGACTTCACTCCATACCAGAGATCCTTCATGATGTGGCTGGGCAGAAAATGTACCAAAGAGGTCAATTTCTCGGGAAGGTAAATGAAAATAAGTTGTTATACATTGAATGTCAAGCAATTTTTCAACTGTTTTTCCAATAACAGGTTCCTTTCGCTGAATTCTATGAGCTGACCGATATCAGCAGTGGACAAGTCTTTGGTGGGAAGATTGTCTTCAAACAGCTATTATTGCTGGATCCAGTATTCAAGAACCATGTTGCCCAGGAAATCACAGCTCATCGTGGCCTCAAGCACGAACACATTGCTGGTTTCAACAGTGTCTTTGAAGATGATAACTTTGTGTGTGTGGTGCTCGAGCTCTGCCAGAAACAGGTACTCATTTAAATTAACTTTAAAATGTCACACATTACTAATTCCAATATTTATTATCTTTTTTATTGACAGAGTTTAATGCAGCTGCACCAGCAGAGGCTAGCTGTGACCGAGCCAGAGGCAAGATACTTCATGCACCAGCTCCTTTTGGGTGTCAAGTACCTGCACAAGAACAAGATTATTCACAGGCATCTAACACTTGAAAATCTGTTTTTGAATGACAACATGGTGCTGAAGATCGGGGACTTTGGATGGGTCGCCAAACCCAACTCCCGCGCCCAACAGATCAGGTTGAATAATTTTAAAACCATATTTGTCAATAACCTTTTGCTAACCTTCTTTTATATTTTTTAGTTCATGGTGCGGCACGTCAGAACATAGTGCTCCAGAACTGTTCGGTCTGAAAGGCCACAGTTTTCCTGTAGATGTCTACTCAATGGGCAGCATTCTGTATGTTCACTTTATGCTCAAATTTACAATACTTTAAATTAAGATAACAATCTCATCTCTTATTCAGGTACACTCTTCTGGTTGGAAGCCCGCCGTTTGTGGTCGAGAAACCGGAAGAATTGCACACCAAAGTTATGAAGAACGAGTACGTCATTCCTGACCAGATCGGTCCGCTTGCCCGTGCTCTCATCACTCGGATGATGCAAGGGGATCCCAAACGCAGGTAAATCATTTTTTTTTTTCACTTTTTTTCTAGAATTGATGAGCTCAAATTTTCTTTTGATTTACAGACCAACTGTGGATGCCGTCTTGAAAGACACATTTATGACGAGCGGTTCCATGCCGGCCCGGCTACCTCTGTCGTGCCTCACCACAGCTCCACTATCCGATGCCCAATTGAATACTGCTAATGTAGCAGTCGCCCGACGCCCGCTTGGTGATCTAAACCGGGAGAACAGAGGTGCAGACCCGTTGGTCGTAGCATTTAAGCAACTTGAAGGTACTACTCCTTTTGTTTTAGCGCGTTGAACTTGTTGCTTCATTTTATTTGTATTGAATTACAGTTAAAGATGGTGGATTGGTATCGCCCCGTGAGCTCAATGGAGTGGTCGCTGCCAAAGTTTACACACCTGGCTCTCCACCAAAAACACTTTTTCAAGTTCTTCAGCATCAACTGATGCTCCTTTTTGCTGCCAATCCAAAGATATCCACCATGATGAGTAATTTTAAATCAAAATACTAATACTGACATATTAAAAAAAAATTAATGTCGGCTTAATTAGACAAAGCTGAGGATCCAGCCGCTTCTCCGATGGTATGGATTTCAAAGTGGGTCGATTACTCGAAAAATTACGGCTTTGGCTATCGGCTGAGTGATGACACCATCGGTGTACTCTTCAGGGATCGAACCAAAATACTTCTACTGGTCGACGGAAAGTAAGAAAATGCCAACTGTTTCATAGCTATTACGTTACTTAACACCTTTAAACTCTACCCAAAGGACCATTCAGTATGTGGATCGCGATGGAAGTGAGCTGCAGTACCCTTTGGATCAGCACCCAGCGGAATTGATAAAAAAAGTTAAGCTGCTGGTTTTCTTCCGGCGATCGTCTCTACTCGACGGAAATTTGATTCCATCGGGTTCTTCGGTGGTGCAGAGAAACGGTGATGAACGTCAACGATCATCATTCCTCCGCAATTGGTTTCGTGCTAGCCTGGCTGTCGTGATGCACATGTCATCTGGCACACTTCAGGTAATTGAATAAGTGACTTCTTTCACATTAAACGCCTTTTGATCTCTCATGTTAATCTCTTTTTTTATGTAGATGAACTACTTCAAGGACCACGTCAAACTGATTCTATGCCCGGCTACGGGTGCCGTCACAGTGATCGACGAGCAGAAGAACTTCCGCACCTTCAAGTTCTCACTGCTGGCCGAGCATGGCTGCAGCGCTGATCTACTCACGCGACTACAGTACGCGCACGATCAGCTATCTATCTTGCAGGCCTCTGATGCAGTCATGCAAGAAAACAAATAGTAAACTCAATTGCGCAACATATTCTAGTTTCGTCCAAATGCTGAATTGTAATTCAGTTTTATATCTTATACCCACCTCAGGTTCTAATCATGTGCTTCTAATGTTTCGCTCAGTCTTCCTAAATGTATATGATCCGATCTATATGAAATATATCTTGAGTCGATTCCTCTTCAAATTCAATTAAATTTCAGACTTGAATAAAAAAAAATAATGCATTCCAAATGTCTGTAGACTGCTACTCTTTATTGTGAAATAAATATAACAACCAAACGGACGGAGATTTTAGCCAAGTTTTAATCGAGAATGCGTAATCATCGAATCAGATTAGCGATACTAATAAACTACAGATAGCAAGCCAGTTTTGGATAAAGAGATTAACAAATTTTCGCCATATAGGGAGTATCTTTGATCAACAAAAAAGCAACGAATGCGCATAACAAACAAACAAACATTAAATTAGATATAAGAAATGACTATAGATGATTGTGCAAATCTGTTTGATGCGGTCGTAATCGGCGCATTTGAACTGCTGTAATGTTGTTAGGTAGAAATGTGCCGGTATCTTGTAATAGAGGGCTGCTGTTGTGTATAATAGACCGATGCTGAGTAGTAGGCCGGCGGAGGATTTATATAGCGGCGCCCATCGCGGCGACCCGCATCCATTATGACGGAAGCAGAAACTAGAATCTCATATATTGCTAGTAAACCGGGACGTAGATAGTAGTGGTAGACTGGCAGTGTATTTAAGAGCCGGAGCCTATTATTTGTTTAGCGCATAGGCCATAGAGCGTTAGTTCTAGTTGCGAGGCTACCAAAAAGGACTCAATAAACGGCCTTCTAAGACTGTATAATAAAAAGATGATTCGTTTAACGATGAATTAAACAACCACCACCACACAAAGGAGGATGATTCACACTTACATACAACTGAAGGAGAAATGATGGGAGTTTTCTTAAAATTTATGTATAGGAAAGAAGAATTAAAGAAATGCGCGCACGGTACCTATACAATCCTGACCACCAGTGCAAATGATCCAGTAGCGGTCATGGTGAAATGTAGTAATGAGAATTAGTTGTCTAACATAGATAGTTTGAAAAAATGGGAAACAAAAATTTGACTACGAAGTTCAACCAACACCTTCATTCATCGGAATGTCCACTTAATTGTATAGTATTTAATTTCCCCTAAAAATAAACATGATGGACAAACACAAATTCGACTACGAATTCGACCAAGAACCTCATTCATCGAAATTCCCATTTCATCGTTTGTTAAAGGGAGTTTTCATCGCAGCTCTGAATTTAAAAAAACCAAGATCGTTCGCTATACATAATCAAAAAAGGAGCTGACGTTTCAGTCGGACTGTCGGAGCTCATTCAAACGGCAACGAAGTAGATTGCTTGAATGCTGGAGCATTGGTATGTCTTCCCTTCACGCGGCACTCTTCATGACTATAACAGCACCCGTAATCCTCGGAGCATACAAGAAAATCCATTTCAATAGCAAAGTTAAATGAACCGTCAAATCGTCAACATCGAGAACCGTAAATAATAATAATAAAAAAATTCATAAGACACGTAGAATTATTTTGTATAGGAAATAACGTTTTCCAAGTTGCTACGCATGAATGAAAGAACCCCGACAGCTTCTTTAGATTCATCACGTAGTTACAGATATTTTCGATATTTTAATTTAAAGAAAAATTAAACATTGCTATACCGTACAGTATATTAACGATCATTTTTTGTTCGGTTGTTCAACTGCTGTATCAAATTTATTATACAACTTTGACAACTTCATCAGTGGGCGACGATCTCAACGATGATGATGATATTCCCTCTTCATCTACCATCGTAATGAAAAAGAGGAGAGCGAAGAAACCTAAAGCACGGAAGTACTCCAACTCCAGTGAGAACGATGGTTCTTTGCGTTGTTTAAACTAAATCGCCTGAAATCATTGAGCTCACAGATAAGGATGGTACTGCATCGATGTTCACTGCGTCGATATCACTTTCTAGCAACCAGTATATTGTCAATGAATCGAACTATCGAAGGCTGTCATCGAACTAAAATTGGTTATTTTGAGAGCTGAATTGGTATCGCCTGATCCGGCCATATTATCTGCTTGATAAGGCCTTCGACACTAGCGAAGGAGCATCAGTCCGCTATATGAGCGACTTTTGAAGGAAATGATTGAAGATGTCGAGCGACAGAAGAACGAACAAGAGAGGAAACGATCCGCGTAGAACACGGTCAGGCAAGTCCAGCATCAACGCTCTAATTCGCCAGATGAAGAGAAGTGGAACTAGACGATGGTAGAAGCTACTACGAAGCGAATTCAAGGCATTTCCGATCAAATTACAGTACTGTTTTAAAAAGTGTGTATTTAATTCGTATCCATCAATAAGTGAATGAATTGTATTTTCTTACAGTCGGAAGGTATGGCTCTATTAAGATTCTGGATTGTCGATTGCCAATGATCCAGCCAAAGTTATAAAAACTATTGTATTAGTTTTGCGACTTACGAAGCAGAAAAAAATTAAACGTTACTATATCGTACAGTATATTACCGATCATTTTTTGTTCGGTTGCTCCACTGCTGTATCAAATTTATTAAAAAACTTCATCAGTGGACGGTGATATCAACGACGATGATGGTATATTCCTTCTTCACCTATGATATGCGTTTAAAAAAGAGAAAAAAAGAGTCGTAGTGGAACCTTTTCCATTTCTTATCATATGCTATTCGACTATAAATCTGATCATAGTTTGGGTTCCTCGGCATTTTGTATTAGGACCAGACCAGGATCGTTTAGGGTAAATTTTTTCGCCATCGCACAAAGATGAATTAGAATAGATTGCTCACATTAAATACAGCCATTAATACAATTTAATTCTAGTCAGAGTTCCTGGAACATTCAAAGTTCTAGGAACATAGAACTGTTCCTATCATTTTTATATCAATGAAACGTTCTAAGAGGCTCATAGAACCTTTATCAACATTGAGAAGTCAATGATGAGTGAATGAGAAGAAGGTGAGTAGAGCATGAGTGAATGAGAAGAAGGTGAGTAGAGCATGAGTTCAAGGAACAGTTCTAATAGGTTCTAAGAGAAAATGAGGCTTGAGGATCAGAGTCCAATAAGGACGAAGTTCTATGAACACTTCTATGAGAATCTAAACGATCATTCCATCAGGATCTATGAACCATTTTAACAGGTATATAGAATAGTTCTAAGAGGTTTCAAAAATCCTTATTTGAGAATCAGAGAGATCTGAATATGTCGTTCTAGGAGAATCTATGAACCATTCTAAGAGGTTCATAGAACCTTTCTCAGCATTTAGTAGTCGATAATGAATGAATAAAGAGGTGAGTAGAACAAGCAAGCCAGTTCAAGGAACAGTTCTAAATCAAGGTTAGTGACTGAAGTAGGTGACTTTATATGTCAAATATTTGGGGTATAAGTAACTCAACAGTACAAACTATAGTAAAGTGGATAATGGGCTTGTTGTGACTATGAAAGTACACTTAATAGAAGGCGAACGGAGGAAATCGAGGGATCAGGGAGCCCATCATTAAAAAGAAAGCTTGAAGTTCAAACTTGACTTGAAAGCTCAAGTCAAATACTGTTTTTGTTTTAAATTTGCACTTGCAGTTCTAGTTTATGGAGGGGAATTACGTAGTAATATTATGAAAAGTTGGGGGAGATGATCTGAGGATCAAGATCATGCTACGAGATCATCCCTTGTTGGCGCTTTTAGAGCGGTGAAACCGTAAAAGAAGGTTTACACAATGTAGCGTAGAGAGGAAATTGAATAAATCAACCCCCTTTCTGCGTTTTCTTGTCTGAAATGCCACGAAAAGGGTTCGAAGACGTGCGAAAGCGAAGAGGACTCTCGGTGGTTGATCGGGTTCGATGCTGGTACAGGTTATGAGTGGATTCAAGCCCCACGAGGAATGCTTGCTAATATCAGCGCCAGACGAGAACAATCTTCTCAAAGCCAACGGAAGTAATCCCGTTAAATCACGGAGGTGAGAAAAACAACCTCCATTATAAAATGATTTAAAACTGGGTTTCTTAATCTTATATTTTTAATATTGATAATAGGAGCGAGGCTTTGAACGGACCACAACTTCCTATGGTGCTGTTCGACATCCGGGTTTTAAACCGCTTAGCAACAAATGGATGAAGTGGCGGGTTTGATGGTTTGTGTCGAGCACCTACTGGATAACAAGAGTCTGTTTCAAACTGTCGTTCTCTCGGATGGTATAAATGCGATATCCAATTCTCCTAATCTGATTGATTATGAAACAATTTTCTGGCGTCAAATGCTGAGGGAACTTGGAGAATGAAGCACTGGTCGATGATGTCAAGGTAGTTTGAACTTTTTTAGATTTTGGTAATATGCAATGGGAAAAACATCAGATTTACCTTTCGGTTTCGATCACGAACGAACTCGGACTAGTTCCGTGTAAATGAAAAATTTAATCTAGCGCATTCGTGGTCTAAATTATTATTATTTTATGCAGACCTTCTATACCTTTAAAATATGTTGATATATTTGTCCATGTATATGTAGAAAAAGAGACGAACTGAGCCCATCATCGGCTATAAAAGGATGCATCATCCTATACGAGGGATGAAGGATAGACTGTTAAAGGTTGGATCAAATTTTGCTTAGATTTTTACAATAATCTACGCGCGCCCTATTTCGTTTATTCATTAATTAATATAATTTTGAAAAGCCAAGATTTAATTTTTTTAATCACTCTACTAAATAGATCATGAATTTATCACGTCGCACGTTAGACCTACTCTGTTTAAGTGATGCAGGAATGTAAGCCAGAATTCAATTTCGACAGAATCAAGTTAGTTGTTGGAATGAACCAAGTTAGAGACAAAAATTAATAATAATTATAGTCGATATATAGTATTTATATTGATAGTATTTTACTATTTCTATTGAACCCATGATTCAAACAGATTCCCAAGTAGCCCTTAACTTCTGGAACACGTCAGAATGAAGAAAATAGCTTGGAAGATGTGGGTCATTACTTAAGGGCGAAGACTAAAGATGGTGTAAACTTCTTACAATACAATTCAGTTCTTTGATTCTTATTGTCGTTAAGTTTATTCGATGTTATAAGTTATATATATTTTTAATGCTAGCTAACTCATTATCAAGAATCCCAAACTATTAGCACGAAAGCATAGACTGTTTTGTCTTCAATTATATAACTTTCTTTTTAATCTCGCTTCGGTTGTAGTAACTTAATCCAGCGAAGATGGTGCACGTGTTATTATTCGTACCACGGATGGACATGCCAGAAGTTGATGCTGCATTGCTGCTATGGGATTTCAAATATATTTTGAAGATATTTTCAATGCGTTATGTATTTTAGCACGGTTGTTTCGTAGAAGACCGGGATTTAAGTTTTGGTCGTGTATAGACGTATAGTTGGGAGCCAGGATTCCGTAGTTGACTGGGGCAGGGCTATTACATATAGTACGAGGTTTGATTGTCTAGTGTAGAACAGCAAAGTGTATTTGCTTTAAGAGGTATAGCAATTTTATACGGTAGGCTAATTACCGTATTATATTATTATTTATTCGATGGGATGTCAAAGCTATGGTGGGATAATTATCATTATATTTGGATTATTGTTATATTCTCTCCAGTGTTGTATCAACTGATTTTTCTCGTGATTGCTTTAGGAAGGAGTTTTTATATTCAAACACAGCGTATACGATATTAAGCTATGATATTCGTAATAGAGGACTTCGGTTGATTATAGTGTGTTAGCTCTAAGTAATATTACTGTAAGAGTGGTTCTGATCGTAGTACATGTATAGTTTTGTAACGCGTAGAATCTACAACTATATATCAAGAAGCAGGCTCGCTATTTGCTCCATACTCATCGTTGTGGTGTAATAGGTACGCACATAGCGTCTCGTATATAAAGGCACCTTATTTTAACTCAGTTTATTAGTGCAGTAAAGAGTCGTCGCACGTTTTGTGGTTTTATTTAATTGGAACGGAGTACCGGTAGTACTGAAGCGCACTGTGCTGTACCTATAACCCAATAGGCCATTGGAGCTTAAGTGGTAGAGGGCAGTAATTAATATACTATTATTACTATAAAAATACAGCAGTCACTATACTTTCTTGTAGTCGAGGATATTGTAGCTAATAGCTTACATATTCAACCCTTCATACGCCCTAATTTGGTAACGAATAAAAACCTAAGAAAGGCAAAGAAGGAAGAAAGAAAAAGCCTTTTATTGCTGTATGATAAACTGATAAATCGTATTTATAAAGAACCATCAAATAGATGAGGATAATTCACATACCAGAAAAAAGTAAATTCGGCAAAAGAGAGTTAATACCTAGCAAAGAAGAACAAACTAGTTTTTCGCAAAAGCAAAATCAAAATCAAAAGTGCAACAGCACACGCAAGGCCAGGAGCCCAGGATCTCATACCTGGTTCACAATTCGCACTAAATAATTTTTTTATAGATTGGTGACTGATTATAGTTGTTGCTGGTTATTTGCGCGAAAGAAGTGCTTAACTGGATCAGGCGAGGGAACAGCACTATTCCTTTATTTGAAATACCCCAACTTAACTGTATTTTGAATTTTTGCGTCGTCGGGTAACCCAGTAACCCTATGATGCAAAACTATTATACACAGTCAAAGGCTCAGAGATAAGGGTACAAAGTACTCGCATAGTTATTCTACCGGATTTTCTTGCACTAATATTAGAAGCTTAACAAAACGATAGTACGTACCCACAGGAACAGGGCCGTTATTGTCATCAGTCATTAAGGCTACTCAAACTTTCTATTTCAGCTAGGAATGGTCGAATAGATGAACATATAATTGAAATTTGTATTTCTAATAATTACAAAACCAATGCTTTTATTTAATAATTTTTAAGTGGTCGCAATCGATCATAATAAGGGTATATTAATAATACTCAGCCTTCTATCGAGAAATAGATGGGTAGGCCTGAAATAGATTGATATTCCAACTTTTTTTAAATGCTTATAAAAAATGAATATAATGATCAGTTGCAAAGTCATTTGGTTTATTGTGATCAGCTATTTAAAAAAAACTTATCTACCAATAGTATATTCTAATTATTAATTAATAAGTCCGAATTGTAAGGAGGTCAATATAGATCATTTACATGTGCAGCACAGAACAAGCAAGGCAGTTCTCCAGCATTTATACGTACGTCACCAATTGGCATCGAAGAAAATTGAAATATATATTATATCGTAATATTGCTGGTTTTCTTTATTTATATTGTGGTCAAGTAGGCGTTATCTACCATTTTACGGAGTCGACGCACCAGTTACATATACTACTCAATTTTAACTGTATCTTAATCGTTTTACTTACATATTTAGGCCAACAAATTCATGCAGTATATGCTGAAAGATAACAACCAAAAGACGGGAAGCGTAATAAGGGATTAAAGTCGTATATTCATTATATTTTATTTACATGTTCTGAAGAAAGTCGATGATTCTTTTAATTGGTCTGTGAACCTGTTACAATTGATTAATGTTTCGACAAAGTTAGTTAATATGTTTGTATACCAAAATGTTTAAATTCTCATATTTTGTCACAAAGAGGGATGGTTATAAACGTGTCGTTGATAGAGAAATTCGTACCAAGACTACACTTTATTACTTTTCTACCATCTTAAATATTTCCAATAACCTAAATTGTGTTCAAAGTTATATTACTTTTTAGTTGTTTAAGTGTGCATTCAAAAAAAATCTTGGTATCAACCATAACATAAAATATTTTGAGCGAAAAGCAGTTTGTTTTCGGTTGAAAACACATTTTCTCAACGAAAACATTTAAAACAGAGGAGGAGTCATAAAAGTGTTCTTTATAGAGTCTTCGTACCAAAACTACATTTCATTCTTTCCATACCATCTTAAATGTCTACAATTGACTAAATATAGTTCAAAGTTATGGAATTTTTTAGCTGGGAAAGTGTTTATTCAAATGTTTTTTTTTATGAACCATTGAGGGGGACTGACTTATTACTAGATGGTGAATTTTAGAAAAACATACACATATTATGTGATGCCGTAAGTTGCTATATATTGTTCCTCTTAAGTTGTATAGCATATAAATATCGTATGCTTCTATTCTAAGCCATATATATATACTGTATTAAGTTTCACAGAATTTTTTATCCTTATCTTTATAACTTTTAAAACTGGTAATTTTTAAATTAGAACTGCAGCATGTAAATAATAGCTTTTCTATGTTTAAGAAAGGTAGATTAAACCCTACTTTCCTTCGATTTGTGAGGGAGAGCCACATAATGGAATGCATTTCCAGAGTTGAAGCATTGTTATCCATTCTGTAAATAGAGCCACCGAGGCTATGATGAATCCAAAAACCAGGAAAAGAAAAGCAGGCACGAATCCGTGTAAATTCACTAGAGCAGGATTTCGTATGTCAGCCAGCTTTGCTTGACGAGAAGATGGATCTACCATGCATTGCACCGGTTTCGGTAAATACATCTCGTACCAATGGTCAACGAGGCCGGTCTCCACCATTCGAAGCATTCTGTGTTGCATTATACATTCACCATTTAAGTTAAATTATTCCTCGCATCGCAAACCATATTTAAATCATTGTAGGTACCCTCTTTGATAAGCCTCAAATTGTGAATAGTTTTTAGATATAGCCCATGTTATTTTTGTCATACCAAAGGGTTCCTTGGCGAATGCAACATTGCACTGACCAGATTGATGATAATCTTGGGAAACTAGTCCTAAAAGCCTTGATTTGGACTTCATTGACATGCAAGCAAATAGTTAACAGTTTTATGTGATTTAGATTATAGGCTATTACATGTAAGAATACGGTGGTTTTCTTCTCCATAACTTGGCGAAAGCAATCGGCTTCATTCGAGCAAAGAGAGTTCTGGAATGATTTCAGCTTTTTATCGAGTTTTTCCAGTAGAGGATTGCTATCTTTTCCATCCTAAATATAATTCGAATAATTCAAAAACGTCAATAAAGCTTTCAGTGTGGGTATAAAATTGGCAAATGAAATTTTTTTAAAGGCATAATATGTATATATTACATATATATATATATGTGTGTGTGTGTGTGTATGTATACTCGTTTTTTTAATTAAAAATCGGTTGCTTCATCTCGAATTAAAGCCATAATAAGTAAATTGTATAATTTAAAATGTTTGCTATACAAACCGCGATGGTTGCAGCGGCACCATACCCCTTTTGAATGACCAGTTCAATGTCGTTATTGTTTGCCACCTCTTCGACGGAATTAGCAATTGGCACAGGACTGTTGGACACGGTGATTAACGAAGTTAATATTGAGCTGTAGTAATTGGTTAATATCAGAGCAGCAATACACCAGGCTCCTCCAGCGAGTCGCATCTTAAATGAGTTTGGAGCTCTAAATCCAGCTACATTCATAAAAATTTAAATAAGCAGCAATAAAAAAAAGCGCTGCTTATATTGTTATTATATATATTGTATTATCCTATATATCCCCCGATACTTCCATATACATACTTTTTGATACGAGCAGGCCAAAAATGAAGAGCCAGTGAAGTTCCTGCATGCTCACTCTATTCCTTTCATCTTTCGCAACTCCACTTTGCTTATACAACCAGTTGATTATACTCAATGCCATTGTGGCAGCGATGGACACCAACAACGCAATCCACACCTTTTGTTTACCAAATTAAATTTTTAATTAATACATTGATTTTAAATCTTCCAATACATAATTAGTTAACATATTAGTATTAAAGGGGTAATAGTGGTTCCATATTACTACTTATATATACAGAAATCTCGTAGGGTTTCCAAACTGAAGAGATGCTCCCTCCTATAGCAAAATGTGCTGGTACTGGTATAAGTAGATTGAAAGGGATGTATCCCGTACGAAGTTTTTACCTATATGTTAGCTATTATAGAGGTACGCATTTAGGTGCGCGCAGCTTTGAAATATATAGCCTCGAAATTTAAAATTTGAGGCTACATTTTCCTTAGCTATGAAATAGCTTTGAACGCTCGGACCTAAGAATAAATGTTATCCTAAATTAAATTTACTCCGGGTGGGACCGAACCCTCACCCTACCGCACCCTATGCGAGTGCGCTATCCACTCAACCACATGAGCTATGGAATGAGGGATGTTTTTTTCCTATATATTTGGAGCGCAGTACCATCGAAAATAACAGCTACGAAACAGCTACCCTCCTACTTGTATAGGTAATGACGATTGGCGTTGGTGATATGTGACACATCTATACATACGAAAAGTATAAAATCATCGAAACCATTTTTTAGACACTAGTAGTTTGTTTGACCGTGAGTCTCTTATAGGGTAGGACGGGAAAATTCTGCTAGCGTCGTCTGCAGTCATCGGCCGCCATCTTGCTAGGCGGCTTTTGACAGATGTTCTACTGTTTACATGGCGTAGCACACCCGCTTTCACGGTTTTTCTTAATTGGTGAATTTCAGTGGCTTCTAAAAATTTTTTTATTGCAATATCAAGTAACTTTACCATCCCTAGCGTGCGTGCCAATAGTTTTTACTATATTATATCCTTTTTTTTATACTGTATTTCCACTTTTGAAATGGTGGCACTCCTACTGGCCAGGATGCAAGGATTGTTTTAACTGATATCCCCTTATGCAAAGTTGTAAGATTAAATAAAGAACAGATATTTAGTTGAACTGGGGAAAGTTCAACTAGCTCACAGTCTATTTACAGTTCCTTGTAATCTCTGACTTAGCCTACTGCAGTACTGCTGGCTCAAATGTAATAGCGATAACCTGCCGAACCTTGCTATGATTAATGTATTATTCTTCTTGCTCAACAACAAATGCTCAATGAAACCGAAAGGGAACAGAATAATTAATAAAGAAGAAAACATATTCATTCAAGAGATCCAAATTAGTCTAGCTCACCGACGACTCTTGTTCTCTGCAAACTAATCCTGGATGTGTTGTCATTGTGAATAGTTCATTTTAAAATATAAAAAAGGACTGAAATGAAATCATATCTTCATCTACCGTGTTTTTATTCGATTGGTACGATACGAGAAAGAAATTTTACAAGAGATTAGCACTCGCGGTAATACGTTTTTCTACTAAACTTAATCATCGCCACATTTCATCGTGTAAACTGTAAGGTTTGAGAGGTTCATTTAGAATCATGTCTACTTTCTTGCTAAGGCCACTGAAATCTTAATACGCAGCAACTATATTCAATTGAAATACCCGACATGAAATGTTTACCACATACATAGCATGCAGCCTTTGAAGACATGTATATCCATCATATGAACATGGTTGATATTTTTAAACCAAGCCCACTCCTCCAGTAATTTTTCCATTTCATCCCCTTGATGAGGAATAATATTTGAGATGAAAAACAATAATCGATCGCTTTGAGTCCACCTGTATTATGAAAACCATCACAACAACATCAAACCACACACAGTGACATCATTTCAAAAGTAGAAATAAAGTAAAAATAAGGGATATTTTGTAGTAAAAACTATTGGCACGCACGCTAGGGATGGTAAAGTTAATTTATATTGCGATAAAAAATTCGTGAGAAGCCACTGAAATTCACCAATTAAGAAAAACAGGGAAAGTGGGCTTGTAACTACATTTAAGCAACGGCAACAACTGTCAAAGCCGCCTAGCAAGATGGCCGCCGATCACTGCAGACGACGCTAGAAAATTTTCCCGTCCTGCCCTATAGTGGACTGTCCTTTCATTAGTTCCTCGATTTTAAGAAGTTTAAAATTTAAATGTGTAAAATATTTATGGGTAGCACTTACTCCATTTTTCAGCATGTATAATGAGGTCCACACGTCTGTATTCGTGACCTTATCTCTCGTAAATCGTTCAGAATCTTTCAGAGGAAGACATTCGTACCTTATGAGAATAAAAAATATGAATAAACAAATTTCGGATTTAGAAAAAACAAACTGAAACGGATTTAAATTTCATAGAAAATGAAAGCCAGTCCATCATTTCAATGGAGATTCCACTCTTGGATATTATGATAAATTATTATTATCTTATGCAGACCTTCTATACCTTTAAAATACTGTGATATTTGTCCATGTATATGTAGAGAGAGAGAGACGAACTGAACCCATTATCTATAAATGGATGAAACATCCTATACGAGGGATGAAGGGTAGACTGTTAATAGCTGGATCAAATTTTGCTGAGATTTTTACAACTATCTACGCGTCCGTATTTCTTTTATTCATGAATAAATATAATTTTGAAAAGCCAAGATTTAATTTTTTTAATCACTCTACTAAATAGGTCATGAATTTATCACGCACGTCAGGCCTACTCTGTTTAAGTGATGCAGGAATGCAAGCCAGAATTCAATTTCGACTGAATCAAGTTAGTTATTGGAATGAACCAAGTTAGAAACCAAAATTAATAATAATTATAGTCGATATATAGTATTTATATTTATAGTATTTTACTATGTCTATTGAACCCATGATTCAAACAGCTTCCCAAATAGCCCTAAACTTCTGGAACACATCAGAATAAAGAAAACAAATTGGAAGATGTGGCCAAGTGGGTCACAACTTCAGGGCGAGACTCAAGACAATAACCCATTATATAAAGAATCCCTAACTATTAGCACGAAAGCATAATAGACTGTTTTTGTCTTCAATTGTATAAATTTTTTCTTAATCTCGCTTCGTGTGTAATCCTGCAAAGATTGTGTACGTGTAATTATTCGTATACCATGGATGGGCACGCCAGCAATTGATGCCGCATTATTCTTACCATATTTTGAAGACATTTTTCAATGCTTTGCGTATTCTAGCACGGTTGTTTTGTACTAGACCGGGATCTTAGTTTATAGTTGGAAGCCAGGATCCCGTAGTATACACTGGAGCAGGACTATTACATAGTACGAAGTTTGATTGTCTAGTGTAGAACATCAAAAATTTAGTGCCCTTGAAAAGTATAATAATTTTATACGCGGTAATTACCATATTATATTATTACTTATTTGATGGGATGTCAAAGTTGGTGGGTTAAATACCATTATATTTGGGCTAGTGGCATATTCTTTTCAGTGGTGTATCAACTGACCTTTCTCGTAATTGCTTCAACAAGGAGTTTATATTAAAAACACAACACGGATTATTTCCTGGAGCATATATTAAGCTATGATATTCATAATAAGGAACTTTTTATTAGATCTAAGTAATATTACCTACTGTAATAGTGGGTCTCGCAGTACACGAGTCTTGTAATGTGCAGAATCATACAACTGCCGGTATACCAAGTAGCAGGAGCTCACTATTCAAAGCAAAACAAAATGTTGTTCCATATACAGCGTGGTGGTGGTTTGAGATTTTATTTTAAATTCAATCGCACTTCGCAGTATTAAATAATAACTACGACCAATTCATTTCACTCGCATCTTGTCGGATGCGTTTGATCGAATCTTGCTCATTTAAGTAGATGCTTCCGTGAAATGGGTAAGCCGAAAGAAGACTTCTAATGCCGATCAAGATGAACGGATGTAGCTTCAAGAGGTGCTAGAGTGGCGCGACCAAGATTCGTGAAGAATTGAAGATATATATCTTATACGAAAAAAACGGAACGGAATAATTTCTTCCTTTCTGTTAGATTTATACGGCTGTCACTTTATTTAGTCTTATCTTATTACAATTATTGATTTTTTTTGTTGTTAAGATCGTTGTCGAAGTTGTATAGTAAGCTAGGCGCAGCAATCATGTTGCAGCTCTTTAAGTTGGTATGGGCAGTGAACTCAACAGTCATCACAAGTTTGAAAAGCCAGCCAAAGGATCAGATCATAAATACTCCGGCATATGAATCTGTTCCTATCGTATATCTTGAGAAACCACAAATTTTGTCAAAATCAAACAAGGTACATACAATCCCTTGTAAACTCTTATATACTTTGACCTCAACTGTTGCTACCACTGAGAGTCGACCATAGTACCATCATTAACTTGTGAAGTTAATAAATAATTTCGGCGTTATCGTAAATACAGATTTTTTTTTATTCCTATCGAAATTTTGAATCATACTGTGTTGGTATATCGTGCAGATTGTGACTTCGATGGTCACGACCTAAAGCGAAATCGTCCTGGAACGCAATACCATTATACCAAAAAAGAAGTTTGACGAATTCTTTCTCTGGCGGATTGCGTGCAACAGTGCTTTAGCAACAACAACAGACTATGTATCCATTTTACCTACAATACACACATCAAAGTGTGATGGGTGAAGAGAACCCTTACATTTTCCGACATCATCTACATATCGAATCTTAAAAAAACTCTGTTTCTACTTAAGACGACCCAGAAACACCAACCAGCAAAAGCTGCACTTTATTCCGTAAGTGAAGTTGCCTTAAAAACCAACTAACAATCTTTCCCCGATCTTTCCCCAAATCGCGAAGAAACCAAAAACTGAGAGAAGAAACTGAACGATTAAGAAAGCAGATATTAAAAGAGTTCAAATGACTCGTTAAAACAGCTTTTTTAAATACTTCTAAAATACTTGTCCGGAACAAAATGGGATCTTTTCCTCCGTATGCAACTGGAGGGACTTAAGTACTGTCGCGATTGGCGTATTGGTATTGTACGACATATTGGGACTCTAGATACCCGGTGCCACAGAATTTCCAAACCAGTGACACAGCTACGACTCTGATGTACAGCCCGATATCGAAACACTTTTCCCCGATAAGGACTCCGCTTACCACTCAAAACTAATGATGAAGCTACGAGCCTACGACTCAGATCTCTTGTCGAAGATCGCAAATAAAAAAAAAAGAGAGAAAAAAAAACAAGAAATGGAAATTGAAGTTGAGTCGATGCCCCATTGTCATGACTACTTCAAATTGAACCGTAATGACAGGAAAGTATATGAGGCCCAGTTACTTGAATGGTGGCACGGACTACCTCCACCAAAGTACCCATCTACGACCAACCATTTTACTACAATTAAACTATTTTATGACAACCAGTCACCATAGTTAGTCGCAATAAGGAATTGAAGGTGTCGGTCATATCGTTTTTAAAAAAAGGGTGGTTTGTTGAATATCCCTCAAACACAAATATCTCGAGAATGAGATTAAGAAATATCCTTAAGAAGACACCCTCATCCATGATTGGTTTGGGCTTTAGCACTGCATAACTCAACATCAACACATTACATTTGATTCAACTTCACTATTAGCTTATACACAACGAGTTGACTCCGGTCCAATATTATATAAATATACATAACCCAATCAAAACCCATATAATCTCCCTTCTCCAAAAACACTTCATGTTCTTAAATCGGAACCATTTTCTATTAGGAAAAACATTGTTTAGCAATACACAAAAAGCAATATTCACAGATTTAAAAATTCTTCCACCAAATGATTTTTAAAATAGGAAATACATCATTAAATAAGGTTGTTTGTTGGGTGGCATACTAAACCTTCTTATTAATAAAGCTATCACTCAATCATCATACTATATCGGAAATGAGTTATTTGCATTTTCTATAGTATTGTATATATACTACCGTCAAATCTTAAAAAAACATATTGATTTAAGTATTCTAAATAAAAAAGAAAGTTTAATGATGTCGTATAAGTGTATTACTGTATTAAAACATTTTCTGCCAAAATAAGAATTATGAAAGTCACTGAAGGCCGCCGGACCCTGCCTTAGTAACAGATGATATAACTGTTCGAACCTAGCGATGATGCTGGAGCTCAACAGCTGCATGATAATACAATAACCGAATTATAAATATGATCTTTTACACAATAATACTATCGTCATTACTTTCCGCAAGGCAGGGCGTCATCATGGGCGGCGCGTCCCTGATGAAAAAATATTATTACAAAATAAGGATCACTAGCTTACAAAAAAAAAAATAATAATAATAAAAAATTGAATCTTCACTTACCGGATGAATAGGTATTGTAATCATGTATTCCCTTCATCCAATTCCATCCGCGAGGGGGTCCTCTGCGATTTTGCCGCAATCCACTCGTAGAAATTCCGCCAGCCCGTCCGTTCCTTTCGTTGTCCAGTACTCTCTGGGTCTGGGCAGGGGTGAGTTCAAGCCAACAACCAGTAGCAGCAGAAGCTACCAGCAAAGCAATCAAAAGAACCTAAGTAAAAAGAAAATTACTATACATTATGCTATAAATATGTCCGCACAAAAAACTAATATAAGTAATATTATAGACTTATACCACTAGATTCATGTTGAAATATAGTTGATGATGCGAGAATCGGCCTACGTGGATGCAAACTCTTCTATACTCACCACTATTTTAGAATCGATGCGATCAGGCGAGTCACTGGGGAACTATATAGTAAAACTTTCTGCTTCGCCCCTCCTTTTTATCGATAGCCGACATTCGTCTAAACTCAAAAGTGCTTCACTGTGATGAAACTTGTACAGTTCGTGTAACTACTGTTCGGGTTATTCATCGGAGATATGGACGGATCGCATGCATCGACATTTCAAAAGATCAAAAAAGCAAAAGGTCAAAACAGCTTTACATTTAGAATACTTCAGCAACTTGCAATGTATAATAATACATTAATACCTAAATCATATTAAATCCTCCAAAACCTTTATAAATATGAAAAAGATGACGTTTCAATGTAAAATAAGAACACATGAAGAATCGTATATTCATTTTTTTTAAAACGGGGATTTATAAAATGGAAAGAATTATTTTGAAGTTGTTGAAATTATATGCCGTTATATCGTTCAGGAAGAAAACAGGGGAGAACATCTATCATTAAAATGCGAATAACTTATGTAGAAATAAAAAAAAAACTTCTTCTTTGAACGGATCAAATCAACAAAGTTGGTAAACATCGAAAGGTCAGAGATACATAGAAAATACTTTGATATCTGCTTAAACAACGCAAGTGCGACTTGAATTTATTCTGTATATGAAATCGAGCTGATGATATCACTCAGACCCTTCGAGGTCAAACCGGATAAAAAAATCAGGCAAACTTTTAATTACAACAGGATCGCAGGAAAAAACCGATTCGACAGTTTTAGCGGTGCTGGACAATTTTGGTCAGCACCTTCCCGGCGTTGATTCACTCATTTAACGCCAAGATTTTGCCTACATTTTCTTTTCTGCATTGTATACTGTGCCTGTTTATTGTCCAAAATAATTTGAAAAATAACGACCTTTTAATTACAAACTAGATTTAAACAAGATTACAATCTAATTGTAGTATATTATTGAAATGTCTCTCGTGAAAATATATCTCACACAAAAGGCTTGGCAATGTCAAAATGAAGGAAACCTGATTGTTCTTCATCTGCCTCTTAATGCATGGCGCTTAAAATGGTCTAGTTTGAAACTATGAACCGAAATATGATTTTAAAAAATTTTATTTTTTCGTCCACGACTAACCAATATTTATTTTAATTTATAATATTAAAAACGTGCCCTTTTTCTGGTGTGTTAAGGTTTTTTGGTGACCGAAATGTCGCCATCCTCCTATTATATAATATGTTTCTTGCGTAACGACGGTCACTGATGATTAAGAACAACTAGCTTTTGGAAATCTGAGTCCACGAAACAAATGGTCTTGTCTTACTCTCCACTGAGTAAGTTTTTATATAACTCTTACATACCCACCTTAAGAAGATCATTGAATCCAATTAAGAACGAAATTTTTCAATTAATTCCTAGGAAATCATAATCGTCATTGACATCCACGAAAGCTTACAGCTACCACCTATATCCTAAAATTCATGCGCAAGTAAGATTGCATAGTACTTATTCGCCTGAATAACATTTCATAAGGTACTATACGCTATAAAGCAAATAGGAATAGAGTAGAATTCTGCATTACTGCTTGAAAGATATATACCAGCTATACATAGACATATGTATACTTATGTATAGCTTTGAGTCGAAAAGAAAACGCTTAAAAATAAATACGGCTTAAACGTAAAATTACTAAATAATAGGTCTTGTGACAAGTTAAAAGTAGAAAAAGATTGCACAGTTGGTAGTATAGGTGCGATGTAGTATGCATTATGCTTAAAACAATCATCGCTACCATACTTATTTAAATATACTAAATTATTATGACATTTATTTTGAAGCATTAAAACAAAATTCCGGAATCATATTTGATTAAAAATTTCATCATAGAAATAACTTTTTTTTTTAAATTTAAACGAGAGTTTACTGTCGCAACCCAATACGTGCAATTCAAGTTAACCGTCCAAGAAGCAGTGAATGGAACATCACTAGTGATGTAACATCAAAATTGATGTAACCTCTGAGAATACATCAATATTGATGTATGATGTGATGTTGATGTGAACTGAAAAAAACATCGATGTTTGATGGCGATGTTTGATGGCAGCAACACCACTGAAGCACACTTTTTACCATCAGTATCAGAAAAAAATATTGGCAAAAAAACTTATATAATTTATGCCATATTATTCATTCAGACAGCCCTAGATTTGGCTGTTTTAGATGGATTAGGCTTAATTATAGTGTTCTCGAAAAATGGTTATTCTTTCAATAATCTCACCAAAAAAAATCAGAAAAACTGATGTAAACTTGACGTAAAGTGTGAGAATTGATGGTAATTTATTTTGATGGGATGTTGATGTTTTTTATTTGATGTATGATGGTAACGTTTTTTTATGTGTGATGTTCGATGTATTCTCAAACATCACTAAAATCGCTGTGATGTTCCATTCACTGCCAAGAAGGTATATATAAGAGCCAACGTACGATCAATTAGACAAACCAGCTTAATAATTGAAATGCAGTCTGCTGAAAACGCCAACCCGTCGAGCAAAATGGAGAATAATAAATGGAAAAACGATCTCTCTGTCCTGAAATGTGGATTGATCCAATTGCTTAAAGTCGTCGAATCATGCGAAGAAAGAAAATCAGCGGACGAGTGCGTCGACTTCACTCCTGACCTAGCCGGCCAAATCGGAAAACTCAGCACCGGTGTGGTCCACTCTACCATTCCAATCTGCCGTCAGTTGGAGCGAGCCATCATCGACAAAGTTACCACTCCAAAGACAAAGAAGAAAGTTCCATCACCAGTTGCCAACGCTCCAAAAGATGACGAAAAGAAGAGCGTCTCGTTCGACTGAGAAACTTCCAGCCGTCTCGGAGAAGGTAGCTTCTATGAATACTGTGGAAAGCACATCCAGTCCTCAGTTACCAGAAGCTATCGAACCAAAGAAAGAACGAATCCCTTCCGACAAGATGAGAAAATCGTTTCAAGAAACTGAAGAGTTCCTTCCATCAGCTCATGTTCCGATCATCTTGAAGAAGGGCATCGCTTTAGTTCCAGAGAAAGAAGAAGTGAAAAAATCCTACCATATGAAACCTAGCTGGTTGAAATCAACCGATACCTCTACAGCCTCATCGGATAACGCCAATACAGCTACGCCAATTGAAGAAGACCATAAGGACCATCAGGACGAGGACGCAGGCAGAGAGAATCCTTGGTTCGTGGTCCGAGGTAAACGTACCCTCTTAGAAAGTGTCGATGGAATCACGCAAATGGAGAAATCTAATGAAGACGAAGACTTTGGTCAGAACTATAAGAAGCCTAGCTACGTCGTGGAGAAAGTGTTTGTACACTATTCTCAAATTGGTTTCGTTATTGGTAAGTACCAAACCAATCTGCGCCGATTGGAAGAGAAGCACGGCGTCAAAGTGATCCCTCCGCCCAGGGGTGGGAGCGAGATTCTTCTGGAAGGTCCTCCCGACCGAGTTTATGACGCAAAAATGGATATCATTGATAACTTGCGGGTGAAGCGGAATCTCCCGATTGAGCACCGTTATATCGACAAGATCGTGGGTTACAAAGAAGAGACTATTCGGCGTCTGTGTGAGGACCATCACGTCGCAATCAAGTTCGATGTAGTCGTTCTAGGAAAGAAGAATTGTTGTGAAGATGCCATCCGTGAGATAGAATCTATCGTCGCAGAAGAGAGAGAAAATTCTGCCCGTTTTGGAAACAAATGGGAACAATAAATTGAGTGTATACTGTCTTATTTTAGCTATGAATCAATATAATATGTTTAAAAAAATTAAATTATTTCCACTTTTACTTTCATGTGAATTATTTTATGATGTACAATTTTAAAAAAAGTTTAAAAATTCAGAAAGACAAAAAATATCTTTCTATTGTTCAAGCAATGAAAAATTATTTTAAAAAACACTAAAGAGACGAAGCATAAAGTTCTCGATAAAAAAATATTCCATATTGTTAGTTTCATAAGGTAGTATTGGGTCGAAGTACTATTGGAATCTCAGGAGAAAAAATAAATAAATGAGCACCTAGAATTTAATGATTATTTGTGTTAGATGGCTGAATGATGAGTATTTAGGCCTAAGAAATATGTATTGCGCAGTAATCTGTACTTTAGTACAGCCGCGAATCTTTGGTTGGTGGATGACACTCAAATGGAATCATTCGAACCTATAGGAGTATACCGTTTTCTTATAGGAGTATACTATACTTATTACCTAGATATAAAATCATCTTTTATATTTATAGATAAAAAAATTGAACCGCTTTATAGAAGTGATTGAAAATTTTATTGTAATGTGGGAAACTTAAATCCAAGTAATTTTTAATAATATGGTCGCGTTCCTTAAAAAATATTCCAAAATGTTTATAAAGACCTGGGCCTCTTTGATAAAAACGATTTTTTTTTTTCAAAATGCTGACATCGGTTTTGTGAAGGTGACAGGAAAAGAAAGAAGTCTGCTGTTCTCTACTCCAAGTCGCTATAGCTTGCATAAGCTAAGGCCAGACGGGCACTAATTATCAATGTTAAAAGTTTATCCATCTAAAAACATAAAAATAAAATTGTATAATCAGTCTGGTGTACGGTCATTCATCCTATTTTCTTGTCATCTTTTTTCTCTATACGGCAATGGTTACTCGTCAACAATAATAGCTTCATTCGATCCTAGATCAATAGCTTCATTCGAGCTAGATCAACCGTCAGTTGAGGAGTATTTCGATGTCCCAAAAATCAATTTTCAGAGTTACTTAAAAGATTATTGTAGGAATCGATCGATACATTTTTATGAGCAGAATGACAACAATAACCTAGCCGCCGGCCGCCCAAACTAGTTTTGATGAAATTCTACTTCATATGTCACTAAAATTCGATGATGCCAACGTTTTCTTTTGATCAACGACACATTGTATACATTTATAATGACAAAGGGGAAATACATAGATCTGAATCGACACGAAATCAATTATAATAAATAGATTTCTTCGGAGTCTTTTTTAACGAATGATCAGCAGTGCTAGGATTAGGTACTTGATCTGTAATTATGTCACTTGAGATACTAACCAATCTGTAAAAAGAAAAGTACATAATAATAAGGAAACCGTTATTGAGTCTGATTTCAAAAGACGAGAAAACATACCCAGCAGATAAAGCCGGTCTAGATGGCTGGTCATCGAAATCGTTTGGATTTTCAGACTCGACTTTAGAAAGAACTTTTTCAAAAGCTTCGATCAGTCGTCGCACATTTTCACACTGAAGTTTATTGGAGGAGTAAAACAAATAACGTTTCGGTCTGGTCCATGAATGTATACGACAATCTAATCTTCCTCTTCAAAAGTAATAGAAATATTCAAATATTGTTATCAAGTTACATATATCGAACCTGTATAGGAGGGTAGGACAACAGGGATAACATCTGAAAGTATAGCCAAGGATGAAAGGACCTTTTGGTACTTTCACCCCGTCTTGCTTTCACCACGTTTCCGTGGGCATCTCATCTGTTTTGGTAGGGTAAGGATAAAAGGGCAACAGGGACAACACCTGAACGTAGCCAATGATGAAAAGACCTAATGGTACTTTCACCCCGTCTTGCTTTCACCACGTTACCGTGGGCGTCACATCTGTTTTGGTAGGGCAAGGAGGATAGGACAACAAGGACAACGTCTGAATTGATAACGGATGGATCACTCTCTTATATAACCACTGGACCGATAAAACTAGAACTGTAAAATGAGGTATAAAGTTTTTGTTACTATTTCATTATTTAAATATTTTTTTATTTTAAGTTCAATGAGAAATTAAGAGCTCATTCATAACGAAGCAGTCAGCCTATTTTTATCGCAAAAAAGAAACGGTGAATATAAAATATAGACGGTTAATGAAAAACTGCATTCGGAGCGCTCAAAATGTTCCATTCTTAAATGAGAAATTAAGAGCTCCTTCATAACGAAGCGGCGAGCGTATATTTATGCTCGTCGCAAATTTGAAGTAGAACTTTAAAGACGGTCGAATGTAAAAATGTGTTCAGAGCATGAAAAAAGGTTCAATTCTTAAGGGTATTTTGAAATAGCAGTAAGATTACAAGATCCCTTATTATAGGCCCTCGGATTTAATGGTTTCGAGTAGATGCATAAAATTGTTTCATGCGTACATACACGTTAAAACAGTATATATATATTGGTATTTAGACCAATTTATGCAGTACATCCAGTTCGCTGGATGAGCTCATTCGGGCAAGTGCCTTGTTTAAATCCATCATATTTGGATTATCGACTCCTTGAAATCAGTTGAAGCTCCTTAGAAACCAGATTGCAGCTCTGAAGGTAGCGGGTTACATAGCGCGCCTATGCTCTTAACTTCGCCATCACGAACACCTCATCCATCACCAGGGGCATTCAATTGGCTAAGGCATCCGTTGAAAAGTCCTACTCCACCGACCGGAATCTAAAGATCAAAGTGGTATGCTCCCAAATCTCCACTATTTTTTTACCTCGATGAAATACTTTAAAGTTGTTTAGTTAAATAAATATAAAGACAGTTAAGTTGTCGTGATGACGGCAATAACTGGATAACCATTCGGCCATTCCCAAGCGCGGTTTCCAACAGTCATAATATCAGGGACGACATCAAAAGCCTATATGAGGCAATACAAGTGAATGGATTTTAAAAAGTAGAATATTGGTTATTCTACAGGCGGAGTATAAAAGTAAATTTTTTAAATTGACCGGCAGAGTATGAAAGTGACCGGTTTAAATTTTAAAGTAGAATATTTTTTATTGTACAGGCCAGGTATAAAAGTGATTGGTTGACATCAATAATGTAGAATTTGTTTTTAATCGACCCGAAGAGTATTTAAGTGACTGGTTGAAATTTAAAAAGTGTAATATTTCTTAATCTACAGGCTGTGTATGAAAGTGACTGGTTCAAGTCATCAATGTAGACAATGTTCGAATCAACAGGCCGGAGGATAAAAGTGACTGGTTGAAATTATCAATGTGGGCATTTTATAAATCGACAGGCTGAATATAAAAGTGACTGGTTGAATTACAAAATGTAGAATTTTTTAAATTAACTGGTTGGGTATAAAAACTAATGGTTGAAACGAAATAATGTATTCTATAATATATTCTCCACCAACAGTAACTCCTCAGATACCGAAAGCCAACGTAATTGACGAGTGAAGAGCACAGCAATTTTAACCATTATGAACTGCACACTTAAGCGCGACCAACAAAAACAACTTAAATTTGACGATGAATTGTATATGGTTTATAGCCCATCGTCTATGGGCCTATTGCCAAGAATTAGACCGGCGAGGAGCTGGAATGGGCCAAGAAGCTGGAGCAGGATCTGAACTGTACATCGGCATCGGTGGCGGCGGTGGACCATATTGAGAATAAAGAAATTAGTTGAGAGTAGCAGACAATGAGAACCAGAAAAAACCACCAGTGCCATAGGTAAAAGGCGCATCGAAACCATAATACTCTATACATTTTTAACATAAGTTCAAATACGCACCGGAATCATAAATACATGTCTATATGTTCACTTTTCATTATACTTTATTGTAAATGAATTCTTCGCAATACTTTGACATGAATTTTACCTTCACTCATTAGAAAATACTTATTAAAACTTTGTACTATTTTTTATGTAATATTACTTTTACATCCCTAAGTTTTAGAGGGCTTTGCTCCGATCGTTATGAGTGTACTAACGGAAAAATCGGGTAGCCTCGTTGTCAAAAATGCTGATGGGAGAACCGCCCGGTTCATTGTGCTGCTGAAAACGAGAGCCCTAAAGGCCCACTACTATTGCAAATCCTTCTATACCAAAAAGGAGCCCTAACCTAAAAGAATGTGATGGTTGGACAGCATTGCATTGCGCTGCTGTCAATAAAGGGAGTTTTGGACCAATAACGATACAAACTTTACTCCAACATATAGAGGAGACCCATAAATGGTGAAAAAGGGTGGAAAGACCACTCGATATCGTTATACCTATAACAAAGCAATGTGTGGTCCGCTAATCGTAGAACTAGTCTATAAGCCACCCGATGAGCAGATAGTTAAGCTATAGACTGTAATCACTATAGCAGAGGTTGTAACGGCCGTGTAACAGGTGTGACAATCAATATTTTTCGTCTTTTCATACCATTCTGGAAAATATTTATTGCTAATCGAACCAAGCACGATGGTAAACCATTTCTTGATTACAAAGCAAAATGGTAACGTTGTTAGTGTTGGAGCCCTGACTAAATTGGTGACAACTTATTTGGTATAATATTGTAAATTTGACGATTCAGAGTGCGATTTCATCCCCTTTTTTGGTATCAGCACATTGTAAAGTAAAACGACGGTGAATTAACAATTCCGCACTAAAGGCGAACCATTATAAAGATGATTGATGAAATATGATCCATTTAGATTCTTTTATCGATTAGATTTTTTTTCTTTTTGCACAAAACGATGCCGATAGAATCGCGAGGGGTTGTCGACTTAAAAAATTCTCGTACACCCCGGAATTCTATGCAAAAATTCCTACAGGAATCTCCATAAGAGCCCGAAAAAATTCTGAAAAATTCTAAAAAATTCGAGAATTCCATCAAAATTCCAGAATTCTCGTACACCCTTTGGAGGGAGTCGACAACCCCTCGTAGAATCGAATCAACGACCACAGGTGGATCACGCTATTTACCATTCAGGTCTTCAGGTACGAACTGCTTACCAAACAACCCCAACTGCTTACCAACAAAGGGTCCTGTTGAACACAATCCAGATCTATTGTCGAGTTTCTTGACACACTGACAAAGGAAATCTGCTATCAAAGTTCCAACCCGTAATGCACAACCTCAAAATCCCTCTTCTTTTTCATTCCAATTTTCAAAGTCTTTACATAGCTTTTATCATTATGAGTGTGCTAACGGAAGAATCAGGAAACCTCCTCGTACAAAAGTTTGAAAGGAAGAAACCCAGTTCATTTTATACCGCTGCTAACGAGACTCCTAATAGCACTGAACTATTGAAGCTTCTTATCAGCAACCACCATGAAGTTTCTAACCTCAAGGGACAGCACTGCATTGCGTCATTTGTGTTGCAACTAATAAATACGATACAGCTCCAAAGAATGCAACTAATCGAAATTGCAAGATCTAACAAATCGAAAGCTGGCCCCCAACTTATAGTGATACTAAACAACTAGACTTCTAGAGAGCATCTAAATCTATTTGAAATAAATTATTTTACGCTGTGATAATTTTAGAGTAAAATAAATCTAAGAAATCTAAAGAAAATCGCATCAATCCTTACTTTAGATTAAAACAAAAGTATTAATAATATAAAAAAGAAAGGGAGATGAATTTAGGGGTTGGTGCCATGAGTTACGCTACCCTGGTTTTCCCCGGATCACTACATATCTCACGGGAGATTATTGTTCAACATAAATCGCTGGATAATTAACAAAAATAGCATTGAACTTTTAGAAACTGAAGATAAGTTTTCAGGTGAAGGTCATTGTAACTTATGGGCCGTCTGGTTTTGGTACGGTATATAAGCGAAGTAAAGTGCACAACTCTTCAATCAATTTCAGTAATTCAGAAACACAGCATCATCCCATCCAAAGACGAAAGTGGTTTAAAATGAATTCTTTCACAGTAAGTTGTCTAGATTTTTTTTAAACGTGCATAAGTTTAACAATAACTTATTATCTTTTATTTTCTAATGGTTGCTGTCTTGATTTTGGCATGCTGCGCAAAATATTGCGAGATGTTACCGCTCCAATGATCTCCGACCTCTACGGATCACCTGAACAATGAAGAATTTCTAATTAGTAATGGAATCACCCAAGAAGAAATTGAAGAATTTCATCGTGCCAGTAAGTATTTGCTGCTATCATATATTCGCAAGTGTTCTGTTTTGAAATTTTAGAAATGATGGATCTATTTTTTCAGATGGTTACGACATTCCTAACGAAGAAGAAGAAAGCCAGGGTCGTAGTCTTGGCACTTTGGTTGGTAAGCTGAAGTTCTGGAACTGGTCGTCTTTCGATCATTTCCGTCAGTGGATCTACGAGCGACGCACCCGTACTACTACGATAGCCCCCATTCCCGTCTACATCGTTAGCAACCCTCACAATAATCCTTACTACCGACCATACAAAAGATTCGATTAGTTCTCTACCTACAATTATATTAATAATAACAATTGTTGTATGTATAAACGAATTGCAAAGTGTTTACATCATGAACTCATGAAGTGCAAAATTTGATAATTTTTTGTTTTTGAGCATAACTTTGTTTTCTTAATTGGGTTTATTATTTTCTTTGGAAATTCGTTAGGCTACGTTTTCTTAATCATTATTGATGTGGTAGAGCGAGTCCACGGGACGGAGTTATAAATATAAAATGTAAGATAACCTTCGTCTGTTGTTATTGTTTCAAATCAAATTTTAAAATCGTTAACATTGAACTTTTAGAAACTAGAGGTTAGTTTCCAGGTGAAGGTCGATGGCGGATGTACTATATAGATCGTAGGCGCATGATTAAGGAAACTGGAACTCTCATATGCATAAAGCAGTTAAGCAGTAGCATCATATTTTGATATTTTCTGCGTTTGAGACGTAGCGAGTCATTCTATTTAGTTGTCATAATCATTTCAAAGCTTTTGCCCGTTATTAAAAGGAGCTGCTCCTTTAATTACATTCGCCTGGTCTCAGGTAGCAACTCTTCAGCATTTTGAATTGAATCAAGATGGGCAACATTTATCTTATAGACACACAACCTGTTCGGTTGCTCCTCTTCGCGATTGTAAAGTTATATTTGCATATATATCTATAATTATATACGCTAAGATATACCTTAAGTTACATTTAGTCATTTACATCTGTTTGTTTTCATTTATAATGGGAGGTCCGGGTGTGGAACCGAACCGTTTCAAAAATTCGTCTTATAGACTCATCCATTGCTCCTCTCCACGGAAATCTTTAGTAAAAGGCGAAAGATTTATCCGAGGGTTGAAGAGAAGCCAGAGTTAACAATACAATCATTTTGTCGAGTTTTTAATGCATCCTACCTGTAAATGTTCTTTGAAAGAACCCAATTTTTTAAAAAAAATTACATATTTGTAACTAATTGCGGCTTAAGAAATATTCAAACACAAATGATTGTATATCATCAAATACTTTATAGTTCATTTTTTAACATCAATAAATTCAATTTAAATGATTTAAATTAATATTTCTTTCGAGAATTTGAATGAATTTGTGTTTCATTCTATTTATTTTCACCTGTTCATCATAGCTTTCCTCGTACTTTCGTATACCTGTACTTAAACAAAAAATGGATAAACCTACTGTATCGTGGGTCTTAATTCCCTAGGATGGCAGGGAATTCCTCCCACATTTCAAATTTGTACCTGCTTTTGAAAACATTCTATGGTCTATGCCAAGGCCCAAGTGTGAACAATACCCATCACTTTTCTAATTCTTATTATCTGTGAATGTTAATAGTCTGCGTTGCTTCAAGCATTTCACGAACACAAAGGACCTAATGATGTAAACCACCATCCTTGGTATCTAGTCAGTATGAATGGACTTAGCATCAGTGCCTACTTTTCTCTCCTCTCTTGTTCGATCTGCCGTAACCCACTTTTCAGATTCGTGGTACACAATTTAATATTTGATTCATTAGCACAACTAATATCTGAAGTAATTACATCACTGTAATTAAATTACAGAAATAGTGGCTTGACAGTGATGGCTGGCTGATTCCTATTAGACATCGGACTCCTCTTCTACTTTTCGGTTCGATTGATTAGCCTTTGTGGATTCGACCATTTTGACAGGATCATGGAATACTGCAGTAGTTCGTCAACATTTCATTTATTTTTTAAACGTGCGAATTCAGTGACCTATTGCGACGGTATAATCAAACGAGAAGGTCACAGCCATCATGTTGGGGACTGTATATAGTCGTTCTCCATGCTGGGCTCCTCATAATTTGCTGTGTATATTTAAAAAAAATTAGCTTTCTGTTCAAAAGAAAGAAGAAAGGTATCGGTGCAGTAATTATTTATTATTATCTGAATTTTAAAAACTGTATAGAAAGTTGGTTTTATTTTTTCTAATATGATTTCATTTTATAGGGAATTAAAATTGAATTAAAATCAAATATTAGTTATGTTGTATGAAATGGACACTATGAATATTATGCATATAACGTAATATGAAAATAATAATAATACATCATACCTACAGTTATTCAAAAAAATACTATTGGTATTTACTCTGTATTACATTTATATAAGATATATAATTATAATGAAATATTTTTATGATATGCGAGACCAATATTAATCTTTGTTGAGGGATTTGCCGCTGGTGTTTGCCAACGGTGGAAGTAATATATTTATCTTTTTCGTTATCTAATGTGTTGTGATTATGAAGTTGGTCGTTCTTGGGCGATTCTTATTCGGAAACTGCTTGAATGCCAATAAGAGAGTATCGATGTCTGATCTTGTGATTCTTCACTCCATTTAGAATATCCAATGTTAAAGAGGCTATGTGATCGGCATGATCCCCATTCGGAACCGAGAAGCCGGGTACCTATAACTTAATTTATAATAACGTAATTTATAATAATAGTATTTTTAAATCATTTTCTATGGGCACCGGTATAAGATCTCTTCAGTGTAGAAAGTCGAGGATGTATTTCCGTTTTGGACTTCTTCTTCTTATACTCTTCCGATGGTTGTCGTTTGGCTTTATCTTTTTAGCCTGTCTACTGTTTGCGACTCCAAATTCTTATCAATTTTAAGGTTAATATTTCGAACTTTGTCGATGCCAGCTTCGGCGGGGAAGTCATGTTTGAACATCGTCAGAGCCTGGATAGCTGAAGTGAGTTGACCGAGGTCGACAAAGTATCGAACGAGTTGGTATGAAAGGCTTTCACTTTCCCGGTATCCAACTTCAAGGCACTACGACAGTCTTCTATTAAGGCGCAGCATATAATCATTGTAATAAAATATTTAAAAAAGAAAAATGAGTTAGATTATTTACCAATTTCTCTTCGTACGAGCTGTAGGTAAGGTTGGTTGCTAAACAGCATAATTGAGTGCCTTGAGGAATGCTTAGCTATAGAGTTCGATCGTTGTTGGGTATTGGTGTTGCTATGGAATGAATATACGACTCGACCAGAGGACGGTCTTTTCCGTTTAAGGGACAGGCCCAAGGAGCGTACCAACTTTAGACGACCACACGTTGGCTTGGTCTTCACACCCCTAAGCTATTGTCGTTCGGAGACTTCCATGAAAACCATATTTTCATGCGATCTAGATGAACTGATCGATTTCATTTAAATATAAAGCAAACCTTCCTTGTGGCACTTTAATTTCATTTTTTAAAAACTCAATCGAGCCTGTCATGCTTTACTAACCAGTAAATAAAAGCTTCTTCTGTCATCCCGATTCCAATCTGCATTCTGCAAGCAGCGAGCTCCTTCAAGTAAATCCGATGGGTTCGTAAGGTTTAAGATCATGGAAAAATCTTGGACCTTCCAAACATGTTTATTCCTATTGGAGACTCGTATGTTGTAGAGGATAGATCGATTAAATCGCTGATAGTGTGAAGCAGTCGAATAAACCAATCCGATGATGATTTATTCCTTCGATCTGAACTGGGAAATGACGCCCAGAAAAGAAGCTCCTGTTTTTACTTCATCCAGTTTTAGACAAGGACATCTTTTTTTAAGAGAATGAAATAAGATAAAATATCAAATAGATTTTATAAGGAATAAATAAGTATACGGTTTACCTGTTAGTTGCTACAGTGGGCGTCATCTATACCATTTGAGCAATGGCTAATTCCCCTTAAGTGAAAATCCAGGTTAAGTTACACCTAAAAAGGAAACAGTGAAATGGTAGTTGCGTAAACATGCTTGAAGAACTCATGAACGCCATATTGGTAACGGTTAAAGAACAACATAAAAAAATAATATTTTTTCTAAATTTAAATGTCTCAAAGCCAAAATTTTGAATGGGCTAATTATTAGTTAACTAAAACAGAATTCCAGCCTACATAAGCAATATTGTGTTTGGAAAATCGTAATATACACTAAAAACTAAATAAGCACTGGGAGAATTATTCTCCTACTGCTGTTCACCGCGTCCTTATGGCTTAGATCGTCACGTATGGTCGGTATACTTCTATCGAACTAGTATCGCAACATATAAAATCTTTCCTATCGCAATGACCAATGTGTGTGATTAAACGTCATACGTAAGCATTCGGAAGCGCTAATTATATACACGCATAGGTATGTATAAAGTTGATCGCATAAGGAATGGTTTTTGCCATAGTGTATACAGATCAAATTACAAAAGATGAGTTTACAGGGCCCTATGGTGCAATGGTTAGCACTTCGGACTTTGAATCCGGCAATCCGAGTTCAAATCTCGGTAGGACCTTATTGAGCTAAAAAAGTTGCGATTGGCACAACTGGTTGATTCGCTCATTTTAAAATTTGCTGGTTAGTTAATTTAGCATTGTAAATAAAACAAATCTTTCATATTATTAGGTTTACATAAATGTTAACTTAAATTTATAGGACTATTTTATGAGATCGCTTTTTAAAATTATATATATTAAGTTCATTACTGCTAGACGCTAGTCCTTACTGTATTTCCTAACCAGAGACTAAAAATTTCCAACTTATTTCGAGAAATTAGTTAATTCTATTGATGCGAGTGGTTTTCAATAAATAGTATTACAACCTCCTATCCTTCGATACCTCCACTAGAATTTAACCTAAAACATGATTTTCATTTGAATCGTTGATGGGCATATTTAAAATAACTGTTCTACAGGTACCGGCCCAGTTGAGCAACGACCGCTTTAATTAATTTATCATCTTAAATACAAACGACAAAAATAATAATTGAAAATCGTCATAATGTGCTTCTCTCATGAAATTTACGAGTTAATAAAAATAGATAAGCAGTAGAAAAGCATTCGTTTTAGTGAACCGGCACTGGTAGCTTCGCAGTCAGGGCTGACACGTTCCAGAAACCGGCCAAAAGAATGTCCACTGTCCGCTTGACAATTAGGCGCATTAGACTTGGGTACAATAAAAGATCTTTCGGTTTGCCAATCAGTTGTCCTCTATTGCTCTACAGTGTCGCTTAAAATATAGGCGAATAGATGGACAGTTTTCCCAAGTTATTATTCCTGTCCTTAAGTTAGAGAACACTATTAGGTTTTCGTGAGGTATCGCAATCTATTAAGTGGCAATCACTATTTCTTCGTTGAAACTGCGATGATGCATTTCTCCAGCTCCTTTTCCGGCTCCAGATTCTTGACCAACTTTTTATTGTTCAGTTTCTGATTGTCTAGCATTGGCACTATAGTTCCGGTATAATAATAGTATTGTAATAAGGACTGTTCGTCTATACATTAATCAAATATTAGCTATGTAATGAAATGGACACTAATACGATACTATAAATGGAATGTTATATGAAAATAATAATACATCATACCGATAGTGAATTAAGCAACAAGAAAAATACTATTGGTATATACTCTGTGTTAAATTTATGTAAAATATAAGAGATATAATTACAATTAAACATTCTTATGATATGGGAAACCAATATTAATCTGTGTTGTGGGATTTTTCGTTATTTTTCGTTATTTTCAACGGTGGAAATAATAATTGTAAAAAGATCAGTAAACCACCACTTCTTAGGTGACCGTCCATCTCTATCTCCACACCAAATATCCACAAGATCTCCCGAGCATCTGTTAGATAGTACTAAAAGATGATTGTGCTTCGATATCTTGACTGTATAATTTTTCAACCATACGTTCTTTTGAATTTTTAGGGCGCTAGAGTACATGGGGTCGATTAAATAAGCTCATTCCACTGCCTCCAACTGATCCTCGCTGACCTTAATTGGAATCAGTTCGATGGATTAATCTAAGGCTCCGTTCTCTCAATTCATATCTATTTTCGGTCACCGGCACTGTCGTTAATATTGCCATTATCAGCTAGAAATGTCACCATATGTTCGACAAAAGAGTGGAGCCGGAGAGAAAATGACATCGGTCCGCCTAGAGACGACCTCATCCGGCACTCCGACAAACCAATGGGTTAGAACTCGTCCTTTCTATTTCATTTCAATCATTTCAACTTAGCCCCTCTCTTCGGTTATGTATCCAAGATTTTATCCAACTTTTCGACAGTCATTCCTGATATGGATACAAAGGGGTTCTCCTTTCGATACCAATCGATTAGCTGTGTTGACTGTGTCAAAGAAACAGTAGCGAGACATGCTCAATGCAACCACTCCAGCAACCACTGATCCTATTCAAAGCAAATTATTTGTAAATACAATTAAAGTGAAAAGAAATTACACATTTTTTCCAACCTGCTTGAATGCCAATTCTCAGTAAGAGAGTATAGATGTTTGATCTTGTGGTTCTTGATTCGTCTCTCCATTTATAGAATATCCAATGTTAAAGAAGCTATGTAATCGGCATGGGAACCTCCATTTGAAGCTGGCTAGCCAGATATCTTTGATATATACAAAAACATGCGAATAAAAAGTATATAAATTTTAAATTGAAACCAGCCAACGCTTACCACAATGTATGCATCTCCTATTGTTTCCAATTTGTTTGCATCGTAATTCGCAGCATGCCAAAACCGAGTTGAATGTATATTGTACAAGTTGTTGAAAAATTAGACCACCTTAAAAAAGGCACAATAATTGATTTATTGTAGTTCGATTTAATTATATGGACTGTTCTTAGCAGATAGTTAAGAAAATTTAATTATATCGTTAATTATAAGCCAAAATAAAATTGTGACTATGCGGCTCATGACCAAAACCTTTTGCCAATATCTGAGTCTCTGGTCTGGAAAGAGCCATTCATGCTTAGTTATTCTTTTTAAACCAATCAACTATAAACTATTTACTGAGTTAACATTCGGCGATAAAATCTCCAATTTTCCTTTCTTCTTCGTCGGATAGCTGAGTGCGCTCTTGTAACAAGAGCTTCGAAGTTATTAGCGAACCCATCTATAATGTTCATCATCCGATCCATAATCAGTAATTTTGGGAACCCAAGAACTGTATTTTAAAATTATTATTTCTTGGATGTAGACATACCTAATGACATAGAAAATATCTTGAATTGTAATATCTTATAAATTCCACCAGGAACTTTTTTATTGAATAATTAATGGTTTTAACATGTTTTCCGATTAAATGTTAGCAGCAAACCTTCTAACATATTATTAATGCTATAAAAATAGTAATTGAATGGAAATTTGACTTACTTATTGAATTGAAGGATTAATTATTGACTTACCCAGACGTAGTACGCCGACAATAAGACTTACTAGATCTATCACTTTAGAACCCTGATTTATTAAATCTTATACTGGTATTAATTGTTGAATGTAAAATGTCGAGTGTGAGCACAGGTTGATTCTGTTAATCCATGTGGAAATACGACTCGTTACATATTCGATGCAAAAGTTCCACACTGAAGGAAGAACCTTAAAAATTAGTAACCTTTAACAGATAGCCTCGATTCTGATGTGAATGATGGTGGCAGGTAAAATGGTAATTAGTAAGCGCTGCTGGTTATTGCGATGGTGCTGCAGGAGGAGCCGTTGTGGCTGCCGGAGTCATTCGAGCAGGTGCAGCGGTATAGGCGAGCCGGGAGTAATACCATCGAACATTGGTCTGATCACATAGGCATTATGAATCCAGCTGGGAGTTGATGGCATAGTAGCGGTCGGAGGAGATGGAGGCATCACTATAGGCACCATTAGAACAGAATCATAATCGTGTGGGCCAGCCATACTGGTCATTGAGTACAGCAGAGCTTCTAATAAAACCGAGACTCGTACGATTTGCCTGCTGCAGGCTACTATAATCCCTATCTTCAACATCAATAAGTGGGTTCAGATTGATAAGTTGTTCTACTCATTTGTTTTACACTAATTGATCACACGATTAAATTTGCACAATAATACGTAAACTATGTCAGACTAAATGGGAGAAAATAGAAAAATTTTACAATTTCCAATTTTTTACGCGACAAGACGAACACAATCTTCTTTATTTTATTTTATTTTTTTTTAATTTTGTTGGATACTTTTGGTGAAAAAAAATCTTTAGAACAGATTCAGACAAGGCAACACTAATACTTTTGAATTTTTCGCTACTGTCCATTTTGAAACTAATAGCGTTATATATTTGAAAGGGACGAATTCAGAAAGCTTAGAAGCTACTGAGAGTCTCCCTCAATCAGTCAAAGTATCCAATAATCGTAGCTAAAGCAATTAATCTCTTGTCATGGCGCCATTGGAAGTTCCGGAAACGCCTATAGTAGTTATTGGCCTACTGTTTGTGATACATATTTTCTATAATACGTAGTTCAAGATAAATGCTTCATTTCATGAATTATTATTTTTTTAAGTCAACTTGCAAATTTCTTTGAGTCCTTCGTGACTCCAAAAGCGACAGTCGAGGTACTTAGCGTTAACAATATGGCACTCATCAAGCAGGTTTATGCTACTACCAATTCACTATTTCCTTTTTAGGTATAACTCAACCTAAATTTCCGCTTAAGGGAGACGATGTGCCATTATAATTTCATACTGTTAAGGATGAGTCGCCTTGAAAGGATGTTCCGTGGAAGAACTGGTCGAATCGAAGCATTCGAAGTCATCAATTTCTCAAATGTAAGCTCGAACGGGCCCATTGTAAAAGATATATAGCGTATATACGTATTTATTCCTTATAAAATCAGTTTAATACGGGATTTTACCTTATTCGATGGTCTAAAGATGTAAGCGTCTAAAACTGAATGAAGTAAAAATGAAAGCTGCTTTTCTGAGCTGCAATGCCCGGTTCATATCGAAGGAATGAATTAGACTGGGTTACGCGGCTGCTATACAATATCTCCTCTTCAATGGTAATAACTCTATCTAATAGCTAATCTATATAAAAGGGAAAGAAGAAGATGAGGACATCGCTAACCACGGGTATTTTTTTTTTAATTAAGGGTAGATAATTACATATTATAACGTCGTCCGTTCCACAAGACCAGTGATATGTAAAGTTGCACCCCAATTTTCAGCACAGAACTGAATAAACAACCAAGATAAAAAAATATTTCGCTATATACCTCGTCATCAAAAAAGGAAGTGGCGTTTCTGTCGGAGCTTCAATCAACAACGAAGATTGCTGAAGCAGCGGGATGACCCCCCTTCATGCTGCATTCTTTCTTACTAATAGCACCGACCGAAGTCCTTGGAACAGACAAAAATCGCTTTCCATTTCGACCGTGGATCCATCCTCCGACACATCGTCTCCTACCCATCTGTACATCCTTCACGACTGTATCTAAAGTGACTTAACCATAAATGAAAGCCATAATTTCTTATTACTCTGCATTTCACCCACAGTTGATCCAGTAGGGTTGCTTTCCATAGAATTGGATGACAATGCCGAGCTCACCTCGGTCGAATCATAATAACAACATAACAAAAATCCAAAATCCCAAATGTAATCCCCAAAAAAACGAAATAAAATCCCTGCAAGAAACAATGCAGCAGCCATTAAATATTGACATTTAAGTTCCCCACCCCAAAAAAGGAAAGGAAAGACACAGAAGATGACCAATAAAGAAAAGGAAGAATTCTTCCTCAAACACAGGAAGATGGCACACCTGTCGACCAAATAACCAATCAATTCAACTACAAATTCCTAGAGGAATGCACAGTAAAATGCCAGGGTAAATTTAAAATATTTTAAACCCTTGAATGGAAAAAACCCAACCCACCCAACCTAACCCACTGTAAACATGTAAACAGACCAATAAGTCAAGATAGCACAATAATTTTGCACGTGTAAGCAATATTCCGTTATACTGTATTAATGTATTCCCCCAACGATGATGCAATTTTATTCGCACCGTCTTTTTAATCGGAACAACTGAAAATTTCAACGATAAACTATAATTTGAAGAGGAAGATGCCAAATTTGGCGACCTCGTCCAAACGGATTTTTTCGATACATATCGAAATTTAACGTTAAAAACGTTTAGGGATACCCCTAAACGTCGATGTAATGTTTCTAACAAAGAAGCAACCAATCAACCCATTCATTCAGATAGAAAATTCTGCCTGAAAGACTCAAATAAAGGCTCAAAAAGCCAAGAAATGCAAAAACAAAATTAAGGTATCTACTTGAATGGCTATCGTTGGCTTCGGAGAAAGATTCGTCCTTTTCTAAAACTTCAGCTTTATTAAAGTGAATTTCTCCACTCTAATCAAGCCAAAGATTTTCAAACGCGACTTACTCCGAAGCCGGTCTGTGAGCCACTGAACAGCAATTGTCGATTCCTATAGTTCCCAGAGAAAAATGGCGCTTCCAACTGGTTTCCATATCCGGATTTTCAACCAATAACCAGCAAGGTTACTAACTCACAAGGAAAATAGTCGTGCGATGCGATACCCAACACCCGGTCAGTGACTGGCAACAGTAGAGAAAACCGTGGGAAATATGATACACCTCGAAACTGGCGCCTGCATTGAGTTATTTTTAGCGCGCATAATTTATTATTATTATTCATGAAATATTTTCTGTACTAATTCTAAATCGAAAACTCATAATCACTCCTACTTCTATCAACTTAAATTATAATTATTCATCCATCAGATTATTCACCAAGTAAAATTTAAAACTTATGTATGTTTTATCAGGTATAAGAAATTTAAATTATTTTCAGATTTGATTATTTGAAAATGAGCGCTATCCCCTAATATGATGCCAATCGAAACTTATCCGGCTTCAATAATATATCTAATTTGAAATGCTTCTTTTCAATTTTTTGTTTATAATTTTCAATTAGGATTATAATTTTTAAGCAGAAGAAATTATTCGTGAGTAAATTCAAGTCGTATTAAAGTTAACTACAGCTTTTTACAATATTCGAATAACTTTCATAGAATTATGCATATTTTTAAATCCTTTTTGAATGGATCAAGTGAACAGGGTAGGTATAAATCGAAAGGTCAAAGTTAAACATTAATTTTTTTCAGTACCTGTGAACTATTTAAAAAAATAAATAATTGGATATCTGCTTAAGCAGCACAATAAGTGCGACAAGAATTTATTCTGCAATTAAAATTGAACTGATGAAAATGAGACCCTTCAATAAGCTAGCCCGGGGGCCTTTTAAATATAAAAAGAAAGGAAAATACCGAAAACTTTTAATTTCAGCAGGAAGAAATAAGAGACGCCAGTTGGTGGTACCTATCTGACGATTACGCATTGTTCGACTGTTTAAGGAACTTTTCTTTAAATTAATTGCTCTTGCCGTTAATTTAACGTTGCTTTCAGCTAACGTAGACTCTCTCTATTTCCTCAATAAAAAATAAATGTCCCTATTGATGTCAAAGCGGTTGAAGGAATGACGGATGGTGGACTGCGTCGTAAAAAGTTTAGCTTCTTCTACATCACCGGAACCTTTCCTGGATTCATAACGTTTATTGTTACCATTTTGATTTTTGTTTTCACAATGAACGTAATCGATTCGGTTGGAATTCGCACCAATGAAACGTGAAAATCTCTTTTTTTAAATATCTATTCCGTCTATACTACATAGTGTTTTTCTCTATTGCTAGATAGCGCTTGCTGTCGAAAAGAACGAAAAAAGGAGCGCGAAGAAAAAAGTAAAATAAAACGCATTCGCGCTCGAGAACACAACGACAAGGGCTCGATGTAACCAGATACACACACAGTATTACATAGATATCATACAGTCACGAAATGGTGATTCGGATGAAGAATCTCGAAACACTCTCTCGGTTCTTCCCGAATTTAAAATATCCCAACTTGTATAAGACATACGGGCCGAGTGAAGGGCAGTGGATTCCTCTGATGAAGGTGCCCAACTCGATAGGATCCTTACAGCATTCGCAAAAACAATGAATATACATACATGCCTTTTGCGATTTCATATACAGATCACCATTTGTTTCACCCAGATTCTTAATAACAGCCATTGCGTTGAACTAGCTATACCGGTTCAATTTGTTTTAATTGTTTTATGTATACTATGAAATGAATTCATTATTAATATTCAATATTATTACAATGAATTAATATTGTAATAATAACTTTGTATTATTTTTTAATTAATAACTAATAATAAGAAATTATTAGTAAGCCCGCTTATTATCACGATCAAAATTGTTATATATTACAGAAAGAAACGTGATGTCCATAAACATATCGAGCGAGTATAAGTTACAAGGTAATTAACCCAGGCAGCTTCTTTACATTTTACTCTCCTATAGCATACACAATCAAATACGTTTACACTCGGTAGAATAATTTAGTTTGATTTTGGATTTGCTATTTAGAAGATATTTATTTTTTATTTTATTTTAGCGCAATTGAAAGAAATTCCTACTGATTTGGCTGCTGAAAGTTCAGCGATTCGGTCACTCACCACGGGCTTATTTTACTACTGAAGCTTCTTATTCATATAGTTGTCACACTATCATCGATCATGTCATATCGGAAACGATAACTTTTCATTTTCTATTGTATTATTGTATATGTTATTGTACAGTATATACTTGGAATAAGAATATTTAAGTACTCTGAATAGAAGTAGGATAAGTATAATAATATCGTATAATTGTATTACAACATTTTCTGACAAAATAACAATAATGAAGTTTACTCAATGCCATTATGACGTTCAGAATAAAGGTTTAAAATAGGTTTAAAACGTATATTCTATTATATTTTTATCGTTCTCTGCTATTATCAACACTATAATCACTTAAAAGCCAATAACGTTGGTAGAAAAAATATTCGTAAAAATTCGAAATAATTCAAATGAATTAAATGTGAAGGTTAATTTCCACCAGGAACTTTAGTATCGAACAATTAAAGGCTTAAAAATGTTTTCCAATTAAACGTTAGCAACAAACCTTCTATAATGGTAATATAAATATTAATATGTATATGTTCTATAACATATTAATGCTATAATGTTAATGTTATAATATTAATGCTATAAAAAATAGTTATTGAATGGAAATATTTACTAACCCAGGCGGAGTACACCGACAATAAGACTTATATCTATCGCTTTATTAGGCCGGTTCAGATTGTCCGGTTCAGATCGAAGGAATGGACCAGACTAGGTTACGCTGCTGCTTTACAATATCAACGGTTTAATCTATCTCCTCTTCAATGAGAATAACCCCAACAAACCAATCTAAATAAAAAGGACAGAAGAAGATGAGGACATATCGGTAACCGTAAGTATATTATTAAAAATAAGGGTAGAAAATGACACATTATAAGGTCTACCGGTCTACCGTGCCCAAACGAGCAACATACCCGATTGCCATGCATATTTCCTCGCTCTTATTTTATTAAGTTCATTTTTTTATTTCAAATGTCTGTAGATTGCTACCATTTGACGAGTCGAATAGGCTTACTAGTTACTCCGGCATATGATTCCATTCCTATCGATATACTTGAAATCTCAAATTTTGTCAAACAAAGGTTTACAATCCCCTGTAAACACATTTGTTTTGGCCTCAACTGCTGCCACCACTGAGAGTCGACCATGGCGCTATCATTCCTGGACTTGTGAGCTTAAGAAATGAGCCGACACAAGTCCAACCACGGCAAAGACTTAAATTGATCCACTTTATCGTTTTGTTTTTTTAAGTCCCCCTTAAATTACTTGGATATGCAAACAGTTGATGAAGATATCCAGGCTACTGTTCAAAAACATTATTTGAGTGAAGAGGAGACCACAAGACCAGTGATATGTAAGGCTGTATCCCAATTTTCAGCACAGTATTGAATAAAAAACCAAGATCAAAGATCTTTCGCTCTACCTCATCATAAAAAAAAGGAAGTGACGTTTCTATCGGAGCTTCAAACCGCAACGAACGGTTCTTAATAACAGCTGTTGCGCAGACCTCGCTATATAATATCGATTTAATTCATAATAATTTTTTTTATGCGCACTATGAAATGAATTTAATATAGAGGTACATACCATGAATATAGAATATGCTGATTGGCTTCAATGAATTTTACTCTCAGTTTCTACTTTCAGGTTAAGAACAGGTGCTAATATCAATCGATCAGCACAATATCCTAATTTATAATGGTCAACTTTGAAACTATTTTTAGATGGATAAACATTATGATAAATAATATATATAACGTACTTTATTCCATATTTTTTCCATCAACAGTATAACTCCCCAAATACCGACTAGACGAATATAGAGTCCTCGCGTAGTTAAAGCGATTGTTCATAAGGGAATAGCGTGATAGTAGTACTTCCTTGCGTGTAGTAAAATCTATGGATTGAAGCTTTTAGCGATAGTGCCTATTATGACTCTTCTAATATAGTATACACAATCCAAATTCGTGAACACCAGGTAGGATAATAGTTTAATTTGATTTTAGATTCAGTCATCGATGATGATTTATTTTGCTTTAAGTTTTAGCCAATTTCAAGAAATCCCTAATGAGTTTGACCCCTGTAATTTAGTACTGAAGCTTAGAAGCTAAACATAATCTTGCAATGTTATATGTTACTGGTACAGGGCGAAGATATTTATTTAATAATATGGTTGGAACGAATATGAATAACAACACAATTGCTGTTCTTTTAATTAGTTTAATAGGTAATAGTCTAACAGTTTATATTAAGGCATATGTAGCCGCGCCATCACATTTTCATCTTTCAGAATTTTTTTTTATCGGAGGATTCACGGGGATCTGATACTCTTTATATCAATAAAATATGTTTAAAATGTATATATCATACAGTAAGCACAATTCATTTGTGTAAAAACGCAATCTGGAAATATAATAAAGATAAAATAATGAACTATTAATGGAAAAAAAAAATTTTATCAGAAGAGTAGTAAGGGACATGCCATTATTACTTAATTCTAGATTTTATTCTAGCCAATTCAAGGGGGGGGGGGGGGGGGGTTAAATATCAATAGACAAATCGAGTACGTCGTTGAGAAGGTTTGTCCATGATTTACAAGTTCGTAACGTTATCAGAAAGATATTATTAAACCAATCTACACCGATTGGAGGAAACGCACGGAGTCAAACTGATTCCTTCAACCAGATGGGAACGAGATTCTTCTGGAAGGATTGAAGCGTTTAGCGTTAGTGCCTATTATTTACTCTCCTATGGCATACATAACCCAAATTCGTTTACACCTGGTAGGATAGTTTTATTTGATTTTAGATTTAGTCATCGATGATTTGTTTTGTTTTCAATTTTAGCCAATGGCAAGAAATTCCTAATGAGTTTGACCACGGTTATTTAGTTGTGAAGCTCCTTATTATCACACTATCATCATATCATATTGGAAACGATTTATTTTTATTTGTATTTGCATGTATTGTATTGATACCATTGCATCGTCAAAGCTAAATAGCATATTTTAAATACGAGTTCTCAGTTCTCTGAAAAAGAACAGGAAGTATAATAATGTCGTATTATACAACATTTTATGTCAAGTGACAACTTTTAATGCCTTTCCACCTCCAGTGGTGTGGCACCTTAAACTTATATACGATATTATCGCCCTGTTCAAGGACTATCATCCCCTTAAATGGATATGACAGTATACGTCATTCTTTCTTCTTTTTTTTACTCGGAATAAGACTAAAGAAAATAAATTGAAATTTGTAAGAAATGTTTCATAATACACTTCATTCATAATAACGTTAAAAAAAGTCCCACTATACAGTATGGAATTATTAATCGTTTATTTATTTGTGAAAATTATTGTAGTGGTATACGGTAGAAACAGATTGCGCAATTGGTGGCCAACGTAAGATCAATTAGACAAACCAGCTTAACAACTGCAATGCAGTCTGCAAACGCCATCCCGTCGAGCAAAATGGAGAATAAATGGAAAAGCGATCTCTCGGTCCTGAAAAGTGGCTTGATCGAATTGCTCGAATTTGCTTACGCAAAGAAGAACATACCATTACCAGATGCGCACGCTCTGAAAGACGACGAAAGGAAGAGTGATGCATCATCGTCGACAGAGACTGTGCCAGCCGTCTCGGAGAAAGTCGTTGCCGTCGTACCAAAGAAAGATGAAATGAAGGAAGCTTCTGTGGGAAGCACAGCCAATGCTCAGTTATCACAAGCTATCGAACCAATGAAAGAACAAATTCCTTACGACCAAATGAGCAGTTCGTTGCAAGAAACTGAAGAGTTCCTTCCATCAGTCCAAGACCCGACCGTTTTGAAGAAGGCCATCACTTCAGTTCCAGAGAAAGAAGAAGTGAATAAATCCTACCATATGAAACCAAGCTGGTTCAAATCAACTGATACCTCTACAGCCACATCGGATAACGCCAGTACAGCTACGCCAAGGGAAGATGACAACCATCAAGACCATCAAGATGACGCCGACAGAGAGAATCCTTGGCTCGTGGTTCGTGGTAAACGTACCATTCTGGAGAGTGTCGATTTAATTGCACGAATGGAGACGAAGGGCAATCGGAAATCTAATAAAGACAATGACGATAAGAAGACTGGACACGTCGTTGAGAAAGTGTTTGTTCACTTTTCTCAAGTTGGTTGCTTCATTGGTTAGTACCAAACCAATTTGCGCCGATTGGAGGAGACGCATGGCGTCAAAGTGACCCCTCCGCTCAAGGGCGGGAACGAGGTTCTTCTGAAAGGCCCTCCCGACCGAGTTAATCAAGCTAAAATGGATATAATTGATAACCTATGAGTGAAGCGGAATCTCCCGATTGAGCATCGTTATATCGACAAGATCGTGGGTCATAAAGAAGAGACTATTCGGCGTTTGTGTGAAGATCACCGCGTCGCCATCAAGTTCGATGTAGTCGTTCTGGGAAAGAGGGTTTGTTGTGAAGATGCTCTACGCGAGATCGAGTCCATCGTTGCAGAGGAGAGAGCTGATTCTGACCGTTTCGGAAACAAATGGGGATAATGATTTGAGTGTGCTGCCTTATAATTATGGTTATGAATCAACACATATTTTTTTAGACGAGTTCACGTCCATCTTTACCAATAACATTTTCTCTTGACAGCTAGGTAAATTCGTCCACAACAATAACTTCAATAGATCAACTGTCAGTTAAGAAGTATTTTGATGTCCCAAAATCGTTTTCCAGAATTAAATAGAAGGCTTTTGTTCGAAAATCTATCGGTACATTTTGAACGAACAGAATGACAACACCCTAGCTGCGCCCGAACTACTAAATCCAATTTCTTGTCTTTGAAAATCGATATCGATGTTGTTGATTGAATATCGGTAGTTGCTGAACTAGTATTTAAAAATAATTGTAAAAACACTAGTAGTAACCAATAAAAGTAAGTTTATTTCTTTAAGAAATTTTCCAAATATAGAGAAAAAAGTAAATCTGTGTCATGAATCACATGATATTCTTCTTCTTAGTTAATCCATTCTCTCATGTACGCGGCGCCTTTTAGATCAGTGCTAGGATCATTTGTTTACTCTGTAGAAACGTCACTTGAGAAATTATCTCATTTTTAAAGCAAAAATTAATAGTAAAGTAACCACTATCGAGTCTAATTTAAAAGAGAAAAACCTACCCGGGTAATAAAGCCGGTCTAGATGACTGGGCATCTAAATCGTTTATAGAACCTCCGACTCAACTTTAGAAAGAACTTTATCAAAAGCTTCAATCAGTCGTCGGACATTATCAGTATTAAAGCAAATCGGAGGAGTCAAACAAATGACGTTTCGCTCAGGTCCACGAATGGATACGACAATCCGCTCCTCCTTCAACCTACGAAGCGAAGAAACATAATAACATAGAAATTCAAATAGTGTTAAGAGGTTATAATATAGATCAAACCCGTAGAGAACTCGATTAGCTAAAACAGCAGCTGGATTCATATCCGGTCGACCGCAAACAATTTCGATTCCGATATTGAGGCCCATGCCAAATTGAACATCTCCAACGATCATATATTTATCCATTATCCATTAACTGTTGTGAACTTGTAATCCTTCAATGGTTAATGTGCCCAACACTTGTGCCGAGTAGACGACGTTTTCTTTGGCTATCACTTCTAGGACGGCTGTACCCACAGCGCAGGCGATCGGATTACCGCCCAGCTGTAAACAAACCAAAAGTTCAGTTTAAACAATAATTTTCGATGCGTGAGTAGTACTCCGTTACTGTATTAATGTAATCCCCCAGAGTTGATGCAATTTTATTCGTAGTCAAGACGGCCGCAATTGGATAGCCATTTCCAAGCGGTTTTCCAACCGTGATAATATCTGGGAGGACATTAAAAGCCTATAAGATAATAAAATATTAATTGAATGTTCAAATTAGGAATGCGCTAATAGGATGTCATACTTGGAAACCCCAAAAGTTTCTGTTCTTCCCAAACCGGTTTGATTCTCGATTGCGACACAATCACCACTATGTTGCCTAACTAACCTACAGAAAATGAAAAAAAGGGTTATAAAATTGGCCAAACCTAATTATTAAATTAAGAAAATCACTGATAAAGTTGCTCGTAATAATTTTTTGGCGGGATCACTACACCAGCCGGAGTTATTAGAGCTACTTCTGACATAAAACAAGCGATCGGTTGGCCAGAATTCTGGGTCTCATCAAGCACTTCCTTGGCTTCTTCAATGCATGTTTTCTTGCGTTGTTCTATAACTATAGAATTAAATGGTTTAGGTAAGAACAAGAAAACCGAGTGTTTGAAATAGCGTTACCGTTAAGGGCGTGAGGATCTAAGTACTCTCTTCCGTGAGTAACTTCTGGGAGCGGAATCAGATGAATATGGTTTTTTTTTTCTTTGGGGAAGCGCTCTAAAAACCTTGAATAGAAAAATTTGATCTCTTTGTATTATTATTGGCCATTATTGCACTCAAATATTAGATACTACATCGGCACTTATGTCAATTCAAGTCGACACGTTTCCATGATAACAACTGAAAAAGATGAAAGGTTATTAAAGTATAACAACTGACAAGGATGAAAGGTTATTTAAGGGTTTATTAAAGTATTAACGATCATATTAATACTTGTCAAATTCTGCAACATTTTCTCTTCTTGTGTACTGTCGAGCGAGGCTCGAGCTAGGCGTAACGCCAAATCATTGGCTTCCGATCTGGAAAATGTAGTTAATGAAATATATAGATTTGATATAGCTCTCAAACTTTCAAATGAATATTTTACCCAGAATTGCAAAGATAAATATTGGTGAAGTTTTCAGGTAGAGTCTCAAAAAGAAATTTGACAAATTTGGAAGAGGTTTCATTCAAGAAGCCATGACTAGTTCCAAGTTTTGCCATTTGAGCTTGTCCAGCAGCAACCACATATGGATGGCAATGACCCACTAATAAAAATATTTAAAAAAAAAACAAAAAAAAAACTTCATATTATGTTTATGTATTACACAATCAACTCTCACCATGAGCAGTGGAGCTGACAAAATCAAGATACTCATTCCCCTATAGTAAAAAAATATTCAAGTTATTTGGTTCAAGATATAGAAAATGGAAGTATCACTAGACCTCTTCGTCATGTATGTACTGCATGCTCCCTCTCACAATTTTCAAGGCATTGTCAGCAAAGTTGACTTGACAAGTACTGTAAAATAAAAAAAATATCGAAATAATTTTGTAGAAAACAGATTATCAATCATCATTATTCATATGCCTCGATTTAGTCCCAACCATTGACTCGAAAAAGATTATGTGACAAATTTGTTTTCCTGATTTTTACCTGTCCGATAGAGGAACGCTGAAATTCCGGCTCATTTTTTTTTCAACAACTCTTTAAGACTAGTTCGAGGAACTGATTTGATTTTCGACGACTTTCATCAAGGACTTTTTTGTTTAAAAAAAGATAGATAACTGCTATGGTATACGTGACTTTCTTGCGCTTTATTAAAATTTTGTCAGCATGGGATCACGTGGCGCACAAAGAGTGAACGAACCCTCTCTTTTTTGGAAGATGAGGCCATGTCATATTCTCAACTTTAAGCGATGTAATCGATCTCCTCTCTAATGATGGAAACCCTAACTAACCAGTCTAAAGAACGGGGACTGAGGCAGATCAGGGACATCACTTTGGTTCTGGGTATTTTTTTTACGTTTAAGCAAGATAATGCTAAACGTCGATCTTGCCCAAACCAACTCAATCTGTGCGCTCCTTGAGCGTGCCCCTAGCTTTCATTGAACGGAATTAACGTCCTCTCAGTCGCTTTAATACTCCATATAGCAAAGCACTCCTTAAGGCTCCTCACTCACTTGTGCGGTTAAGTAACAAATCTACAGCTTGTATTAAGAGATATTGGTATGTAATATATAACTTATCTTCCTTTTTTAAACGTTTAATACACGTCTTAGTCGAGACTTGGAAGATGAGGCCATGTCATATTCTCAACTCTAAACGATGTAATCGATCTGCTCTCTAATGATGATAACCCTTACTAACCAGTCTAAAGAAAGGGGACTGAGGCAGATCATGGACATCACTTTGGTTCTGGGTATTTTCTGTATAATAATTCTGTATAGTTTTTATAACATATATCGTTATATAATTGCGAGCCCGAAGGGCGAGTTTGTAATTCAGTCGTTGGAAATTTGACCGCTAGATGGTGCTGGTGAATCTCTACTGGGACTCGAGGTGAGGTCTCAATTTTATTTTTCAAAACGCCCGTATCGCTGAGGTGTCCGAAGGGATCTGAGCCATGAAATTCATATTATTAACAAAATAATCATGTAGTCCATCCAGATCAAGTGAATGGTCATCAAGATCAACAGTGAATGACCAAGATCTAAAGTTTATCTTGTATTCGTCTTTTACTTTGAAAACACTCACTTTGCTTGTGAAGCGTCGACAAAGTTAATTTATGATATAATGAAATATACTGCAGTACAGTACATTAGTTAGATTTTCATACTTATGATCTCCTGATGAACCTTCCAAAACCAGGCCAATCACATAAATAAGAATAGGCAGCAACTAGGATGAATGTACAATATCTCACCTCCTGCTGTAAATTAGTATTTTAAAATATTTCAGTTTGCGCCGTCATCGTTTATATTATAAATTATGTCATTCAGTCATTCTGCATTCATATATATCGCGAACCATCCAGTACCGAAAGTAATTTCAATTAGGGAAAGGGCCCTTTTGGTTTATTCAAATGTAATTGTTAGAATGATACTCCTTCCACTAATAATGCGCTTTGCGTAGCCTAATTTTCAAAGAAATCAAAGGTGAATTTAGTGATTATATTTTTCAAAAAGCGCTCTCCCGCTCTGTCATCCTCCGTATTTGTATTATATGGTGAACAAGACTGTCCTCATTTTATCGCCCGTATAACGCTTATTTGGTCAATCAATTCTTGTTTTATTGACTGCTATACGTAACCTTCTATGCGACGAAATACTAGGCAAACTAATTTTATTTCGCAATAAATTTAAATAAACTATTTGAAATACTGTTTTACTATGCGTGCAATTGAAAGCAAAAAAAAATTATGGTTGAAGTGATGTTGATGTCAAACACTGGGGCACATCACGGAAAATTTTATCTGAACATCATGGATCAGAAAAGAATTGACGAAATCTCGATGTTGATGTAAGCATTATACATCATCACAATTAATTCGGCTCCTAACGCTCCTATATACAGGACGTAGTGTATGTAATGTACTCAACGCTGTTAATGTAATGTAATCAATATGGAGGAAATCTTTCAAAAGTAACGCGGCAAATTGTTTTGGTCGATAATGCACGTTTGGTATGTGGCTGCGCCAAAACAGCACGATGTGCCATCTGTCGGTAAGTGGCCCTCGGTCGACGACGAGCGCCTAGATAGAATCCCTTCGGGACATTTGCATTTCAATCCGATTCTAGTTTGCAATACGTCATTTTGATCAGAATAGGGACGAGATGCAGAAATGAAAATCAAAACGATTTATTTTTTCAAAAAAAAAAATGATTCGCTGAAAAAATGATATAGCCTCATCCTAAAAAAAGAGAGGCTTCAATGGAAAAGCGCCCGCGAGAAAGTCACGTATACCATGCCGTTTATATAACTATTGTTTTAAACGTTGTTGTCACTGTAAAAGTCACTGATAAATTCGCTGAAAATCATATCAGTTTCTCACAGTAGTCTTAGAGCTGTTGGATAAAATGAGCCGAAATTTCACCGTTCCTATACCGAACAGGTAAAATAAATAAATAAGTTGTGCCTCATGATCGTTTTATATGCTATTTTTATATGATTGATTATTTTAACATTAGTTCTTGTCAAGTCCATTTTGCGGACAGTGATGCCCTGAAAGTTGTGAGAGGCAACAAGCAGTACATTTATAACGAAGAGGTCCAGTATTTGTTTCCCGTTATCAATATTTTGGAGCAATAAACTTTTTAAATATATATTTTTTAATATTGCAGGGAAATGAGTACCTTGATTGTGTCAGTTCTTCTGTACATGGTTAGAGTTAATTGTATATTACAAAGATAAAGTTAAATTTAAAGTTTTTTTTAAATTTTTCTTCTAGTGGGTCACTGCCATCCACATGTGGTTGCTGCTGGACAAGCTCAAATGGCTAAACTTGGAACTAGTCATGGCTTCTTGAATGAAACTTCCTCAAAATTTCTCAAACTACTTTTCGAAACTCTACCTGAAAACTTCTCCAATGTTTATCTTTGCAATTCTGGGTAAAAAATTCATTTGAAAGTTTGAAAGTGGTTTGAAAGGCTACATCAAACCATATTTATATAACCTATATATTTTTCCAGATCTGAAGCCAATAATTTGGCGTTACGCCTAGCTCGACAGTACACAAGAAGAGAAAATGTCGCAGTCTTTGACAAGTATAAATATGATCGTTAATACTATAAAAATACTTTAATAACCTTTCATCTTTTTCAGTTGTTATCATGGAAATTTGTCTACTTGGATTGATACAAGTGCCAATGTGGTATCTAACATTTGTGTGAAATAACGGCCAATAATAATAAAAAGAGATCAAATTTTTCTATTCAAGGTTTTGAGAGCGCTTCCCCAAAGAAAAAAAGACCATATTCATCTGATTCCGCTCCCAGAAGTTACTCACGGAAGAGAATACTTAGATCCTCACGCCGTTAACGGTAACGCTATTTCAAACACTCGGTTTTCTTGTTCTTTAATACCTAAACAATTTGAAATTCTATAGTTATAGATCAACGCAAGAAAACGTGCATTGAAGAAGCCAAGGAAGTGCTTGATGAGGCCCAGAACACTGGCCAACCGATCGCCTGTTTTATGTCAGAAGTGGTTGTAATAACTTCGGCTGGTGTGGTGATTCCACCAAAAAGTTATTACGAACAACTTTATCAGTAATTTTCTTAGTTGAATAATTCCTTCAATCAATCTTAAATCTTTAATTTTCTTTAGGTTAGTTAGGCAACATGGTGGTGTTTGTGTCGCAATCGAGAACCTAACGGGTTTGGGAAGAACAGGGCACTTTTGGGGTTTTCAAGTCTATAAAATCCTATAAGAGCATTCTTAATTTGACCTTTCAATTAACATACCATGATCTTATAGGCTTTTGATGTCGTCCCTGATATTTTGACTGTTGGAAAATCGCTTGGAAATGGCTATCCAGTTGCGGCCGTCTTGACTACGAATAAAATTGCATCAAGCCTGGGGGACTACATTAATACAGTAACGAAGTACTGCTCACGCGACGAAAATTACTGTTTTATCCGAACTGTTGGTTTGTTTACATATTTACAGCTGGGCGGTAATCCGATCGCCTGCGCTGTGGGTACAGCCGTCCTAGAAGTGATAGCCAAAGAAAACATTGTCCACACTGCACAAATGTTGGGCACATTAATCATGGAAGGATTACAACAGTTGATGGATAAATATATGATCGTTGGAAATGTGCGCGGCATTGGCCTCATTATCGGCATCGAAATTATTTGCGGTCGGCCGAATATGAATCCAGGTGCTGGTTTAGCTAATCGAGTTCTCTACGGGTTCGTTCTATATTATAACCTCTAAAAACTATTGGAATTTCTATGTTATTACCTTTCTTTGCATCGTAGATTGAAGGAGGAGCGGATTGTCGTATCCATTCGTGGACCTGAACGAAACGTTATTTGTTTGACTCCTCCGATATGCTTTAATGCTGAAAATGTCCGACGACTGATTGAAGCTTTTGATAAAGTTCTTTCTAAAGTTGAGTCGGAGGTTCTAAACGATTTCGATGCCCAACTATTTAGATCGGCTTTACCTGGGTATGGTTTTCTGTTCCTTTGAAGTCAGACTCAATAATGGTTACTTAATAATTATTTTTCTCTTTACAGTTTGAGTAGTATGTGTCTCAAGTGACCTAACTACAGAGGAAGTAGTTGATTCCATCAGCACTGATGGTAATTCATTTAAAAGACGCAGCAGACATAATGTAATGGATTATAATTAGGAAGAAGAATATCATACAATTCAGGACACTAATTTACTTTACTACTTTTTTCTCTATATTTCTCTGATTTTTAAAATTGAAATAAACTTAGTTTTACTGTTTTTTACTAGTTTTTTAGACTGATTTTTGAAAACTAGTTCAGCAGCTACCGATATTCAATCAGACAATAATAAGTCGCAAAAGGTCTTATTAAAAAATAATAATTTGAAAAATTGCCATTTTTCTGTCTTCATCCACATTGTTTTGTTGTCGATTCCCATTTTAAATTACAAATTTACAATGGCATGATCAAAAGAAAACGTTGATATCGAATTTCTAAGACATTATTTCTAATTCTAAAGACATAGGAAATTGGATTTTTAAAAGTAGTGTGAGCGCGACTAATGTGTTGTCGTTCTGTTAATTAAAATGTACCGACAAATTTCCGAACAATGTCTTCTATTTAATTCTAGAAATCGATTTTGGGATCAAAATATCCTTATAACTAACAGTTCATCTATAGAAGTTATTGTTGTTGACGAATTTACATAGCCGTCATCACGAGAAAATGTTATTGGTAATGGACGCGAACTTGTCTTAGCATTTCGTTTATAAATGTACACCTGTACGATAGCCGATAATAAATTTTCCGATTGTTGTCAGATGGATTGACTATGGGAATAGTTTAGTTTTCCATCGTTTATCAAATTTTTTGATTGATTTTCCATGGTTTGAATGAGTAGAGTTGAACGTGAGCGCTCAATAACCATTTGTTGCAAAAACCATACTTAATTGACATAGCTATTAGGTTCAAACAATTCAATTTGAATGTAACCAGCACAGGAGTGCGAGTGAATAAGAGACTGCTACATCATATTATCAATAATATTCTCGCTTCTTTTTCTCTTTAATGTGAAATTCGTTTTCATTAAATGTGAAGCAAAGGGGTAACGAGAAGGCCAAACATGCCTGTGATGAACTGCATAACTTTTTCTAGTTAGATTGTAAGCTTAAAAATAAAAATAAATAATAATACAGATTGACAACAGTAGACCACTATAAAGATCACTGCAATGCATATTTTTCATTCGTCATAACAGATCTAATTATTGATTTATAGGTGCCTATTATTTCTCTTATTCAATTTTTCACCATTGCCAACCTTATTAGTAAATATACATCATAAAATACTTCAAATAAAAGTAAAGAGGAAATGATTTTTTGGACGAGCGATGGCCTTCTTCAAGACGGTCGGAACTTGGGCTGATAGAAGGAGCTCCTCAGTTTCTTGCAACGACTTATTCATCTTGTCGGAATGGAGTTGTTCTTCCCCTTGCTCGATGGCGCTGACTTTCTCTAAGACTGCTGGAACAGTCTCTCTCGACGAAGTGTGCGCATCTGGTGATGGTATTTTCCTTCTTTGCGTAAGGAGCAGTAACTTTGTCGATAATAGCTTTCTTCAGCTCACGGCAGATTGGTCTTGTAGAATGGAGTACACCTGTAGCTAGTCTTTAAATTTGCCCGGCTAGGCGGCTAGGTTAGGGGCGATCTCAATGCACTCGTCCGCTGATTTCCTTTCCTTGCATGATTCGAGTACTCTAAGTAATTCGATCAATCAACATTTCAGGATAGAGAAATCGTTTTGTCCATTCATCTTTCTCCATTTTGCTCGACGGGTTGGCGCTTTCAGACTGCATAATATATAAATTCGTCAATAAATAACTTAGATCCTCGGCTAGATAAACAGTCAACTAAGAAGTATTTTTCGACATGTCCAAAAATCGATTTCCAGCGTTAAATAGAAGAATTTTGGAAGTCTACTTCTACACCGAAAAAGTGTTTTTGATATTTTCAAATCCTAGTAAAAGCTCTGTTTGGTTTAATTTGTATAACTTATTATAACTTAGTTTTAAATAATCAGTGTAAAAAGCTATTAAAAACCAATAAAAGTAAGTATATTTCAGTTTAAAAAAAGATATAAGGGAAAAATGAGTTAATTAAAAATATATGCCATGCGTCATATGATATTCTGCAGCTTCCTAGTTATTCTATTCATTCATGCCCGCTGCGTGTTTGAGACGAATTATCATTAGTGCTAGATAGGATCAGATACTCATTCTATAGTGATGCCACTTGAAATACTATCCAATCTGTAAAGAGAAAAGTTATATTAGTAATAACAGAGTAACTATTGTTAAGTCTGACTTCAAAAGAAGGGAAAAAAACATACCCAGGTAAAGCCGATCTAAATAGTTGGGCATCGAAATCGTTTAGAACCTCCGACTCAACTTTAGAAAGAACTTTTTCAAAAGCTTCAATCAGTCGTCGGACATTTCCAGTATTAAAGCATATCGGAGGAGTCGAACAAATAACGTTTCATTCAGGTCCACAAATGGATACGACAATCTGGTCCTCCTTTAATATAATAATTTCTTTCCATGTTAACTCTGACTTCTCTTCAACCTTCGAACAAATCTTTCGCCTTTTACTAAAGATTTCCGTAGAGAGGAGTCTAAAAAACTAATTTTTGAAACGGTCCGGTTAAACAACCAGACCCCCTACTTTTAAAAAGCTAAACAAATAATTAAGAAAAATTCCATCTACAGAATTAGACAAATCAAAGAATGAGAAGAGGAACTTTCTCTGTTGTCGCTATACATAATTCATTCAAGCAAACTTCCAGGGTGACAAAAAGAGATTAACTTTTCTATCATAGACACATAACAGTATAGAATAAATTCGACCATGTATTGGCGTATTGCGAATTTAGTTCCACAAAGATATATATCCGATTTTCTGCTGGCGTCTTAATATGCTCCACTCTCGAGTAACAATCTACAGCCATTTAAAATTAATCAATAAACATAATTAAATTTGAGGGAAGAAATAGACTGAGATCGAATCGAGACGACTGACGTTTAGAATTATCTCGCTTAAGCTTAAAAAAAAAGCACCCAGAACCAAAGTGATGTCACTGATCTGCCTCAGTCCCATTTCTTTAGACTGGTTAGTAAGAGTTATCATCATTAGAGAGAAGATCGATTACATCGTTTATAGTTGAGAATATGACATGGCCACATCTTAAGAAAGAGGGTTCGTCTACTCTTTTCTGCACGTTTCAAGCACACGCGAGAACGTCACGTGATCCCTTGCTGACTATACAAAAAAATCCTGCAAGAAAGTCACGTATACCACAGTAGTTATCTATCTTTTTTTTAAACATTGTTTAAGAAAAAAAGTCCTTGATGAAAGTCGTCGAAACTCAAATCAGTTATTCGAACTAGTCTTAAAAAGCTGTTGGAAAAAATGAGCCGGAATTTCAGCGTTCCTCTATCGGACAGGTAAAAATCAGGAAAACAAATTTGTGTCATAATCTTTTTCGAGTAAACGGTTGGGACTAAATCGAGGCATGAATAATGATGATTGATAATCTGTTTTCTACAAAATTATGTAGATATTTATTTATTTTTTTTTATTTACAGTACTTGTCAAGTGAACTTTGCTGACAGTGCCTTGAAAGTTGTGAGAGGGAGCATGCAGTACATATATGACGAAGAGGTATATAGTGATAATTTCCCATTTTCTTTATCTTTGATCAAATAACTTTTTTTAAATATATATTTTTAATTATAGGGTAATAAATATCTCGATTGTGTCAGCTCCACTGCTCATGGTGAGAGTTGATTGCATTTCATAGACATAATATAAAATTTTAAAAAAATATTTTTTTTAGTGGGTCATTGCCATCCATATGTGGTTGCTGCTGGACAAGCTCAAATGGCTAAACTTGGAACTAGTCATGGCTTCTTGAACGAAACCTCTTCCAAATTTATCAAACTACTTTTTGAAACTCTGCCTGAAAACTTCACCAACATCTATCTCTGCAATTCCGGGTAAAATATGCTTAAAATAATTGAGCCATCAAACATTTTACTATCTTTTTAATTCAGATCTGAAGCCAATGATTTGGCGTTACGCTTAGCTCGACAGTACACTCGAAGAGAAAATGTCGCAGTTTTTGACAAGTATATAATATATGATCGTTAATACTATAATAAATACTTAAATACCTTTTCATCTTTTTTTAGTTGTTATCATGGAAACGTGTCGACTTGCATTGACATAAGTGCCAATGTAGTATATCTCATATTTGAGTCAAACAATGGCTGATATAATAATAAAATGTGATCGAACTGTAGGTTTTTAGAACGCTTCACCAAGGAAAGAAAGACCATGTTCATCTGATTCCGCTCCCACAAGTTACTCGCGGAAGAGAGTACTTGGATCCTCAGCCACTGAACGGTAATGCTATTTCAAACGCTCGATTTTTTTATTCCTATTTAAACCACTTGAAATTCTATATACAGATGAACGCAAGAAAACCTGCTTTGAAAAAGCTAAGGAAGTCCTTGATAAGGCCCAGAGTTCTGGTCAACCGATCGCTTGTTTCATGTCAGAAGTGGCTGTAATAGTTCCGGCTGGTGTAGTGATTCCGCCAAAAAATTATTACGAGCAACTTTATCAGTAATTTTCACAGTTTCAAAATTTGGTTTGTGCAATCTATAATTCTTTTGTTTGAATTTCTTTAGGTTAGTTAGGCAACATGGCGGTGTTTGCGTCGCAATCGAGAATCAAACCGGTTTGGGACGGACAGGACACTTTTGGGGTTTTCAAGTATATAAAATCCTATTAGCCCATTCCTAATTTGAGCTTTTAATTAACCTAGTATTATCTTATAGGCTTTTAATGTCGTCCCAGATATTATAACTGTTGGAAAACCGCTTGGTAATGGCTATCCAGTTGCGGCCGTCTTGACTACGAGTAAAATTGCATCAACCCTGGGGGATTACATTAATACAGTAACGAAGTACTGCTCACGCGTCGAAAATTACTGTTTAAACTGAACTTTTTTTTTGTTTACAGCTGGGCGGTAATCCGATCGCCTGCGCTGTGGGTACAGCCGTCCTAGAAGTGATAGCCAAAGAAAACATTGTCCACACTGCACAAATGCTGGGCACATTAATCATGGAAGGATTACAGCAGTTGATGGATAAATATATGATCGTTGGAAATGTGCGCGGCATGGGCCTCATTAGCGGTATCGAAATTGTTTGCGGTCGGCCGAATATGAATCCAGCTGCTGTTTTAGCTAATCGCGTTCTCTACGGGTTCGATCTATATTATAACCTCTTAACACTATTTGAATTTCTATGTTATTATCTTTCTTCGCTTCGTAGGTTGAAGGAGGAGCGGATTGTCGTATCCATTCGTGGACCTGAGCGAAACGTTATTTGTTTGACTCCTCCGATATGCTTTAATATTGAAAATGTCCGACGACTGATTGAAGCTTTAGATAAAGTTCTTTACAAAGTAGAGACTGAAATCTTATGAAACGAGAAAGAGGAAAAGATAGATAATATTTTTAATAATATGATGCAACAGTCTCTTATTCACTCGCACTACTGTGCTGGTTATACATTCAAATTGAATTGTTTGAACCTATAGCTATGTCCAGTATGGTTTTTGCAACAAATTGTTATGGAGGTTCACGTTCAACTCTAATCAATCAATCAAAAAATAAAAAATAACAAAAGGAAAACTAAACTATCCCCATAGTCTATCCATCGGCTATCGCACAGATATACATTTAAAAACCAAAATGATATAAACGAGTTCGCGTCCATTACCAATAACATTTTCTCATGACGGCTATGTAAATTCGTCAACAACAGTAACTTCAATCGATGAACTGTTAGTTAAGGAGTATTTTGCTGTCCCAAAATCGATTTCTAGAGTTAAATAGAAGACTCTTAGTTAATCCATTCTCTCATGTACGCGGCGCCTTTTTAGACGAATGATCATCAGTGCGTGTGAGGATCAGTACTTACTCTGTAGTTATGTCACCTGCGAAACCGAGGGATTGCCCACTCTATTTCTCGTGGTTCAACCCGTGAAAAATATCCCCCATCTCATAACAGGGAAAGCGAGAAAAGCGAGAAAAAAAGCGAGAAATGTTTTTATTGAAATAATCAAGAAAAAAAAATCAGAAAATAAAGAGAAAATAGTAGTAAAGTAAATCTGTTTCTCAAATTGAATGATATTCTTCCTATTTAGAATCCATTTCATTATGTCTGCGTCTTTTAGATGAATTATCATTAGTGCTAGGATCAAGTATTTCCTCTGTGGTTAGGTCACTTGAAATACTATCCAATCTGTAATGAGAATAGTAATATAAGTAGTAATAAATTAATCATTATAAAGTCTGACTTCAAAAGAAGAAAAAAAATATACCCAGGTAAAGCCAGTCTAAATAGTTGGGCGTTCAAATCATTTGGGTTCTCCGACTCAACTTTAGAAAGAACTTTATCAAAAGCTTCAATCAGTCGTCGGACATTTTCAGTATTAAAACATATCGGAGGAGTCAAACAAATAACGTTTCGCTCAGGTCCACGTATGGATACGACAATCCCCTCCTCCTTCAATCTACGAAGCAAAGAAAAATAATAAAATAGAAATTCAAATAGTGTTAAGGGGTTGTAATATAGATCGAACCCGTAGAGAACTCGATTAGCTAAAACAGCAGCTGGATTCATATTCGGCCGACCGCAAATAATTTCGATACCGATGATGAGGCCCATGCCACGAACATCTCCAACGATCATATATTTATCCATCAACTGTTGTAATCCTTCCATGATTAATGTGCCCAACATTTTTGCAGTGTGGACTACGTTTTCTTTGGCTATCACTTCTAGGACGGCTGTACCCACAGCGCAGGCGATCGGATTACTGCCCAGCTGTATAAACAAACCAAAAGTTCAGTTTAAACAGTAATTTTCGATGCGTGAGCAGTACTTCGTTACTGTATTAATGTAATCCCCCAGAGTTGATGCAATTTTATTCGTAGTCAAGACGGCCGCAACTGGATAGCCATTTCCAAGCGATTTCCCAACAGTCAAAATATCAGGGACGACATCAAAAGCCTATATAACACAATCAAATTGAATGTTCAAATAGGGAATGCGCTAATAGGATTTTATATACTTGAAAGCCCCAAAAGTGCCCTGTCCTTCCCAAACCCGTTAGGTTCTCTATTGCAACACAAACACCACCATGGTGCCTAACGAACCTATAGAAAATATAAAAGGTTTATTAAGATCGGTCAAAAAAATGAATAAATCATGAAAATTACTGATAAAGTTGCTCGTAATAATTTTTTGGTGGGATCACCATACCAGCCGATGTTATTAAAACCACTTCTGACATAAAACAGGCGATAGGTTGACCAGTATTCTGGGCCTTGTCCAACACTTCCTTGGCTTTTTCAAAGCATGTTTTCTTGTGTTGATCTATAGAATTACAAATGGTTTACAGTAAGAACAAGAAAATCGACGAGTGTTTGAAATAGCGTTACCGTTAAGGGCGTGAGGATCTAAGTACTCTCTTTCGCGAGTAACTTCTGGGAGCGGAATCAGATGAATATGGTCTTTCTTTCTTTGGGGAAGCGCTCTAAAAACCTTAAATGAAAAAAAATGTGATCTCTTTTTATTATGATTACCCATTATTTGACTCAAATATTAGATACTACATTGGCACTTGAATTAATGCAAGTAGATAAGTTTCCATGATAACAGCTGAAAAGATGAAAGGTTATTGAAAAATATCAAATAAATAGAATTTTCAATTTATCAACCACCATATTCATACTTATCAAAAACTGCGACATTTTCTCTTCGAGTGTACTGTCGAGCTAGGTGTAACGCCAAATCATTGGCTTCAGATCTGGAAAATGTAGTCAATGAAAAATATACGTTTTATATTGTTTTCATTCAAAAGAAATATTTTACCCAGAATTGCAAAGATAAACATTGGTGAAGTTTTCAGGTAGAGTCTCAAAAAGTAGTTTGACAAATTTGGAAGAGGTTTCATTCAAGAAACCATGACTAGTTTCAAGTTTAGCCATTTGAGCTTGTCCAGCAGCAACCACATATGGATGACAGTGACCGACTAGAAGAAAAATGAAAAACAAAACTTGTATGTAATATACAATTAACTCTTACCATGTACAGAGGAACTGACACAATCAAGGTACTCATTCCCCTGAAATAAAAAAAAGGATTTAAGTTTATTGGTCCAAGATATTGAAAATGGGAAATTAATATAACTGGACCTCTTCGTCATATATAAACTGTTTGTTGCCTCTCACAACTTTCAAGGCACTGTCAGCAAAATGGACATGACAAGAACTGATGTTAAAATAAACAAAAAATAAAAATAAATAGTTTTGTAATAGAAAACTGACTATCAGTGAATGGCTTATTCACATACCATTATAAAAAAACACTGCTACTGACACAATTTTTTTTTACCTGTTCGATATAGGAACGGTGAAATTTCGGCTCATTTTCTCCAACAGCTCTAAGACTAGTGTGAGAAACTGATCTGATTTTCAGCGAATTTGTCAGTGACTTCTTCTTTAAAACAGTTTAAATAAATGGTTATATAAGCAGCATGGTATATACGTGACTTTCTCGGGGGCGCTTTTCCATTGAAGTCTCTCGTCAAGTAAAAGTTATTCAGCGAATCTTCAGAACTTTCGAAGAAATGGATATCACTATCCCAGCAAGGATCACTCAAGAGGTCAAGAGAAAAATCAGTAACATTTGAACATGTGATAAAAATACAGACAAGGACATCACTTTGGTAGTGGGTGTTTTTTAAATTAAAGCCAAAGAATTCTAAACATCGATCGTGCACAAACGAACGACCCGATTCGATCGCAAGGATTCAATACTTACTATTTATATAATAAGAACGGAGAATCATTTGATATAGGCATGCATAGGGTCGATAGGGATGCAACCCGATTGGGCTTCAATCAAGATTAAGCGCGGGCGATTGGCCTCCATCGACCTGATCAACATGCGACATGCTTTAACGTAAGAAAATAACAAGAAACAAAGTGATGTCCGTGATCTGCCTCAGTCCCCTTTCTGTAGACTGGTTAATAAGGGTTATCATCATTAGAGAGAAGATCGATTACATCGTTAAAAGTTGAGAATATGACATGGCCTCATCTTAAAAAATGAGAGGGCTCGTGCACTCTTTTCTGCACGTTCAAGCGAACGTTTAAGCGCACGCGAGAACGTCACGTGATCCCATGCTGACAAAATAAAAAAAAAAGCGTGCAAGAAAGTCAAGTATACCAGCATAGCAGTTACCTATCCTTTTTTTAAAACAAAAAAGTCCTTGATGAAAGTCGTCGAAAATCAAATTAGTTTTTCGAACTAGTCTTAAGGAGCTGTTGGAATAAATGAGCCGGAATTTCAGCGTCCCTTTATCGGACCGGTAAAAATCACGACACGAGAAATCGTTTGACTTTTAGTATTTTATTTTTGAAGTGGGTATTTTTTCCCGCACATTTTTTATAATAGGGTTGAAGACGAGTCCATTTCCATCAGAATGGTGCAAGTCGCATCGTCAAGCGGGCTTCGATTAATTTATTACGATTTTTTAAAGAGGAGACGGTCGGCCATAAGGGGCCGTGTTAAAAGCGGCGGAAAAAAGGGGCCGTACTTAATAGCAAGACCTAATCAATAACTCATTAAGTTTTGCATCCTGATGTCTCAAACTAAATTGGCAATTAGATTAGCCTTTTAGGACTTTAGGAAAAATCAGAAAAAATTCCAGCTCAAAAATTCGAATTTTCCGAGCCAAAACGCGGAGGCCGCTTTTAGCCGTGCGCTTACGGGAAAACGCGCGCCGTACTTAATAATTTGGTGGGTACTGTAATAGATCTCCTCTCTATAATGATGATAACCCTAACTAACCAGTCTAAAGAAAAGGGGTGAGGCAGATCAGAGACATCACCTTGGTTCTAGGTATTTTTTTAACGTTTAAGCAAGATAATTCTAAACCTCGATCTTGCCCAAACGAATTCCATTATCTGTGCGCTCCTTGAGCGCCCTTACACGGAATGGAATTAACGTCCTCTGGTCGAGTCGCATCAATTTCAGCAACAACAATAAACAATAAAAACGATAGGACTCCATATAGCAAAGCACTCGTTAAGGCTCCTCACTCATCTGTGGTGTTAAGTAACCATCTACAGATTGTATGAAGAGATATTGGTATATAATATCTAACTCATTTTCCTTTATTAAACGCTTTATGGCACTCTTAATTGAGACTTTATATCGCATCAAAAGACTTTCGCAGTAATAATATGAAAGATTTGTTTGATTTACAACGTTGAATTAATTAACAAGCAAATTTTAAAAAGAGCGGATCATCCAGTATCATTTACTGAAAAGACTGCTTCACAAGGTCCTACCGAGTTTTGAACTCGGATTGCCGGATTCAAAGTCCGAAGTGCTAACCATTGCACCATAGGGCCCTATTAAAGCAAATTTTTTTATTTGATCTGTATACACTATGGCAAAAGCCATTCCTTGTACGATCAACTTTATATGTACCCTTATTGCGTGTATATAATTAGCACTTACCATTACTTACGTATGCTATTTAATCACACATTGGTCATTGCGACAGGTAAGATTTTATATGTTTCGATACTAGTTCGATAGAAGTATACCGAAAATACGTGGCGATCAAAGCCACAAGGACGCGATGAGCAGAAAAAGTAGGAGAATTTCATAGTTTCCTATTTACAATCATTTTCATCTAAGGACCTTAACGATGATAAACGAACCATCTTACCATCCATCAGGAACGTAGCATCGAAGCTTCTACTATAAATTGGTATTAATCCTCATACTGTACTCAGTGATGATTTTGCGCTCTATTTACATTCAGTTTTTGTTAGATTAGGTTTTTAAAAATGGTTAGAGAAACTTTCCATGGAACCCAATATAGAATCAGCAAGTCTTTTTTTATATAATCAAACCATTTTGTTATCTTATAAATGATACAATTGCAATCGAAACTGCAACGTAAGGGTATACGTAAGTGTTAACCCAACAGCCATTTAAAAAGAACAGAGATCGAATATTAGAAGTTGCAATGCACTACGATTCCATCTGCTTGTGCGGGTGAAATCGAGCGATGGGGAGTCACATTAGTGACTAACGTACCGTATAGTGATCCTTCAAAGTGTTCGGTCCCTTTCTGTTTTTCTTTTCTTTTTTGATGAATGATAATCAAGCGATGACAGTAAAATGCCAAAGATTTCGTTATCAAATTAATAAATTTGATTCAAGTGATTTTACTATATAATAGAAATATTTGCCATCCGAATATGCACTGAACTCCTACTAGAAACCATGGGTCTAATTTACTGTATAATATATTTTCTTTTTAATGGGAATAATTATTAATATTATCCTTATACCGTGAAGAATGTTAGTTAGTGTCGCAAACACCACAGGTTAAAAAGATAAAGCCAAACGGCAACCATCGGAAGAGTAAGAAGAAGAAGTTGAAAACTGAAATACATCCTCGACTTTCTACAGCATTGAAGAGACCTTTTACCATTGTCTATAGAAAATGATTAGAAAATACTATGATTATAAATTACGAACCAGTAGTTCGAATAACGTACAATACATGGCGTTATTATCATCGTTCATTCGGAAGTGCGTCCAACATATGAATTATTGACGATGAAATGGAAGAATATGTATAATTGATATAATGAGAACTGAAAGTAATTTTCTCCTTCGTGTTCGTAAAATGCTTGAAGCAACGCAGACCATAAACATTCGCAGATAAATATTTAGAAAAGTTACAGGCATTGTTCGCACTTGACAGAATGTTTTTAAAAGCAGGTAGGCCTCACATTTGAAATATAGGAGGAATTCCCTACAGTAATCCTAGGGGATCTTGACCCACGATACCCCCCACTTTTTAACATTTACAGGTATATATACACAAGTACGAGGTAAGCTACGAACAGGTGAAAATAAATTGAATGACACATAGATTCATTCAAATTTCGCAAGATAGATATTGATTAAAATCATTTTGAAATTGAATTTTATTGATTAAAAATGAACTATAAAGGTGTTAATGATATACAATCATTCGTATTTGAATCTTTCTTAAGCCGCTTTCAGATATATGAATTTTAAACAAAAATCTGTTTCTTTCAGAGAACATTTACAGATAGAATACGTTAATAACTCAAGAAATGTGGTTTGTAAGGCAACTCTGGCTTCTCTTCAACCCTCGGATAAATCTTTCGCCTTTTACTAAAGATTTCCGTGGAGAGGAGCAACTGATGAGCCTGTAAGACGAATTTTTGAAACGGTCCGGTTCTATAACCGGACCTCCCATTTGAAATGAAATGAAGTATATGTATCTTATTATCTTGTTATACATACAATCCATACATCATTCTATACATAGAAATATAATCAAATACCGAGGAGAGGAGCAACGGATCAATTAATGTGTTTATACAAACCATAACCGCTGATCATCTTGATACAATTCAAAATGCTGATGAGTTGCTACCTGAAACCAGACGAATGGAATTAAAGGAGCAGCTCCTTCTATTAACGACCAAAACGTAGGTCCAGTTCTTCATAACTGTTGTTTTTCGAGTTGCGTGCAAAAGCTTTGAATCTATTATGCCTACTAAATATTAGTATGACTCTAAGTCTCAAACGCGAAAAATATGATGCTACTGCTTAGCTGCTTTATGATTATGAGAGTTCCGGTTTCCTTAATCAAACTCCTACGGTCTGTAATACTGTAATAGTACATGCGCCATCAACCTTCACCTGGAAACTAATCTTTCAGTTTCGAAAAGTTTAATGTTAGCGATTAATTTGATTTTTTAAAAACAAAAACAACAGACGAAGGTTAATTTTATATTTACAACGCCATCCCGCGAGATGCGTATTATAAAGAACCGGGAAAACCCGGCTACCGCAGCTCCTGGTAGGCTAACACCATACAAGCTTCCAAAGAAAAGAGAATGTATCAAATACTTGTTCACCTAATGCTTTATTCGTCTCACTTTCTTTTTCGTATTATTATTAAAGAATAATAGTCCCAATAAAAGTCCCTTCCTCCAAGACGAGTAATTCGTTGCAAGAAACTGAGAAGCTCCTTTCATCAGCTCCGACCGTCTTGAAGAAGGCCATCGCTTTAGTTCCAGAGAAAGAAGAGAAAAATTCCTACCATATGAAGCCCAGCTGGTTGAAATCATCTGATACCTATACAGCCTCATCGGATAACACCAAAACAGCTACGCCAAGGGAAGAAGACAACCATCAAGACCATCAAGATGACGCCGACAGAGAGAATCCTTGGCTCGTGGTTCGTGGTAAACGTACCATTTTGGAACGTTACTATTTTTAAAAAGTATTCTTTAAGTTTTGAATATACTGCAATACAATTTGAAAATTGGCAGGGAAGTCAGAAATGTTGACGAAAATTAAGATATAGTAAATAATTTATACAATATATTGTAAGTAGTAAATTGTTTGTTTGTTTTTGATAATTTTTTCATGGCCCATCTCCATAAATCAGAGAAAATTGTGAAATCCTCCACAAAATTCGGTTTTGAAATTGAATTCTTCGCGTTCCTCAAACGGCAATTTAACAATATCGATTAAGTTATGGTTTAGTACAACTTCTATTATGCCAATCTTGGATTAAATTCACTTGCCATGTTTTATTTTAGTCTTTACATTGACTCAGTTTCCAACCAAGAAGTGAACAATGTCAATAATAAGGTTCTCTTGACATAAATGTTCGTACAAATATGAAAGTGGTGTCCTCCCATCTTTAGTGTTTGCATTTGTGTGGGCAGCTTTGAATTTAAAAGCTAAATGATGATTCAAAATTATTTTTATTTTACGATGGTTATAGTCCAACTTTTCAGCATCCAATTTGTATGTAGAACAGTAGAAGGATCAATCTGTGTAAAGTACCGACGTAACATATATATGTGATGAAAAGATATTTTGAATCAGGATAAATTACATTTTTTTACATTATGACGATGATTATATGTATTTGCTAGTGTACTTTTGCATTTTCATAGAATTCTAGCTATATATGCGTATAAGAAAATAAATAATTTGACACCGATAAGTTTTTTTTCATGCTTTGAAAGGTGTATAAGAGAGGTGGTCACTTAATTTAAATTAGATGCGTGATAGATGTATTGCTATTTGGGTGAATACTCCACCTTTTCAATAAGGAGGTTATTAAAGGTTGAGTCATTCTGACTGACGTGCTTCGATTTCGAGGCTATAAGACCTGAAACCGGAGGAAAGCTCGGTCAGGGGATGTTTGGTTGATAGATCTCAACTCAGGAATGAAATAAATAAATCGGAAATACACGTCAATATGCCAGAGTTTGCAGTTTCCCACTCTCGTCCTATCACCTTGGGGTCCTTATTTTATTAAATCTTGTACTGAAAATCGGTATATTTCAGAAGGTCGAGTGTGAGCACAAAATGAAGTTGAAACAAATCGTTACGTGTCCTCTAACAGATATTAGTCTCGATTCTGATGTAAATAGTGGCATAGACCACAATTTTTGGGATTGACTGGGTTTATTAGAGATGAAATTTAAGTACCGTAGGAAGTATTGCTTTTTAGTTAATTAAAGAATTCGTTCAGTTCGCAAAATTAAGCTTAAAATGAATAAGAAGTTGGTATTGCAACAGTAGACAGGCTAAAATGATTAAATCCAAACGACAACCATCACATGAGTATAGGAAGAAGAAGTTATTGATAACGGAAATGCATCCTCGTCGTCGACTTTCTACACTCACGAGACCTAATACCGGTACCCATGGTATATGATTTTAAAATGTAGTATGATAAAATAAGAACCAATAAGTCGAATAACGAATACCAAGCATTGTTCATTCGAAAGTGTCGTAGAATTATTTACGACGAAATATAGTATATAGAATAGATATAATAATGAGAGATAAAAGTCATTTTTTATGGATATGAAATTAGTAAAAAAAAAAGAGGTCTGTATAAGACGATACAGGACTGAAATAATATTATAGGCGGCTAATTAAATCTTTCCAAGACTGTTTCAAACAGAAAATACAGTGCAAAGTAAGATATTGTTTATTAATATTCTATTTAAACCGTAGAAGATATTCATCACAAAATCAATCCTCTCATCGGCGCTACCGTCGATAATAACCGCATACGATAAGTTACAGAGTATATATTGCCTCAAAGTGGCCTTGAAATAAACATGTTCAAATATATACCTAATCTATTTTATTTTAATATACAGGATATTGTAGAAATTGAAGAGTAAAAGTTAGAGGTCGTGTTTATAGCTTCATTAAACAGCGATCTGGTAAAAGGCAGGTCGCATTTGCATTACTATAAGACCAACTATAAGACCAATCCAGAGGGAAATCTTACATCATTCAACTACATCATTACTTCCCATTTGAGTCCTCAAAATTACCGATTATGTATCAGATTATGGATATTATGGAAATATAAAGGTTCGCTAATAGCGAGTAACCTCGAAGCTCTTGTTGCAGTGCGCTTCAGTAGATCTTCTCCAGCGAATGGTGCCTTATTATATAGTTTATAGTAAATTAATTTTATAAGAACAATGAAGCAATAAGGAATGGTTCTTTCCAGACCAACGGCTATTAGAGATTGGCAAAAGGTTACAGTCACGAACAACAGTTACAATTTATTTCAGCGATATAATTTGATTTTTTAAACTGTCTGCTTAAGAGCAGTCCGTATCATTCAATCAAACTACAATAAATTAACTTATTGTGCCTCTTTTAGGGTGGTCGAATTTCTGTACGACCTGTATACATCACTTTGCTCAACTCGGTTTTGGCATGCTACGAATTACGTTGCATAAAATTATACAATTCACATGCTGAGCGATAGTCTGTGAACCTTCCTAAAATCCCAATTAGTACCAAAAATATAAATAAATGTATGTTCTTAATTCATTAAGCAAGCAACTACGTATATGAAAATTTGAATATATAGATATATAAATAGAAAGCGAGTTTTAATATTTAAAAATAGATTATATGTATTTTTTTCTAATTCGCAAAAGAATGACGTTTACATTTTCTAAAGGTCATTTTTGTAAATTCGTCTCAAATTATTTTAAATATTTGGGAAAAGTAAACCGAGTTTCTGATCGGCTCAAGTACCTTTTGCGACTTAAAATAAAGAGGTCAGGTAACATTATACTCTTAAAATGAGTCGAATTAATTTGGAGCCACCCACGCGTTATTCCTGACGTAGAGCGCGGTAGGTGTCCCTTCCAAATCAGTTCAGATTCATAAATTGTTCTACAAAATTTGTGTTACACTAATCTATTTATTTATCACATGATTAAGTTGGCGCCAATACCGTAAACTAGGTCAAATTATAAGTGGGAGCAATAAATGGAATTTTTACTATTTGAAGTTGTTTGGGAAATGCGGTCATTCAATTACGCTAGTTCCTACGATTAGTGAAGGCGATGATTGTGCTTCTATTACTGCCGATAGCTTGACTATTTCATTTTAATTCATGTTTAATTAATTTTAGTAAACCGGAGTGAACTTATTTCATTTAGTTCAATCAACTATACCCATCTCTCTTCCGAGCGAGTGGTCCCGATAAAAGACTTTTAATATACTTTTCATTTATATAATAAAAATAAATTGGCAAAACTGAAGGCGTAATCCATGGTTGAGCTTTAAAAGCCTAACTTTATACATATATTTATACATACAATCTTTTTTTTAATGATTTATTGGCAAATCATTTCTTAATATTGCAGCACAAATGTTAAACTCATAGATAATGTGACTCAGTTTCTATTTTTTAAATTCTCCGAATTATTTCTTGATCTGTATGAATTTTAAAGTTACTTAATATATAATCATTACAAAGGTTTTTTTTTTTAATTTCATCATTTACTTCATGTTTTACATATCAGTAAAAGAAATTTGGTTCATAAATTGGTAAGTTCTAGATAACATAGCTATGATTCTTTTTCTATTTCTAAACTTGAAAAATGAGTATTTCCGCCATTACCCTATCAAATTTTTGGTATTTCGACTTAGCGCGCTATAAAAAGAAAACCTGATCAAACTAGTTTCGCTTAAAGGTCAGTAGTTTGGTAATAAAAAGCGCGGGTTTCGCATCTCAGAACTCATTCGTTGGTTAGACTTCGTCCAGAAAGGTAAGTCAAATGTATTTTTAAAAAAGAAGTTTATTTTTAAAAAAATCTTGATAGTTTAATTTTTTCTTTACAGTTTGCACGTCTAGAAAAATTCATCATGAAGTATCTACCCATTATGATGGTAAGTGATATTACAAAACATTTTACCAACATAATTCTGCTGTAATTGAAAATCCTGTATGATTTATTAGATGTTTGTGGCCTTGGTCTTGCTCGCAGGGAGCACTTCAGCCCGTCCTCAGCAGGTAAAGAAACCTACCGACCAAGATATCATGGAAGAACAACGCACTGGTGATGCAGCAGAAGCTCATCCGATTGTTCAAGCTCATACGAGGCGAACAAAGCGCGGTTCTTGGGCGCTACCAAACTGCGCCAACCCTATCCCCAATCCCAAGTACCACTTGGAGCCGTACTGGTATGAGCAACTTCTTAATGTGTACAATTACGGTGGACCGCCGTACATTTGTCCATCAATTTAATGAAGTAACCGGACCGTTGCCACTAACGTTTCTAATTTCTGTATTAATGTAAATTGGAAAATTTAAAAATACATTCTACAGTTGAGAAATTAATTTTGAATTTTTGCATTTTGTTTCTGTATAAAACGACATTAAAGAAAAAAAAATCAGTTAAAAATTAGGCTGCAACCTTAAACAGAGAATATTAATTGTGTATAAAAACCTGACGTCGGAAGAGATTTGAATTGCAGTTATTAAACTAAAGGTGAGAGGGGTTTTGCTCCTATTTTCAAGAGCCTTTTTTGCTACAGCTCCCCACATTACAATATATCACAACCATCTGACACGTACCGCGCTCTACATTAGGGATGACGTGGGTGGCTCCAGATTAATATGACTCTTATTTCTAATAATAATGAGAGACCTGACTTTTTTATTATTTTATGGCGCAAAAGCCATTTGAACCGATCATCACATTCTCAGCTTACTTTTCCCAAAATATTTCAAAATAATTTGAGATGAATTTACAATAATGACCTTTAGAAAATGTAACTAGGTCACCCTCTTAATTCTTGAAATTTCAGCTCATTTGAAATATGGAAGTGAGCTGATTTTAAGCATCATATTCGCAGAGGACAAGAGATTTAATTAACTTTTGGAAATTAGGGAAATAATTATATTATACTGTTTTGACTTTTGGCAGCTATATCAAAATAAATTTGCTTATGCTACGACGGCTGTAGTCCCGCTTTTCAGTATCCAATTGTATACAGAAGGACCAATCTGCTAAGTATCGATGTAACAAATGTGATGAAAGGATATTTTGAATAAGGATAAATTACGTTTTAAAAGTATCGCAATGAAAAACATATATATATATTTTCAAGTGTACTTTTGCATTTTCATAGAATTTTCAAGCTATTTATATAAGAAAATATATAACTCGACACCGATAAGTTGGCATCTGTGTTTTAAAGGGTATAATATCCGGGAAGTGGTCACTTAATTTAATTGAATGCGTGATAGATGTAATGGAATATGGGTGAATACTCCACCTTTTCAATAAGGAGGTGAAGAATTGAGTCATTCCGACTAACTCGCTTCGATTTCGAGGCTAAGGAACGACCTGACACCGGAGGAAAGCTCGAGCAGGGGATGTTTGGTTGATAGATCCAGCAGCACCAATACCCAACAACTATAGGACTTCATAGCAAAGCACTCCTTAAGGCTCTTCCCTCACCTGTGCTGTTTAGTGACCGATCTACAGCTTGTAGGCCTATAAAGAGAGACTGGTAAATAGTATTTAACTCATTTTCCTTTTTTAAACATTTTATTACGACTCTTTTTAAAATAGAGAAGAGGCGTTCATGTCGTGCCTTAAAGGACTGTCGCTGGCCAAGAGAATAAAGCCCTTCATACCAACTCGTTCGACACTTTTTCGACCTCGATCAACTCACTTCCGCAACCCAGGCTCTGACGATGTTCAAACATGCTTTCCCTAGATGCCCAAGCTGGCAACGACAAAGTTCGCAATATTAAGCTTGAAATTGATTAAAAGTTGGTGTCGCAAACAGTAGACAGTCTAAAAAGAAAAAGCCAAACAATAAGAAGAAGGAAGAAGAAGTTGAAAACGAAAATATACATCTTTGGCGTCGACTTCCTACACGCAAGAGACCTATTACCTGCGGTGCCCATGGTGTATAATTTTGAAATACAGTATGATAAAATAAGAACTAATTGCGTTCAGGACGAATTATACATGTGCGTTTATCATCGTTCATTCGGAAGTGTCGTACATATTATGAATTAATAACGATGAAATACAGAAGAATATTATAGAACTTATATAATGAGAGCTGAGAGTAATTTTATTTTGGTAGGCAATTAGTAAAACAGTGGTCTATATAATAAGATTCACGTACGACTCAAAAAATGATATTAATTTATGAATAATAATAAATTAAATAATAAAGAAAAATAGTTCCGAAATTCTTCCAAAACAGTTTCAAACAGGAATAGAGAGCAAAGTCATATTGATGTTTATTATTTCGATTTCATCCGTCCGAAGGAGAGGTAGTAAGCGCTGCTGGTTGCGATGCGCTGTAGAACCGTTGTGGCTGCCAAAGTTATTCAACAGGTGCAATGGTAAGAGCCGGATCGGCAGTGACCGAGTGATACCATCGGAAATTGGCGTCATCTTGGTCATTGAGCACAGGGCTACAAATAAAACCGAAAATAATAATCTATATTTTAAGGGGTCATTTTCTGGTCCTTCTATTCCAGAAGATAAGCGGATAACACTGTCGTTAAAATTTTTTTACGGATTTATATTTTAAAATACTTTTTTTGGTGTATAGTTTATTTATTGCCGATTCGATGCTCTCTCTCCAATATGCCGTTCTACTATCTTAGTCGCCCTACTCCACTCGTTCTGTCAATGCCAATATAATGTGTGAAACTGGTGCCACCGTAATCGATTCTGTTCGATTACCTCCACACAACAACAGTAAATATTTTCAATAAGTAAATAAATGTAATTGTCTGATTCGTCTTCACGATGAACGTAATCGATTCAGTTGATATAAGCCCCAGCAAAAAAACCATTCAAGTCAGCTTGAAAATTTCTTGGAACCCTTTGGTACTCATAGCGACACTACTCGAAGTTTATACTGTTAGTAATATGGCGTTCATCAAGAATGTTTGCATTAAATGGATCCTATATAAGTAAGTGCGGTGTGTTCCAGTGAAAAAACTTGTTAGTTATTATTATTTTAGTGTCTGGCAAGTGGCGCGACTCGTTTACATAATGATTGTTTAAAAAGATCTGAATAGACTATCTAAAGTGGTATACTAAATATAATTTGGGAGGAATATGGATCAAACCCGCTAGGAAGAAATATTACCAGTATGAAAAATGCACTAACGTAAAAAAGAAATGTATCATCGCAGTTTCAACGAAGAAATTGATTGCCATTTAATAGATTGCGACACTTCACGAAAACCGAAATTGTGTTCTCTAGTCTAAGGACAGGAATAATAACTTGGGATAACTGTCTATCTACTCACCTATATTGAAAGCGGCACTGTAGAGCAAAAGAGGACAGCTGATTGGCAACCCGAAAGATTGTTGTAATGTACCCAAGTCTAATGTGCATGTGTCAAGCGGACAGTGGACATTATTTTGGCCGGTGTTTTTTTAACGTGTCGGCCCTGACTGCGAAGCTACCAGTGCCGGTTCACTAGAGCGAATGCTGTTCTACTGTTTATTTTTTTTAACATCGTAATTTCATGAGAGAAGCTTATTATGGCGATTTTTAATTCTTATTTTTGTCTTTAGTATTTAAGATGGTAAATTGATTAAAGCGGTCGTTGCTCAAGTGGACCGGTGCTAGGAGAACAGTTATTTTAAATGTGCCCATTAACGATTCAAATGAAAATTATATGTTTTAGATTAAATTCTAGTGGAGGTATCGAAGGGTTGGAGGTTGTAATACTATTTATTGAAAACCACTCGCTTCAATAGAATTAATTAATTTCTCGAAATAAGTGGGATATTTTTTGTCTCTGGTTAGGTAATACAGTAAGGACTAGCGCTAATGAATTTAAAATATATAATTTTAAAATGTGAACTTATAAAATAATCCTATAAAATAAATTTACATTTATAGTAACCTAATAATATGAAAAATTTGTAAATATATAATTGCGAGCCAGCGGAGTTTTTTGGAGCGAAGCGGAAAAAACGAAGCGTAGGCGGAGCTGATAAGTCGTGCAAGAGCGTGAATAAAAATTTTCACCTAGAGACCTTATTTTTTCGGATGGTTTCCGTCTGTGACCAGAATATGTCACTTTATCAGTAAGACAAAATTTTCTCCTAGGGACTGAATTTTTTTGGAATGGTTTCCGTCTGTGAGCAGAATGTTTATCACTTTGTCTGTAACACAACATTTTGCCTAGGGACTATATTTTTGGGAATGGTTTCCGTCTGTGACCAGAATGTTTTTCACTTTGTCAGTCACATAGGGACTATATTTTTTGGGAATGGTTTCCGTCTGTGAGCATAATGTTTTCACTTTGTCAGTCAATTTACCTAGGGACTATATATTTTTGGGAGATGGTTTCCGTCTGTGACCAGAATGTTTTCACTTTGTCAGTCACACAAAAAATTTACCTAGGCACTATATTTTTGGGATATGGTTTCCGTCTGTGACCAGAATGTTTTTCACTTTGTCAATCACACAACATTTTGCCTAGGGACTATATTTTTGGGAATGGTTTCCGTCTGTGAGCAAGTATATGTAAGTCATACAACTTTTTCGCCTAGGGACCATATTTTTGGGAATGGTTTCCATCTGTGCGCAACTCGCAAGTATTCGTCAGTCACACAACATTGTGTACATGCACATGTGTTTGTCGCACACATTTGGACTAGGGACTGTATTTTATTTTTAGTTTCCGTCTTGTGCATGTGTTAGTTACTCACCAGACAGAGTTTCCACTCGCGTTATTTTGTTTGCATCCACGACAAATATTAGTTGTATCCGCAGTGTTAGAGAAAGTGGGTTTCTTATACAATTTGAAGGACGTAAAACTTGGCTTGCAGCTTGAAATTAACTTTTTTTAAAAGTTTAATACAGCTAAGCTGGATTACTATATCTATAAGGCGAGCTGAAAAGCTCTGCTTTACTATCTTAATGCTGAATTAATTAACCAGAGTAATTTTAAAATGAGTGGGTGACCCAGTTGTATACACGAGAACACTTCTACTCATTAAGGTCCTACCGAGATTTGAACTCGGATTGCCGGATTCAAAGTCCGAAGTGCTAACCATTGCACCATAGGGCCCTGTAAACCTAAAGTAAAACTTTGTAATCTATCTGTATACACGATGGCAAAAATCATTCCTTATGCGATCAACTTTATATATACCCTTGCGTGTATATAATTAGCACTTCCGAATACTTACGTATGCTGTTCAATCACATATATTGGCAATCGCGATAGGAAAGATTTTATATGTTTCGATACAAGTTTGATAGAAGTATACCGACTATACGTGACGATCTAAGCCATAAGGACGCGGTGAACAGAAACAGTAAAAGAAGTCTCCCAAATGACTCCCAGTGCTTATTTATTTTTGAATTTGTAACGTTTTTCCAAATACACCGTTGCTTATGCAGGCTGAAATTATGTTTTAGTTAATGGATTTCAAAATCAAAATTTGGTTTTGAGACAATTAAATTTAGACAAAATAATATTATTGTTTTTAAATGTTGTTATTTAACTCTTTTATTCGAGATACCCCTTAAGCATATACATACATACATTTTTTTTATTAATTTAGACTTCCTATTTTGCTTCTCCTTGAATCTTATGCATACATTACTTAAGTGTTCAAATATCTCCCTTCCCGCAATATGGCGTTCATCAAGCACGCTTATACACACTAAAAATTTTTTGTCAACTTAGCTCTACTTATAAGTTGGAAAATGGAAAAATCCACTTATAAGTACATGTGGTATACCTAAGCCTTAAGTAGTTAGTGATACTTAATCTAAGTAGTAAGGGATACTTAATTTAAGTAGATATATGTACATAATAAGTAGAATCTACGTAATTTTTAAATTAATTTAAAACAAACTTTAAAAATAGAACTCTTATCTTAATATTTACTCTATTAAAGCTCTCAACTCTTACTCTTGACGTTATCTTTTGTACGTTTTTGTTCAGAAGAATTTGATAGCATGCACCCATCGGGAATTGATCTTTGAACCTTTTGTTGAAAATCTGAGGCGTTAACCATTCAGCTATATGGATCAATACATTAAAGCTTTTCTTTACTATGTATATTTGATTATGTATACTTAAGCTCCTTTTGATTAAGTATTATTAGGTAGAGGCTAAGTGGACTTGTTAAGTAGTTCCTTCAGTAGTAAGTAAATTATAGGTTCTACAGTTACTACTTATTAAATGTATGTGATGTATCAACTTAAGCTAAATAAGTAGACCCCATATATAAACTTAATTAAGTATTCCTACCATACTTAATAAGTACGGTAATAACTTAAATTTTTATCTACTTAGCTCTACTTACCAGGTGTATACTTATTAAGTATAACTTAAGTAGAGTCAATTTTTTTAGAGTGTAGCTTAAGCTAACATTTATAGTAGGTAACCTAATAATATGAAAGATTTGTTTTATTTAAAATGCTAAATTAATTAACCAGCAAATTTTAAAATGAGTGGATTATCCAGTTCTGCACCGAATATGGATATCTCTCATCAAGAAGGTCCTACCGAGATTCGAACTCGGATTGCCGGATTCAAGGTCCGAAGTGCTAACCATTGCACCATAGGGCCCTATAAATCTAACTTTAGTAATTTAATCTGTATACATTATGGCAAAAACCATTCCTTATTGTACGATCGACTTTATATATACCCTTGCGTGTATATAATTAGCGCTTCCGAATGCTTACATATGCTGTTTAATCATATGCATTGGTCATTGCGACAGGCGATATTTTATATTATGTTTCGATACTAGTTCGATAGAAGTATACCGACTATACGTGACGATCTAAGCCATAAAGAACGCGGTGAACAGAAACAGTAGGAGAATAATTCACCCAGTGCTTATTTATTTTTAAATGTATTACGTTTTTCCAAACACAGTATTGCTTATGTAGGCTATAATTCTGTTTTAGTTAACTAATAATTAGCCCAATAAAAATTTTGGCTTTGAGGCATTTAAATTTAGACAAAATAATATTCTTTTTTTTTTGTTGTTCTTTAACCGTTAGCAATATGGCGTTCATGAGTTCATCAAGCATGTTTACGCAGCCACCATTTCACTGTTTCCTTTTAGGTGTAACTTAACCTGGATTTTCACTTTAGGGAGACGACGTGCCATTACTATTTCACACAGTAACCATGAAAGAGGTCGAATCGCAGCATTCGCAATTATCCATTGCTCAAATGGTAGATGGCGCCCACTGTAACAACTAACAGGTAAACCGTATACTTATTTGTTCCTTATTAAATCTATTTGATATTTTATCTTATTTCGTTGTATGATAAAAAGATGTACTTGTCTTAAACTGGATGAAGTAAAAACAGGAGCTGCTTTTCTAGGCGTCATTTCCCGGTTCAGATCGAAGGAATGGATCATCATCGGACTGGGTTATCCGACTGCTTCACACTATCAGCGATTTAATCGATCTCATCTACAACATACGAGTCTCGATACGAGAGTGTAATAGGAATAAGCATGTTTGGAAGGTCTAAGATTTGTGCCATGATCTTAAACCTTACGAACCCATCGGATTTACTTGGAGGAGCTCGCAGATTGGAATCGGGTGGTTTATTAAAAATGAAATTAAAGTGCCACAGGAAGGTTTCCTTTATATTTTAATGAAATCGATCAGTTCATTTAGATCGCATGAAAATCTTGTTTTCATGGAAGTCTCTGAATGACAATAGCTTAGGGGTGTGAAAATCAAGCTAGGAATAACGTACAATACACACGCGTTTATCATCGTTTATTCGGAAGTGCCAAACATACGAATTATTGACGATGAAATGGAAGAATATAGAATTGACATAATGAGAGCGGAAAGTCATTTTCTATGGGCATACAATTAGTAAAGAAATACGATTCATGGCTACTAATTCAGGAGACTAGTTCAATCTTTCAAAAACAGTTTCAAACAGGAATACAGAGAATAGCTGAATAGTCAGATGGATGTTTATCGTTTTTCGAATTAAATCGTCCCAAGGAGAAGTAGTAATAAGAGCTGCTGGTTGCGATGATGCTGCAAGAGGAGCCTCCGGCGAGCCGTTGTGGTTGCTGGAGTCATTCGTCGATGATTTCGATCAGGTGCAGTGGAAATCTGGTAGAAGCCGGGCCCATAGGCGGATTAGAGGGGGGGGGCGAAGGGGCGCCCACCCTCCCCTTTGCAAGGATGGCGCCCCTAGAAAGGCGTTTTGGCGCCCCTAGAAAGGCGTTTTGGCGCCCCTTGAAAGAGACAAAATTGCCCAAAAACTAGCAATTTATGGATAAAAATGATAAAATTTGCTTCGCCAAGCGCCCGTCGATTTTTGCTTATAACTTGCGTTTTTCATTTAAAAAAATCGGCTCTTCCGCTGGTTTGTTGATTAATTGCAGTTATTCCCGCTCTGGGACATTTGGAAACATTTGGGCTCAGGCCTATGTAGCTCGAGTACTTACATAGACTTGTGACAAAAAGGGTAATAAGGCTAAGGACTTAAGGGCTCAATGTACATATGAACTGCATACATTTTTTGGTCCGAAGATAGTTTACTATCACTGATTATAGCACAACAGAGGAGCAAGTTAAGTCCAATACCAATGAAATAACGGCAAAAATGTACAATCAATACAATCATCTGGTGGGCTGGCAAGTGGCAACTATCTTTAGAGAGTCCACATAGTAAATGAGCGCATTCACCAGTGATGACAATACGTGCCATCCATTACTACTACTGTTCCATTCAACTATTACTATATTGAGTATTAGCGATCTATGTAGGTTGCCGGCGACAGCCACCTAGTCCGGCTTGTACATATTAAATCATATCGCGTTGCTTATTTTGCTCCCTATTTTAACCAATTTGTCAAACTCGAAAGAGGATGATTTTCCGTGGAAGGAGTGATTTTCGATCAAATCTCAATTGAATGTCTTCAATACCTTAGGAAAATCAAAAATGAATCCTGGTTGAAAGTGTAATCAATAATCACACGTAATTCCGAATCATTTGATTTTTGTTTTAAAGTTTTCAAATTTTGTTTTACATAAAACAAATTTCCCATGTTCATATTATCAATATTCGCATTTAATTATAAACGAGGGGTTCCCGACTCTTTTCCAGACTGAACCGGGGGAAAAAATTTCCCTCCATTATTTCCCTCCTTTTCCCCCTTTTACATATAAAGAGATAGGAGAGTTTTCCCCCTTTTCCCCCATTTCTCCCGCGGACTGAACCGCGGGAAAAAGAGTCGGGAACCCCTCGATTATAAATGATTTTTTCCAATTTTTAAACAAATTTTGCTGAATTTAAATCCAAAATGCTCATAATCCAAATGTTTAAAAGTTATTTGAATTTTGATAAGTACTTGTGTTGAACTGTTTTGATGTAAATACAATATACATTAAAACATTTTATTTCCATAGTAAATATTAATTTGAATTCAGTTAACCTACATTTCTTTCAATTGCACAAATGAATTTTCAACCAAATTATATTTGAATTCCATTGGAGTACCAAATTTAATTTACTACTTTGGTTTAAAACATATTTTAGCAAATAATGTTTTGAACGGGATTCATGTTTTTTTCTGTTTGTAAAGACTTTGGAACGAATTTTGATATTAAATGACTTGGAAAACACCCTTTATAAAGATTCAAGAATGAGTCAATCAGGGGTTAACTCATGAGAAAATACGCATCATACATATCCCATCATATACATAATCTTTACTTTTCCTATATAATATATACCTCTTATGCTTACTGTTTGTTACTACCATAAGACTGAAAGCAAGACTAAATCTCGTTGCTCTGAGCCGCGCAAAGCCGTAGCTTATATAGTTAAAAAGGAGTAGCAAGGGTTTTTGGAGAATTTAGATGGCATTTTATGATTTTAAGTCCTTACTCAAACTATTGTAGAAATTTTAATAGTTGCAATTATTTCTTACAGATAATTTAAAACCTTTCCCACCACTTTAACCTGCTTCCGACAACCAGGTCCATTTTACATTCATTCAAAGCTGGTTCCTTATTCAAAATTCAGTTAAACCATTAAAAATCATCGCTTTTAGCGGTTTGGATTACAGAGCCCATTTTATCCACTGCAACTGGAAAAAGATCTGTTCGCAGCCCAAAAAATCAATTAAATCTTCTACGAAGTCCCGACTAATCGAACCCCATTTTGCCTTTCCTATAGCTCCGTCGCCATTCTCAAATTATAGCCACGACTTAGGCTATCCTCAATCCGTTAACTGATCAAGCTACAGCCTTCGACATGCTCGTTAATGTATGCAATAGCCTATAATATGAGTAGAAAGTGAAATATAACCATATAAGGTCCCTGAGCTCAAATAGTTGGGTACCATTTTTGGCGCCCCTAAAATTTGTTCGCCCTCCCCTTCCCAACGGGTCTAATCCGCCTATGGCCGGGCCGGGAGTAATACCATCGGACATTGGCACCTTCTTATGGACGTTATAACTCCACTGGGAGTAGGTGGCATCGTTGCGGCCGGAGGAGATGGATGGGAAAGTTCATGGGTTGAAGACGTCCACTGGTCGAACTGTTGAAGGCGTCAAGAGTAAACATTACCCGATCTTTTTACAGTAGAATTGCTATCCATTCATAGTACTGATATAGATCTAGTTTACCTAGTTGCCCATCTGATACTGAAGATGAAAATGTCACCTGTTGGACGATATTGTGATTTCCTCTGCCGATGGGGATAAACTGTTACAAAAGCAAGATTCACTTAGACCTAATGAGCATGTATACCCAGTTGCAAAGTTCGTTTGGTTCATAAAGAATTAAAGATGATGAAGTTATGCACATTTTGAGTCATCAACTGATCGAGTTCAACGGTTGAGTCTCTCCGGATAAGAATCGCCAGAATGACCAGCTTTACCATCAAAACACAGTAGATAACAAAAATGATGAAGATATTACTTCCACCGTTAACACAAACCAGCTAGGGTGAATCCCACAACACAGATTAACAATGGTCTCCCATATCATAAAATTCTTCAATTGTAATTATATATTTTTGTATATAGATGTAATACAGTGTTATTACCAATAGGATTTTTGTTTTTGTTTAAATAGCTATAGGTAAGATGTATTATTATTTTCATATTACGTTACATGTATAATATCGTAGTGTCTATTTTATACAGTATAGCTTAGAATAGATTAATGTATAGAAGAACAAACCTTATTATTATTATTATTCACATATAATACCGGAACTATATTGTCGGTTCTGGCAAAGCAGAAACTGACCATAATAAGGAGTTTAATAGTCAAGAACATGGAGCAGGAAAAGGAGCTGGAGCTGAGTCGAACTTTAATGATGATTATGAGTTTTAATTCTATGGCTATAAGGAACATTCCAATAGTAACACGGCTCCCGTCCAGTGACAGAGTACTATTGGCCGTTAGAAGGCTTAATGACGCATCGATTTCAAAAATGGGCTTTCACCATGCTAAAAATCCTTGTTTCCTTGACAAAACTGCATTTAGTAAAGAGTAATACGTTGGTAATACACATATAGTTAAGTTGATTCATTATACTTGTATTATTGTATTTCAATTACATTGATTATATAAGTTAAAATAAAGTTTTGTATAGGAGCAGATTTGATTGATGATGATCAATGATTCAAATAAGTAAGGCGACCTTACTTATTTGAATCATCGCCCACACATTGAACGACGATTGAAGCGATCAGGGCAATGTAACTTGGGTAGTCGATAGCCATGAATATAACCGCGGATTCCACTTTAAACCAGAGTTTAAAGTGAATTGAGGGAACAATAGGAAATAAAATAAGTTTTAATTTTAAGCGGATGTATACAGTACTTCAATCCCACTTTTCACGCTTCTCTTCTGTAAGATTGTCCTTCATCCACTGGTGCTCAAATACGTCCTTGAGTGGAATCCTTTCATCCGGTTTTTGCTTCAAAAGGCTGCCTATCAAATTTTGAGCGTTGGAGGACACCGGCGGACCTCCGTTCCGTAGGATCCGGGGGAACTGATGGACACCCCTATAGTCCATAAAGTTTTAAAATAAATGAACTGTGGGCTTCATTAAATTATATGAAAGGCTTGACTATATGCCTTAGAATACGGCCGTTTAAGGTTTCAAGAGTATCATCGTTGGGGTCTTCAAATGGATTCTTTCCGTAAAGGAGCTCGAAGAGGACGACGCCCAGGGACCAAATGTCTGTTCTCTTGTCGTGCTCACTCTCTCCCGTTTTCATCTCTGGGGATAGATACAGTGGCGTGCCGCAGTAGGTAACTCGCCTAGTATATAATCATTTTTTTAAATTTATTAAATTTATTTAAAGAGTAATAATTATGATGTTTACCGTTTACCGGGAGATTCCCGTGCCGAGAATCCAAAGTCGCAAATCACCAACACTCCGTCGGGATTGAGGAGGATATTTTCTAATTTTATGTCACGGTGCATAACACCTCTGTTGTGGCAGTAGAGCAGGCCGTCCACCAATTGAGACATGTAGTCCGCAGCCCTTTTTAAGTTTTTTAATAAATAAAATTGAATTACAAGGGATCTAAATAAAGTAGATAACAAAAAGCTGATGTCTCACTGGCGTTCATTGAATCGACCATAGGGTTGTCTCTTTAAAACTTGATACATGTTGCAGCTGATTGAAGCTGAAGAGTAACAAAATCCAAAACGATATAAATTCTGTTTTTATCCCAGAAAGAGCCTAGCATTCTTAAAATATTGCGATGCCTGTAAAAACAAAAGTGCTTTAATAATAACAATAATAATAAGAGAGAGAGAGATTTAAAGAAAAAACAATACCTCAATTGGCCTTGGATCTCAATCTCCCGCTTGACTTGCTTGTGTAAACCGGGCATGCTCTGAACTTCCTTTATATTTAAAATTTTAATGGCCACAATCTTCTTGGTCTTCTTCTCCTGATACTTCCAAATTTCACCAAAGGTCCCTTCACCAATTTTGATCAACCTTGAGAAGTCACTGAGACAAGTTCTCCTGAAAAATATGTAAACAAACTAATGATTTGACAGAAACGGGCTACTGGATTTCAGTATACCCATGAGAAACAAGTAAACAACTCACCCTGTTTCTGTAGTCGGTACATGTGAGACTCGATTTACGTTGGGTTCGGCCATGCTGGTTATTAATGTGCATCACACCTTTTGATTGGTTAAATATATATATATTTCTAAATAGATGTTTATAAGTTTTATATTTTATTTTATTTTACCTGAAAGGCTGAACAATAGGACAAGCTCTGAGCTGCATCAGTCACTAGGTTAAATTTTCTGTTAGTAAAAACGAACAGAAAATTGCACGTTTAAGAAAGGTAAAGCTATAATCACGATCTTCTGAAACAGTCTACTCTCGGTTTGTTTTGATTTCACTTGTTTCAGTAAAGAAGACACGGAGGTGACACCTATTGATAGAACAGTGTTTTATGAATTTAAAAAATTATCTTTTTGATTTTTGATTATACTTGGCACTTGGTCACTTGGTCAGCTGCGAGAAAATTTATTGATAATATATAGTTATCAAATATATGGAATATGAATAGGCCTAATGTTGCCTAGCCAAAAAGATATTGCACAATTCATAGGAACATATGTATATTACCGCGCTATCAAAATTAGACTTGTTCTTTAAATGTTTTTTTAGTTATGACGTCATTCACTGATTGTCATGTCAACAAACAGTATATTTAATATGCCTACAGCATCCGTTAAAAAATGCTGAGTAGGTGCGGCGGACTCTGATTTTCTTAGCCAATTCCCTATATTTATATAAGCTCACCATAGCCAAAGTGATGTCCTCATCTGTCTCTGTCCCTTTCAGGGGGGAATATATGTAACTCATATAACTGAGTCGAGTTCGCATACATGGTCGATAAGCTATAACATATATTTGGTCGCTATTCATTTTAATTGGTAATGATAAAATAAAAAAGTCGAATCGACAGAAATGCACTTTCAATATCAAGAATAGGGATAATATTCTTCAAGTAAACATTTTCAAATAAATATTTTTATTTTATTTCATAACATTCCGTGATTTCTGTAGAATATTCTAGAAAATGAAATATTACAAGTTACAGCCCATGTTTGTAGCTTCGTTTAATTACCAGCAATCTGATGAAAAATCATGACGCATTTGCATTACTAGACAACTTTGGTATGCCAAGAAAATCTGCGAACTCATCCAACTGCATCAATACCGCCGTTTGGGTTCCCAAAATTACCGATTGCGTGGATCAGATGATGAACATTAGAAATGGGTTCGCTAATAACTTTGAAGCTGTTATAACTTATAAGAGTGCACTCATCCATTCGACGGAGAAGAAAGGAAAACGACCTTCTTCATCGAATGTTGCCTCAGTAAATAGTTTATAGTTAGTTGGTTTAAAAAGAATATTGAAGCATGAACGGCTCTTTCCAGACTAGTGACTCAGAGATTGGCAAAAGGTTTCGGTCACGAGCCGCATAGTCATTTATTATTTCAGCGATATAGTCGGATTTACTAAGCTATCTGCTAAGAAGAACTACACTCAATCAATTTATTGTGCCTCTTTTAAGGTGGTTGAATTTCTCAATAACTTGTACAATATATATTCAACTCGGTTTTGGCATGCTGCGAATTACGATGCATACAAATTGGAAACAATAGAAGGATTCTACGGATTACATAGCTTCTTTAAAATAAAATTTTCGAAATGGAAAGAAGAATTACTACATCAAACATCGATTCTCTCTTATTGAGAATCGGTATTCAAGCATATTAGAGAAAAAATAGTAATTTCCTTTTACTTTAATCCTGTTTATAAATAATTTGCTTTGAATAGGATCTGTGGTTGCTGGAGTGGTTGCATTGAGCATGTCTCGCTACTGTCTCTTTGACAAAGCCAACACAGCTAATCGATTGGAATCGAACGGAGAACACCTCCGTATCCACATCAGTAATGACTGTCGGAAAGTTGGATAAACTCTTGGATACAAAATCGAAGAGAGTGGCTTAGTTGAAATGAAATAGAAAGGACGAGTTCTAACCCATTGGTTTGTCGGAGTGACGGATGAGGTCGTCACTAGGCGGACTGATGTCATTTTCTCTCCACTCTTTTGTCGAACATATGGTCGCATTTCTAGCTGATAATGGCAATATTAACGACATTGCCGGTCACCGGTGCCGTAAATACGTATGAATTGAAAAGACGGAGCCTTAGATTAATCCATCGAACTGATTCCAGTTTAGGTCATTCAGGATCAGTTGGAGGCAATGGAATGGGCATATTTAATCGACCCTATTTGTACTCAAGCGCAGTAAAATTTCAACAGAACTGATGGTTGAAAAGTTGATGTACAGTCAAAATATCGAAGCACGCAATCACCGTTTTTACCAAACGTAGAAACTAGCGTGAATGGGTGCACTTCCAAACAATTCTAATCTTTTTGTATTATCTAACTGAAGATGCTAGGGAGATCTTGTGGATATTTAGTATGGAGATAGAGATGGACGTTCACCTAAGAAGTGGAGGTTTATTACTAATCTTTTTACAGTAGAATTAGGATCCATTCATAGTGATTTAGATCTAGGTTTACCTAGTTTCCCATCTGATACCGAAGATGAGGATGTCATTTATTGGACGATATTGTGATTATCTATTCCAAGGACGATCATCTGTTACAAATAAAATCAGATTCATCTAGACATAATGAGCATGTAAAAGCCTCTCCCAGTTGCAAAGTGTTCATAAAGAATTAAAGATGATGCTGAAAGTATGTAAATTTTGAGTCATCAACTGATCGAGTTCAACGGTTATTGAGTCTCTCTGAATCAAGATCGATCAACTTCACAATCACAACACTGTAGAACGAAAAAGATAAATGATATCACTTCCACCGTTGACAAAACAAACGGCAAATCTCACGACGACCCATATTAATATTGGTCTCCCATATCATAAAAATATTTCATTATAATAATATCTGTTATATTTTACATAAATGTAATACAGCATAAATACCTATAGTATTTTGGTTTTTGCTTATAATTTTAACTATAGGTTAGGTATGGCGTATTATTATTTTCATATTACATTCATATATGATATGGTATTAGTGTCTATATTATACAGCATATAGCTTATATTTTATTAATGTGTAGACTATATAAGAACGACTCTTATTATTCTGGTTTACATCATATAATACCGGAACTATAGTGCTGGTGCTGCAGCGCAATCATAAACTGACCAAGAAGGAGTTGGTCAAGGAACCTGGAGCCGGAAAAGGAGCTGGAGGAAGTCATTCAGCAGGTGCAATGGTAGGAGCCAGGCCATGAGCGATACCATCGAACATGGGCGTCGTTTAATATAATTTTAATGAAGTGAAGCGCTAAAAGGGAAAAATGCTTACTCCAATCCAACAAAAAGAGTCATCTCCTGGTTCTTCAATTCCAGAAGAAAATTGGATACAACACTATCGTTAACGATTTTTTACGGATTTTAAATATTTAAAAAATACTTTTTTTGTTATGTATCGTTTATTTATCGCCGATTCGATGCTCTCTCTCTCTCCGATATGCCGCTCTACTCCACTCCTTCTATCAATGTCAATGTGATGCGTGAAACTGGTGCCACAGTAATCGAATCTGTCCGCGCATACCTCCCCACAAAACCCGTAAATATTATTATAAAATAAGTAAATAAATGTAATTGTCTGATTCGTCTTCACGATGAAGGTAAAAAGATTAATACCTCACGAAAACCGAAATTGTGTTTTTTAATCTAACGAAATGAATAATAACGTGACAAAACTGTTCATCTATTCACCTATATTTTATAAGCGGCACTGTAGAGCAATAGACGAGGACAGCTGATTGGCAACCAGAAATATTTTTGTATTTTACCGAAGTCTTATGCACCTTATTTTCAAGCGGACAGTGGACATTCTTTTGCCTGGGTGCTGGAACGTGTCGGCCCTGACTGTGTAGCTACAAGTGCCGGTTCATCGAACCAGTCGTTGCAACTGGTACTTGTAGAACAGTTATTTTAAATGTGCCCATCAACGAATAACGATTCAAGTGAAAATTATGTTTAAGATTGTCGCACGGAATGCTAATTTCTAATGGAGGTATCGAAGGATAGGAGGTTGTAATACTATTTATTGAAAACCAATTACTTCAACAGAATTAATTAATTCCTCGAAATAAGTGGGATATTTTTGTCTCTCGTTAAGAAATACAGTAAGGACTAGCGGTAATGAACTTGAAATATATAATTTAAAAATGCGATCGTATAAAATAGTCATATGACATAAGTAAACATTTATAGTAACCTTATAATATGAAAGATTTGTTTTATTTACAATACTGAATTAATTAACCATAAAATTTAAAAGACAGTGAATCACCCAATTGCATGGCAAAGGGGGATAAGACTATCCGAAGGTCCTACCGAGATTTGAACTCGGATTGCCGGATTCAAAGTCCGAAGTGCTAACCATTGCACCATAGGGCCCTGTACTGTAGTAATTTGATCTGTATTTACAAAAGCTATTCCTTGTACGATCAACTTTATATATATATCTTTGCGTGTATATAATTAGCGTTTACGAATACTTACGTATGCTGTTTAGCAAAAGCAATTCAATTAGAGATTTTTTTTTATTCCAGCTTTTAAGTTTTTCAACCAAATTTGTATTGTTTGTTGGTCGTTTTGTTCCTTCTCAAGAATATTGGTTAGAGGTAATCAAAATACTATAATTATAAAATAAGAACTAGTAGTTCGAATAACGTACGATACATAGACGTTCATCATCATTCATTCGGAAGTGTCAAACATGTGAATTATTGATGAAGAAATTATGGAATATAGAATTAATATAATAAGAGCGGAAAGTTATTTTCTATAGGCATGCAATTAGTACAGAAAAATACGAGTCAATGGCTGGAATGATAATATACTGTTAAAAAGGGTTTGGGATTTCAAAGGTTAATACGCTTGAAAACCCGTGGTCCCAGATCAAGGGTTTTATCTTTTGAAGTTCAAAGTATAAATCCCTTGAAACCCCGGGGTAAGGGGGTTTTAAGTTTTGAATTTCAATGGTTAACACTCTTGATCTGGAACCACGGGTTTTCAAGCGCTTTAACCTTTGAAATCCCAAATCTATTTTTAACAGTGTATATAGGAGACTAGTTTCATATATCCACTATCTGTTGTTCTAGTTCAATATATCCAAATCCGTTTCAAACAATAATACAGAGCATAGTCAGATGGATGCTTATTATTTTTTGTTTTTTGTTTTCGATTTCAACCGTCCCAAGGAGAAGTAGTAATTAGCGCGCTACTGGAACTGGTTGCGATGCTGCTGCAAGAGAACCCACCGAGCCGTTGTGGTTGCCGGAGTCATTCGATCAGGTACAGTGGAAGTCTGGTAGAAGCCGGACCGGGAGTAATACCAATCGGATATTGTCGCCATCATATAACCGTTATAACTCCAACTGGGAGTCGGTGTCATCGTATATGCTAACGGCCGGAGGAGATGGAGGCACTAAAGGCACCATTAGAACAGGAATTTTTTTTTTATTTACTAAACTATCTGAGTTAAAGTCAGTCCATATCATTCAAACTAAATCAATTTAATGTGCCTCTTTTAAGATGGTCGAACTTCTCAACAACTTCTACTATGTGTATTCATCTCGGTTTTGGCATGCTGCGATTACGATGAATACAAATTGGAAAGAATAGGAGATGTATACATGGTTGATTGATGGTATATAAGCTATTAGCGAGAATTCAATTTCAAATTGAAACACTTGATATTCGCATGGTTTTGTATATCAAAGATATATCGCTATTCAGCTCCGAATAAGGGTTATCATGTTGATTACATAGCTTCTTTAGTTTTGGATATTCTAAATTAAAAAAAGAATCCAGAGATCAAACATCGATCCCCTTTTATTGAGAATTGGAATTCAAGCAGGTTAGAAAAAAAGATAGTAATTTCCTTTCACTTTAAATGTATTTACAAATATTTTGCTTTGAATAGGATCTGTGGATGCTGGAGTGATTGGATTGACCATGCCTCACTTGACCACGTCTCTTTGGTGACACAGTCAAGACGGCTAATCGATTGGAATCAAACGGAGAACGCCTCCGTATCCACATCAGTAATTACTGACAACTGTCGAAAACTTACGGATAAAACCGGTAGCTACATAACCGAAGAGAGTGGTTAAGTTGAAATGAAATAGAAAGGACTAGTTCTAATCAATCGGTTTGTCGGAGTGACGGAGGAGGTCGTCACTAGGCGGACTGTGATGCCATTTTTTCTCCGGCCCCACTCTTTTGTCGAACACATGGTGGTATTTCTAGCTGATAATGGCAGTATTAACGACAGTGCCGGTGTTTCCCAACACCGGCACTGTCGTTAATCGATTGCCCGATCAAAATCTTGGTTTATTGACATTTGAATTTAGACTAAATAGCATTCTTGTTTTTTAATGTTGTTCTTTTTAAACCGTTAGCAATATGGCATTCGATTGGCAACTAGAATTTCACTGTCTCCTCCATATCGTGGCATTCCTGATAGTGGATATATTAACGACAGTTGTGGTGCCGCCAACACGTCTGAATTGAGGAGACGGAGGCTTAGATTATCCGTCGAACTGATTCCAGTTTAGGACATCGAGGATCAGTTGAAGGCAGTGAAATGAGCATATTTAATCGACCTTATTTGTACTTAAGCGCCATAAAAATCAACAGAACTGGTGGATGAAAAATTATACAGTCAAGATATCGAAGCACAATCACCGCCTTTACCAAACGTAGAAACAAGCGTAAATGACAGCACTTCCAAACGATTCTAATCTTTTAGTTTCATCTAACAGATGCTCGGGAGATGTTGTAGATATATGGTCTGGAGATAGAGATGAAGGATTTCTCACTTTTTACAGCAGAATTGCGATCCATTCGAAGAGATATAGATATAGAGGAATATAAATATAATTCGGGAGGAATATGGATCAAACCTGGTGGGAAGAAATCTTACCAGTATGAAAAATGCACTACCTAACGTAAAAGAGAAATGCATCAGCACAGTTTCAACGAAGAAAGTGATTGCCACATAATAGATTAATACTTCACGAAAACCAAAATGTGTTTTCTAAATTAAGGACAGGAATAATATATTGGGAAAACTGTCTATCTATTCACCTATATTTTAAGCGGCACTGTAGAGCAACGGTTACAGTGGTACCCAAGTCAATGTGCCTGATTGTCAAGCGGACAGTGGACATTCTTCTATGGACGGTTGTTGGAACGGTCTGGTAGAAGGCGCACGGGCCGGGAGTAATACCAATCGGATATGTCCGCCATCATATGGCCGTTATAACTCCAACTGGGAGTTGATGGCCTCGTGACGGCCGGAGGAGATGGAGGCACTAAAGGCACTATTAGAACACGAACATAAACGTATAAGACCGGTCATAATGCTGGTCATTGAGCACGTCAGGGCTTATTTAACTATTGGGGAATGTTGAAGCATGAATGGCTCTTTCCAGACCATTGAATCAGAGATTGGTAAAAGGTTTCGGTCGCGAGCCGAATATAGTTGTTTCAGCGATGTAATTAGATTTACTAAGCTATCTGCTAAGAGCATTCCATATCATTCAATCGAACTACAATGAATCAATTTATTGCGCCCCTTTTAATATGGTCGAATTTCTCGACGACTTGTATATTATATTGAACTCGAATTTTCTTTAGTGCTAGGAATGCAGATGGAAAACTACATGAGATGCATTCTTGGTAGTAATCTATTGGCGAGATTCGATTCCAAATGCATATATTCTTTCTATTCGCGTAGCATTAAAGAAATGTGGTTATCAAGGTATCTGGCTTTGCAGTTCCGAATAAGGATAATGCAGATCACATAACCTCTTCCGCATTGATTGGCATTTAAACAGTTTAGAAATAGTAATTTCCTTTAACTTAGTTTTTGTTTCCGAATAATATAACATGCCCTTCGTATCCACATCAGTAAAGACTGTCGAAGAGCTGGATAAAATCGATGACTACATAGCCAAAGAGAGGGGATGAAAGAGAAAGGGCAAGTTCTAACCCATTGGCTCGTCGGAGAGACCGATAGAATTTTCTCTCCGGCTTCACTTTTTTGTCGACCATCTGTTGTAATTCATATCTATATATTAACGTCAGTGCTAGAAACATGTCATCAGAATTGAAGAGACAGAGTCCTAGATTAATCTATCGAACTGATGATCCCAGCTTAGGACATCGGGGATCATTTGGAGGCAGTTGAATAAGATTTGATCGACCCCATATACCTTAAATACATTAAAATTCAACAGAACTTATCAATGAAAGATCATACGGTCATGCTATCGGCAGAAGTAGAAGCACAATCACTCCCTTCGCCAATCGGAAGAACAACATAAATAGGCACATTTCCAAACTATTCAATCTTTTTCTATTAACTAACAGATATTGTGGATGATGTTTTGATACTCCGACAGTCTTCGTCTCGCAGCGCCAACACGAGCCAAACCCATGTTATCACTGAGGCTGCCAGCGATGCAGAGATTGACGGACACCAAAGAAGAGGCGGTTCCAGCCATGTTTGCCTCAAAGACGGTACCAATCTCTTCACAAGTTTTCCATTAAAGTGAATGCTGAACAAGAAGTGTTTATGTTAGACGGGATAAGATGATGCTGTTCATGGGTCGAAGACGTCCACGGGTCGTGACGTCAATGTTGAGTCATCAACTAATCGAGTTCATCGGTAGAGTCCCTCCGGATAAGAATCACCCAAGAACGACCAACTTCACAATCACAACAGAATAAATCCCGGGTAGCACACGATTTTGGGAACATATTGGCGGTCATTTGTTTTGCTTTTTTGGCGGTATGTTGTAATCGTCCGCCGGGCCTCACCAGAGCCAGTCAAAAAATCTTTTGTGTTTTCATCATTGAAAACCAGCATCGGAAAATTGAAGGAAAAGGGAAAATGGACAAAATACTTTTTTGTAAATACACTTCTATTCTGTGATGGTTTTGGGCAAATATTGAAATTTGTAATCGCCGTTAGCTATTTTGCCTGAATATTGGGCATAAATGGAAGTGATGAATAACATGAAATTGAAATAAAGTAACTTAGGACCAATGTAACTGTTTGATATGTTCACATAAGTATGCAATCTCATTTATTAACTATGTATGAAAATGTAGGAAATGCGTAATGCTGATACGATTTCATAATGCGCTATTTTTCTAAATCTATAAATACGTTTTATTGTCCAGTTTTTTCTCGAATTGATTCATTGATTAATTTTTACTAGAAGCCACAACTTCCCACAACATCACGGGAGAAATAATGCTTTCTGTGTTTCATTTTTCTAAACCCACGCATGACGCATGTAGTTTTGTTATTTTAACTAAATGGGATGTAACGACAGAATTTATACCTATAGTATGCAGCATATAGTAGTAGCTGTATCATCAATATTTTCTTTTAATGTGCACTCTTATTTCAATCAAAAACTACTTTTAAGTGGACTCGTGATACTGAAAATTCATCGTTTAGAGCTGTTCATTTAGTGGTTTACTAAAATTACAAAGCGGTTCGTCAATATGAGCAGTAATGTCATATAAATATTCAATTTTTTAAAAGTGAATCGTTATTTATTTTACTTGAGGAGAAATAAGATAGTAGTCTCCGTAAATAAAAATAAATACTATTGACAGAGACTTTTTTCTTTTTACTTTTTTAAACTAGATTTATTTTAATATTTGTACAATGAACTATATTATTTGAGCTAATATCAGTACTCCAGCCTACTCAAAGATCATTAAAGCTTGATTATGTTGCGTAAAAATGTAAAATAAAAAAAAAATAGTGTCTAACTTTGATTTTACAACATTTGTATAAAAAGGGCGCTATTTCTAAGTAAATCCCTTTTAATAGTGGGCTCTGCTGGGTGTTTCTCGGCTTTGCAGCTTGCCTGAGTGGCGGTCGAACTCTAACAGCCGCACTCTAATGAGATTGTGACTCTCCACGTCAATGAATCTGTATGTCCATTAACAAATTCAAATATGATTACGACTAAAAACTTCTTGGTGGAATACGGATTATTGAAGATGGATATTGACATAATTGAATTAAGTCTATCAGAATCTCAGCATCCATCCGATTTTCGGTACTTAAAAAAGACATAGGCCAACACATTTAATCCTATAATTTACCTTTACGCATTAATACACATTGGTATTATATTCATGTAGCAACAATGCCAATATATACCATTCTCGATAATGAACCATATAACATTCTAATGCTTTTGCCTGATTTTCTATTTCCAATTATGGTAGCACTTAAGGTTTTTTCACTGGCTCTGGTGAGGCCCGGCGGACGATTCCAACATACCCCCAAAAAACTCAAACGGATTAGCCCCAATATATCCCCAATGTAACTGTGCTACCCGGGAATAATGAAAAAGATTTAAAAAATTACTTCCACCGTTGACAAAAACCAACGGCAAATCCGTTGGTATTTATGTTAGCAATATGTATTTATGTTCAAACATAATCCTGTACAAACAATCGTTTATTCTTTACCTTTGGTTTTATATTGGATATCTTTGTAATAGGGAAAAAAGAGATCGTAGTTTTTTCAACGCTTAAAAAAAGTTGATTGGTTCATTGAGACACTCCGAACTCTGAAAAAAATAAGTTCACTAAAATTAAACATTTGTTCACATATTTGTGAACATTTTTGTTCTCGCATGGTCATTAAAACAATTTTGTTTAGAAATCATTGTGAACATGGAAATATAAATAGATTAAACAATACTGTCCAATTTATATAAAACAAATCATTCAATTAATTTTGTTTCTTGTTTTCAATTTTCAAGTTTATAAGACAAACTAATAATTTTGATTAAATATTTTTCTGTAAATGAAATGATTTTCTCTTTCCTACCCGTTCCCACGTATCATCTTTAGTTGGCAGCCTGGCACATACACTAATTTAGAAGAACTTAGAATATATATGACATTTCGAGATTCGAACCTGAAGACTTGATGATGGGAGACGAGTGCTGTTCCAATGCGCCACTAGAGAATGATTTTTACTTAGCGTACCTTGAGTCCTCTACAACGTCAATAACTTAAGATTATGTACCTTTAACTTACTGTTGCGTACGTAATCGGCAACCCCAGTTACTTTGAATAGTAGCATCCATGATATTCCAATTGTATTGAAGATTATAGTTCACTTTACAAATAATTTTTATAATAGCGTTTCACATAAATCATTATAAAAAATAAGCTTTTGAAACTTTTTCAAATGAATGGCAATGCGTGTGTGTATAGGCAGTATAGCGTGGCACATGCGCGATGCGCTCTTTCAGTATATATACTTTAAAATTTTATTTTTTCTACATCTGTCGTGGTGTAGTGGTTAGAGTGTGTGCGTAGCATTCAAGAGGCCCCGAGTTCGAATCTCAACTCCGAAGGTAATTTTATCAGCCTTGTTTTGAGAAAAAAAAAGAGAGGAATGTTCTATGAAATAAACCCCTACTTTAAAAATACTGCATGTTCAGTGAAGAACACAATATTAAAACAATTTGTTTTTAAAATATTTGTGGATCTTTGTTTGGTAAAATAAAACACAAATCCAATAAAATTGAACAAAATTGTTTAATTAGTCACTAAACACAAAATGTTTAGAAAATTTCTAAACTCAGTTTTCTCAGAGAACGCGGCCCGATACCCCCGCTCGCCCTACCCACATCGTTTGAGCACAAATACCCAAGCCTGGTTGAATTCACATCATGTGTCGACCCATGGGGAATTCAACCTATTGGAGTTACCGTTCAGGGTCCTATATCACTTTTACTTTCGGTTACGTCTGGGTGCAGCACATGTAGCTTTCCATCGCTATGACTGCTTCGATGGTGGGCATCCACCGACCAGAGGTACCCTTGATTTCAGACACCTGTACAGCTCCAGGATATTTCAATCCTGAATCTCTCACCAATCTTCGTGTTTTACTCTGATCCTTGCTCGTATATGTACTTCTTTGTGTAGAAGACTTCGACTGCATCGCTATAGCTACAATTACTCTTCACAAGTTTTCCATGAGGTGAATTCTGAAAAAGAGGGTTAATGTTAGACGGTAAAATCGATTTAGAGTAGCAATTCTCTCTCTACAATATGCCGCTCTCTTATCTTAGCAGCTCTTCTCCACTCCTTCTGACAATTTCAATATGATGTGTGAAACTGGTGCCACCGTAATCGATTCTGTTCGCATACCTCCCCACAAAACCCGTAAACATTTTCATAAAATAAGTAAATAAATGTAATTGTCTGATTCGTCTTCACGATGAACGTAATCGATTCAGTTGACATAAGCATCCAGTAACAGACCACTTCATTGTCCAGCAATAAACCCATTCAAGTCAGCTTGTAAATTTCTTGGAGCCCTTTGGGACTCATAGAAACACTACTCGAGGTTTATACCGTTAGCAATATATAGCGTTCATCAATAGCATGTTTATATTACTTGAATCCTAATAAGTAAGTGCGGTGTGTGGGAAAAAGTATAAATCATATTGACTATTTGAATGTAAGTAAATCGTCAGTGTAAGTCATCGTCAGAGAACATGGGACTATCCGACATGTCTCCTAGTCAAAAAGCTTGTAATTATTATTTCCGTGTTTGGCAAGTGGCCTCGTTTACGTTTTCGTGTAGACTCGTCGTTTTATATAATGATTTTTCAAAAAGATCTGAATAGACTTTCTAAAGTGGTATACTAAATATAATTCGGGAGGAATGTGGATCAAACCTGGTAGGAAGAAATCTTACCAGTAAAAAAAATGCACCAACGTAAAAAAGAAATGCATCATCGCAGTTTCAACGAAGAAAGTGATTCCCTCTTGTACCCAAGTCTGTTGTGTCTAACTGTCGAGCGGATAGTGGACAATATTTTGGTCGGGTGTTGGAACGTGTCGGCCCTGACTGTATAGCTACCAGTGACGGTTCACTAGAGCGAATGCTTTTCTACTGTTTATCTATTTTTACTAACATCGTAATTTCATAAGAAAAGCATATTATGACGATTTTCAATTGTTTTTCTTAATTAATAATGATAATAAATTAATTAAACCGGTCGTTGATAAGGTGAACCGTTACTTGTAGAACAGTTATTTTAAATGTGCTCATCAAAAATTCAATTGAAAATTAATATATTTTAGGTTGAAGCACCGAATGCTATATTGCTGTAATGGAGATATCGAAGAATAGGAGGTTGTTATACTATTTGTTGAAAACCACTCGCTTCAATAGAATTAATTAATTTCTCGAAATAAGTGGGATAGTTTTTGTCACTGGTTAGGAAATACAGTTAGGACTAGCGGTAATGAACTTAAAATATTTAATTTAAAAACGTGATCTTACAAAATTGCCCTATAACATAAGTTAGAACTTATAGTAATCTAATAATATAAAAGATTTTTTTTATTTACAATTCTGAATTTCTTCACCAGCAAATTTTAAAAGGAGCGTATCACCCAGCTGAACTGGAAAGTACGACCTATTTCAAGAAGCTCCTACCGAGATTTGAACTCGGATTGCCGGATCTAAAGTCCGAAGTGCTATAACCATTGCACCATAGGGCCCTATACAGTATCATGCTTGTAATTTGATATGTATACACGATAGCAAAACCATTCCTTGTACAATCAACTTTATACATACCCTTGCGTGAATATAATTAGCGCTTCCGAATACTCCCGTATGCTGTTTAATCACACACATTGGTCATTGCGATAGGCCAAATTTTACATGTTTCGATAATAGTTCGATAGAGGTATACCGACTATACGTGACGATCTAAGCAATAAGGGCGCGGTGAAGAGAAACAGTAAGAGCATTCTCCCAGTGCTTATTTATTTTAAAATTTATAACCTTTTTTCCAAACGCAACATTGCTTATGTAGGCTGAAATTATGTTTTAGTTAATGGGTTGCCCAATAAAAATGTAGGTCTTGAAACATTTAAATTTAGAGACAAATTGATATTTTTGTTTTTTTAATGTTGTTCTTTAAATCTTTTATTTGAGGTGCCCTTAAACATATCATATACATATCCATTTCACTGTTTCCTTTTTATGTGTAACTTAACCCGGATTTTCACTTAAGGGAGACGAAGTGCCATCATTATTTCACACTTTAAAGGATAAACTACCCTGAAAGAAGTCGAATCGCAGAATTCGTAATTATCCATTGCTCAAAAGGTAGATGACGCCACTCGGCCACTGTAAACAACTAACAGGTAAACCGTATGATTAAATGCACATTATTCAATCTATTTGATATTTTATCTTATTTCATTGTATGAAAAAAAAGATGTCCTTACTGTCTAAAACTGGATGAAGTAAAAACAGCTGCTTTTATGGGCGCCATTTCCCGGTTCAGATCGAAGGAATGGATCATCGAACAAGGTTATCCGACTGCTTCACACTATCAACGATGTAATCGATATTTTTGCAATATACGAATTCCAATAAGAATAAGCATGTTTAAAAAGTTGTGCATAATAAAACGTTTCATTCGGTCTTGACGTATTGCTATGGCAAATTCTGACAAGTGACCAAGATCCATCAGCAGTTTCGTAGCCAAAATTGTAGGGCCCATCATCATTCAATTGATTGTTCTGTCTAAGAGGTCCATCAATAGAAGTCGGACGCGAATGGACCATAAAAGAGTAAGTAATCAGAGCAACTAAAGCGCAGACCATAAGGACCGACAGAATCTTAAACATTCCAACGAAATTTAGAGCAACTTTTAACACAACGTTTTGAAAAAGGGCTACGGTATACCATGATGGTTTTCATGCTGAAAGAGTGAATGAAGCAGAACTTGAGGTGGTGGACTGATGGTGAATGGTTGAGTTTCCAGGAGGAAGATGACCATAACATTTGCAAGTGACGTGACCTTATACACTGTGCTGAAAAAGCACGGGAAACATGAAAAGTAGGTTTTTTACTTATCTTCGTCAGAAATATTGATTACCTATTTCTTCAACTTTTACTAGCATCACATTTGCCATATATCATGGTTGAGAGAGCTTCTGTGCTGCTCCGATGATTTCCGCGTTTTAAACTTTGGAATAGTCAAAATCTATGTCATGGTCTCATGGATCATAGTTTGTGGTTCAGCCGTAGCAGAACAAGATGGCTCTAATTCTAATTGTGTATAACCGTTGTCATCAACAAAAAATTCATTTATGGACGTCATCATCTTACAATAATTGTTTTAAAAACCTGAAATTCATACCGACATCGGTAGAAAAATAGAGTTATTACATTCCCTGATATTAAAAATATATATATTTTCAAACCAAAGAATGAACAGATTTTGTTAGGAAGAAATTGTAAAATTTTGTTAGGAAAGAAGTCCGGGAGAAGTCAATCGCGATCTCAAATTATCCAAGCAGTCTCCGGCCATATCAATGAATCGGAGAACTTAGGTCAATCACATTAACATGGGAGCTCTTATTAGTTTATACTATTAAATTGGAAGGCTATTTTTCTAGACTTTAACGAAGAAAACTTGAACTGCAAAGTCTATTTAAGAGTTAAAAAGAGGAATTTGTTAGGAAAGAAGTCCGGGAGAAAGACCAGCTAAAGACCGCTAGACCCCAAGTAAAAAAATTGCATTCATTCTAAAGTAGGTCTTAGAAGGATAACGTCATGTGATCAAGCCGCATACACATAATTGCCTATTTGCCTACTGCATTGTAGCCGTGGTAAGGCCAAGGTGGGCTAGGACTGCCTGGTTCCGCCGCTCCAGCACCCTCGGCCTCGGTCACAATCCACAGCCCAGCCCTGCGCAAACGTGCATCAGCGCACCGCCGCACGGGTCCGCAGCAGCAAGTTTTGAGCGCACCGGTGAACAAGCAGTGAATAAAACCAAATACAACAGAATTCGTAAATTCCATTTTCAACCACTCCTTTTTTTCAAAAATAAATTATAAAAAATACTGAATGCTCGTAATTGGCGAGGAAAAGAAATAATGATAACCTGCTTGTTTTAAAAGTAGTTCTCCTACTAACATATATAATCCGCCCCGATAAAACCTGTACATATTTCCTCAAGTACACACTTAAAAAAAAAATAATATGCTTTATTTCATAAAAATCTATTTTTCAGCTTGAAAATTTCTTGGAGCCCTTCTTTATTCCAATGGCCGCATTATTATTCGAGGTTTCACCGTTTACATGGCGATACGATAGCAGGTTTACGAAACTATCGTTTCACTATTTTCCTTTTAGGTGCAACTCAACCTCGACATCCACTTCAAGGAGAGACGACGAGTCTTTATTATATATTGCATATATACTTTAGAAGTAAATCCCATGAGAGAGATCGAACCGTAGCATTCATAATCGTCCATTTCTCCGAGGGAAGCGCACTCCCACTACAACAGGTGGGTCTATACCGTGTACATCTATACATGGAATAATCTTTAAGTATATCTATTTCCTCATTCATATTTGATTATTGCAATGAGGTTTAGAAAAGCTTAGTTTTTTCTGCAATGTATTATACGGTACGCTATTTGTAAAGAGAAAACAACACAAACAGAAAATAGAGGGGGCAAACCTTGTTTAAAAATTGCATAAATAAAATTATTAGTATAAAACAAGTAAAGTTTTTTTTGTGATGATCGATTCTATTAATTCTTGAAAAGCAGAAGTTGTTGGTTTGACCATATCTTTCATGATCGAACACATCGGGAGGCACCGGATAGCGAAATTAGTGACTTAATCATAATGTACCAGGTAACGTAGTACGGTATACTCATCATCTTCAAGATATCAACATCTTGGGAGTATCAAGCCAATAATATATTTGTTCTAAAATACTAATTTAGTAGCAATATCACATGATTTAAAATGGCTATCTCATTAATTTGTAAATGAAGTTCTGGCTAATAGCGTTATAATGGTACTGTCCATTTCCAGAATAGCTTATATATGATGGTTATTACATATAGATATATGGACGATCCTTATCATCCACATCCACCTACATCAATACCAGAACTAGTGCTAGCACTGGCCAAGCAGGAACTGACCAATAAGGAGCTGAGCAAGAACCTGGAGCTGGAGCGCATGTCGGCGCACATCCGTATTTGGAAGGAATGAGTTTGAGTCTATAGCAGAGAACTCAAAATATGGCCGCAAGTATTGGAATTTTTGTAGTTAACTTATTGATGAGTCGAACTACTATGATGTTTGTGAGGTTTAACTCAATTGCTGTGAAACATTCTATTAACATGGCTCCCGTCCTTGTCGCTAAATTTCTAAGTGGCAAAGCACTATATATTAGGTCGTCACTCGTCAGCAAATGCAGCTCGACGCTTACAAGAGAGGTGATTAGTTGAGAATTGTCATATAAAAGAATAGAACGTTTTAAAAAAGCATGATTTCCATTCCATTTAAGTCTCTCTCCGATGTATTGGGACCAAATGTCATTGATACACGGTCGGTCTAGTTGTTAGAGGACACTCGCCTTCCACCTCCTGTTGGTTAGCCTCTTATGAAATATTATCGCACATTCGACGGTTCGTGTAACAACTTGATTCATCTTTATTACTCCAATGGATAGGACGTTTCTCTTGTATGTAATTTAATACCTTACTAAATCCAATAGGTTAGTAGATTAACTAAATATGGGGAGCCGGTCGTATTGAACTGCCCAACGTGCGTGTGGTGAAAAACATTTTAGTGACGGACGAGAACCATCCAGTGCTAGACATGGCACAGATATTAAATTCCAGCTAACCAGTCAAATATCGATTATTGCACTCCGAAAGGAGGAGTCATTCCGCCAGAAATGAGCCATCCGCACTATTTTTCAACTGAAACCCCAACTCAAAATCCATTTTACGGTCCGATGGGCGTTCGGAATCTACGACAGTTTGCCGGTGGCCTACTATAGCCGTCTCAATCATCAACGGTCGACCTTTCCTTTCACAAAATCCGCAAACCAGAAGATGTGTTGGGAGCGCAGCTGGTTTATGGCAATCTTCGTTTATAGTAAAAACCTTCTTTTCTATGCTTTTCTTTATTACATTCATAAAATTTGTGTTGCGCTTCAAGTGACAACCGACCATCTTTAACGATCTTTAAATCATCATGTAAGAACCCGTTGTTGATCGGATGGCATATCGATGTACAAATCTGTTGATGACATTGATTGGTACGTCAGCAGTTTAATTGAGAAATACTTACCCTGCTCTCTATTGGTGCATCATCTCTTCTGGCCCCCAATTGCGGATCATTTTGCTCGGTTAAAGGAGGGAGGGGATCGCTTCTTTTACGAACATGGCGGGCGTCCAAATTCGTTTACACCTGGTAGGATGAATTAATTTGATTTCATATTAAGTGGATAAAGAATGATTTTATTTTCTCTTCTTCGTAGAATGAGTGTGGCCGCCGTTATTTGCGACAGTTTGGACGAGATTCTGGAATTCCAACCACTGGTCTTACGTAGTCCGACTCCGTCGTAATTGTTAACTTTATATTTTCGTTTCTAAAAATGGATTCTAATTTCACATTAATAGATTGTTTTTAAATAAAGGAACCGAGAATGACTTGCGAATCACCACTTATTCCTCGAGTGAATTTGCGAGCTTGGAAAATATGAAGATGGAAAATCAAGGTTTGAAAAAAAAAAATCATTCGTAATTTTTCGATGCATGGATATAACTGTACAGAGTTTTAGAAAAAGAATAACTTCTTTTTTTCTATTTCATTTTATTCAATAGAAAGTATACACTGACGGAAAATTCATTCGTTTTTTTCATTTATTGCGCAGAAACGTTTATTCAATGTTATACACTTTTTGATCCAACAAATTAAGAATTTAACTGGTACAGGTTATAAGCGAACATAAAAGCGCAAGGCTTGGAATCAATTTATTTTCTATACCAGCATCGTCAGTATTCGGCAGGTAAAGCAACTGATACGTATCCCCATGTCACGCATACTCTCATCTGTGTAATTAATCCCCATTATGTAATAAGAACTAATTTAATTATCAGGATTACTTTTTTAAATCATACTTCGCTTCACAATACTGGATCATATATATATATATATAGTTTTTTCGTGTTTCTTTTTTCAGCATAATGACATATCCTATCCCTAATGCATGACATCCGGAGCCGAAATCACACATCCAAAACGCTCTCCCAGAGTTAATAGATGCTGCAATGCGCATTCCACGCTAATTTATTACTTCTAATTCGTGCTAAATATTTTATAGAAAATAATAATTAAGGATTCCTATAATATTATAAATATTGGGAAAACATCTCCTTGTAATGTGGCTCGTTGGTCTAGGGGTATGACTCTCGCCTAGGGTGCGATAGGTCCCGGGTTCAAATCCCGGACGAGTCCTCGTTCATCTTTGAAATTGTTTCAAGCGTGACTATCTTTAAGGATGATTTTGTTTATTTTTTGTTCGATTACTTCTGGAATATATAATATTGAAGATTGTTTTAATCAATCAGTAAATCAATATATTAGGTATAATTTTAGCCTAAATATGTATAGGGTATGATCGCATCGCAAAGTATTAAGAGAATCAACCATCGTCTAAAATTGGTTTGGAGTTCATCTTGAAAAACAACAACATTCCATTGAATCTTTTTCTTGATTGGTGATTTAAGCACTTATTGTTAATGAAAACTGTTGACTTATTTCTTGTCCATAGCGTTATAATTAGTACAAGGGTGGGTGTCAATACTACTACTTTTTCTGTACATGGGGCACTGACGAAAACGATCGAAAGACGACCAGTACCAGAATTTCAGCTTTCCGACCAAAGCTCCAAGACTAAGACCCTGGCTTTCTTCTTCTTCATGAGGAATTTTGTAACCATCTGAATTCTAAAATTTCTAACAGATCACTAGATAATACAATATAAGTTTTTTTCTTACTATGCACGAAAATGAAATTCTTCGATTTCTTCTTGAGTGATTGCCGTTACTAATTAGAAACTCTTCATTGTCCAAGTGATCTATAGCGATCGGATATCCTTGGAGCGGTAACATCTCGCAATATTTAGCGAAGCATGCCAATATCAAGACAGCAGCCAACATCTTCAATAAAAAAAATATAAAAATGAGTTGTATTTAAACTTATACACGTTTAAAAAAATCTAGCCTAAAAATCAGAACAATAGAAATGATAAAAGCGTATACGTACTAGTACGATGAAATTCTTCAAATTCTTCTTGAGTGATTCCATTACTTATTAGAAATTCCTCATTGTAGGTGATCCATAGCGGTCGGAGATCCTTGGAGCGGTAACATCTCGCAATATTTAGCGCAGCATGCCAAAATCAAGACAGCTGCCATAATCTTTAATTAAAAATAAAAGATAATAAGTTGTAAACTTATAAACGTTAAAAAAATCTATAGACAACTTACAGTGAAAAGGTTCATTTTAAACTACTTCAGCCTTCGTATGGGATGATGCTGCGATTCTGAAGTTTTGAAACTGAATGAAGAGCTGTGCACTTTATTACTTCGTTTATATACCATACCAACACCGGACTGCCTAACAATTTACAATGACCTTTATCTGGAAACTAATCCTCTGTTTCTAAAAATTCAATGCTAGCGATTATTTTTAGACAATAATAGCAGATCAAGTTTTTTTTACATGTTATGTATTAACAACTCCGTTCCGTGGGATACGTAGGGATCCGGGAAAACCCGGCTAGCGTAATTCATGGTACCAGCCCCCAAATTCATCTCCCTTTCTTTTTCATATTATGTTAATAATTTTACCTTAACTTAGAAATAAGAATTGCTGATTTTCATTATTTATATTCGTTGAGGCAATCTCATTGGTCATGCTCCAAAGTTATCACATTTAAATCACTATAAAATAATTAATTTCAAGGCTACTATTTGATAGATAGATTATTTAAAGCTGCCGTGGTTAAGCTATATTATTCTCTTTATGTGTTTTCTAGTTGTTTATAGCAACGCAGTAGGTTAGGGACCAGCTTTGGACTTGTTAGATCTTGCAATATCGAACAGTGCCATTCTTTGAATAAGCGCGGTATAGTTATTAATTTTTGTTATAACCCATCACATACCATTGGGTTTTTTATCACCAGGTATCTCTGATATATTTTTGTTTGGATCCCCAATCACCTTTCTCCCCTATATTAAAAAAAACAGCAACAATTTGATCAATTTAGTTATCCAATTTATAGGCTTCAAGTTTTCACCGGCTTTCGCACGAACGGAGTCCGGATTAAGGGAATGGATGACTTCGTCTGTTGGGGCGAAAATGGTGAAGGCACCTTCCTGCTGAAGTTCCAGTCCAGCGATCACATTTACTTTGGTTACATGTTTGAGCAAAGTATCGACATTTAAATAATGGTCGAATCCACAAAGGCTAATCAATCGAACCGGCAGAAAGTAGAAGAGTAGTCCGATGTCTAGTAGAAAGCAGCCAGCCGTCACCGTAAAGCAAAGAGCCACTATTTTGTTATTTGGTTGCAGTGCAATTACATCAGTTATTAGTTGGGCTACAAATGAATCAAATTTTAAATTATGTACCGTTAACCTTTTATTGCGACAGAGAGAACCAGGGTAGAGAAGAGAGAAAATTAGGCAAAGATACCATACAAGTCCATTCATACGCTGACTGATGGTTTACATCATTATATGTCCTCTGGGTTGAAATGCTTGAAACAGCGCAGTCTATAAACGTACTCGGATAACTATTAAGAAAAAGAACAGTAATAGGCATTGTTCACACTTGACTTACAGTACCGGCTCGGTTATGCGGCCACGGTGTGCGTGGCCGCATACGCGAAATGGCCGTAGGAGCGAGTGGCCGTATAAACTGCTTTAAGCATATGAGAGTTTCGGTTTCCTTAATCATACGCCTACGATCTATTGTATCCCCCTCTTAACCACAACAATACAGGGCAACAAAACGGATAGATCCACACTATTATTTTATTTAATAAAAAATATATACTGACGGAATCAGTATTCACTTTCATTTTTTTTAATGTTATTAAATTTGTCATATTTTATATAAAAACGCTTTTATATACAGCACTTGTTATTGTCACGTTATAAAAAGATGATTCTTTTATAATTAATTCACTTCTCTCTCTACTCTTATTATTCCAAGAATCTTACATAATTGCGGTTCTTAGAAGTCCGCGATTGACCTTTTTGTTATCTACGTGTGACTTTACTTGAACTTTTATGTAACATGCCTAAGGGCATCCTCTCTTTGAGAATGATTATGCCGATGCCGGGTCACCCGTGACTACCGGGAATCCCGTCATCCTCCCTTTTCTTAGTAAACACTTTATTATTTTATCTCTACATGTGAGTTAAGCATTCCATGTAAACTCTCTCTTTCTTGAGGTTAGAGAGAGGACACTCTATTCGTATAAAATGTAGCCGACTACGGCTTTTATCTTCAGTCTCATTTGGTCTTGTCACAGACTAGTAGGACCTCGTGTCCGACAATACACACTTTTATTCTAATCTTCAGAGCACGAGTCATCTTCATTTGACTTGTGACAAATGGTGGAGAATTGGGTCTCGATCTACAGTACCCTTCACAGCAAAGAAGAGCGAAAAATTGAAAATCTTTCAATTTGAAAAAGGCGGGTTTCAGACCTACCTACTGTTGAAGAAAGGCGGGTTTCAGACCTACCTAGTGTTGAAGAAAGGCGGGTTTCAGACCTACCTAGTGTTGAAGAAAGGCGGGTTTCAGACCTACCTAGTGTTGAAGAAAGGCGGGTTTCAGACCTACCTAGTGTTGAAGAAAGGCGGGTTTCAGACCTACCTAGTGTTGAAGAAAGGCGGGTTTCAGACCTACCTACTGTTGAAGAAAGGCGGGTTTCAGACCTACCTACGGTTGAAAAAAGGCGGGTTTCAGACCTACCTATTGTTGAAGAAAGGAGAGTTCAAGACTTTTCTGTCAACGAATTTGAACGACTTGGAAAAAAACAACTCATTTATCTTTCAACGGGATAACCTCATCACAACATTTAAACTTTCAGTTTGAATTCAAACGAGGAAGACTTACACTAGCGCCACCTAGCGGGAGAAACCTGAAACTTGAAGCGCCCCCTGGTGGTCGAAAGTGGATTCGAAAAATCGATTGTGGTGCCCTCTGGCGGAAAAATTCTGCAACATCCCTCTAGCGGTAGGATACCTCAACTTTCGAAAAATTGGGAAATCCAAAATACTTGAGTTCGAGCAACCTGGCAAGAATCATTAAAAAATTGTACCGAACGTAGTTTTCTCTGAAAAATTCAACTCAACTCAACGCCGTCTACCCATGTCCTACGAATGAGGCTGCTGATAAGATTTTGGAAATGAATACGCAATCTTACGGTTGGGAGAACGACGACAGCTCTGACTGGAGTGAATTTGGAGATTGGAGTGATTGGTCAGATGTAGACCAAACTGATTTTGTGGCCATTAAAAACCCACAGCAACTTGAAATTGAATTAAAAGAAGAGGAATCAATCAATGAAGACGAATTCTCAGCTGTAGATACTCCCATCAACAGCACTGAGAAGAATAAAATTTTCTACGAATCCAAAAGGAGGAATGAGAAATAGGTTAAAGGAAGGAATTATCAAAATACTTTAACTTGTTCAACGAGTGAAGAAAATCCGGAACAATTGTACCATGGCGTTACCTCAACGGAAATTTAGTACGCCTCCTACTTTTTATGGGAAAGATGACGAGGATGGAGTCGACTGGCTTCAACGATACGAAGACACGGCCACGTATAATAACTGGACTGACAGAGAGTTATTACAAAATTTCGGTCGCTACATTGAGGGAGCTTGCAGGAAGTGGTTTAGATGTATAACACCGGCTCCTACGCGTTGGAATAGCCATGCCGAAATTCCAGAAAATTTACCCGATCAACCATTTGTTGCGGCGATTACTGGTCTAAGAACACTGTTCCAGGCTGCGTTTCAACAAGGAAACTATGTCCTATTTCAGGAGCAAAAACTTCGAAACAAAATTCAAAAGGAGGACGAGGATACAACTTCTTATTTTTACGACGTCATGGATCTATGTAGGACAATAGATCCCAACATGAATGAATTAAAAAAGATCGACTATTTATACAATGGCATCAATGAAAAAATGCTAGAAAAAATTTATTCGATGCAGCCACAGACGTGTGCCGAATTTTTAACCAAAATCAAAGTCTTCACAGCAGGAGATATCTTGGCAAAAAGAAGAAATTGGACAAGCCTCCAACTAGAAAAGAAAATCCTGGATGAAAGAAAAGGAGTCTCCGTCAAGTTCATGGGGCAAGATACTTCAAAAGATTGGAAAGAAGAAGAATTAGGAAAATACAAGAGGAACTTTGAACAATTAAAGTATGAAGTAGACGTTTTGAAAAATGAAGTGGCAAAAAGTAATTTGTCCAATCCATATCAAGGAGACCATTATGAAAATTATCAGGATCAAGATAATTATTCAAATTATGGGACAGAATACCGAGGGTCTTCACAAAACTACTACATGCCTAACAACAATTATGAATCAAACCCTTCTCAATTGTGTTGGGACCCAGACATCCCACAACAGGAGTGTGAAAGTTTTTACCCCGTTCAAGAAGATTGGGAAAAGGAACCAACATTCAATGAAACAACAAATTTTCATTCACAGGATGGAGGCCCAATTTGTTACTACTGTGGAAATATTGGTCATATCCAATACCATTGTTTCAACAATCCAAATTCTAACTATAATCGACAGCAATCTTACAATGAGGAATCTGTTCAAGTAGGCTCTATGAGACAGGAGATGACAGAAGAAGAAAACCAAACAAATTATTATCAAGATACAGATGACAGTGTACCGACGAGAGATTATGGAGTGTCCCAAAACGGAGAATCTTCAAAACAAATTTTTAAAATCGATTTGAATACCAAAAATACAATTAGAGAAAAAGTAATCTGCGGTAGACACGAAGTGGAAGGAGTAGTAGATACGGCAGCAGCCATATCGGTCATCGACTTTGAGTTTCTCAAAGAAACTCCATTTGCAATGCAACCATGGAAAGGACCCGATGTTATTTTGATAAATGGATTCATGGAAAAACCATTGGGATGCGCCAGAATCTATGTTAAACACAAGAATGGCTCAGCATCAGGTCTCGTCCTAGTAATGAAAATGGGCGGGATTCATCTCCTCCTGGGAAACGATCTTTTACAGCAATTTAAAAGCATTTCAATCAACTATGAAGCAAAGGAGAATCAAGTCACGTTGGGGGAAACCCCTTCAGTAACAAATGAACCCCAACTGGAAATACAAATTGAAAATCTACAATCTGAGAAAACCGTGACTGCTACCGGAGAGAATATTTTACAAAATGACCCTGTACTCAATAATATCAACCTGCAACTTTCAGAAAACCAATTGACTAAAATGTGCAGAATGCCAACAAAACGAACCGACTCCTCATCTAGAGAGAGGGAGATGGACATCAGTTACGAAAATCAGCCTAAAACCTTCTCACGTGGAGACTGATCGTTCCGGGTCGGACCGACTAAAGGAGGGGTAGGTTAAGGCTAATACACACATTCAACCGAATCAAGAAGTAAAAGATACAAATGAGGAAGGAAAAAACATTGAAGAAATCAAAAGGATTGAACAAAAAGATGAATCAAATAAAGACACGGAGAGGATTGAGGAAATCAACCGTTTCTGCGTGTTGCTGTTTTTACTTAGAAATCAAAAAATACAAGAACCAGCTGAAACCATCAAGATGGTAAAACAAATAATTCCGGAATCATTACCGGACGAGAAAGGATTTTCTCAAAACAGACAAGATCTTAATCTCAAAGAAAGTCAAGTTGTAAATGAAAAGAGAGAAGAAATCCACGAAATACTGCCGGAAACAATCCAGCTTTTTATTGGAATTCACAACAATCCAGTGAAAGAATTTATGAAAGCCATTGAAGACGAGGAGACCCTAATGATGGAAACTTCTCTTGTGATCTACTTTGTCAAATCTAGAAAATTGAATAATCTAACTGATGACCGTGTTGAAACCGGCACCGAGAATCCAATGAATTCTCGTCAGCCAAGAGCTCAGCTTCGAAAAGAAGTCCGACGCCCGCGTACCCGACACAAAGCTGACTACTTTAGCACCCTGTACTACATCACCTCAAATCAACAACAAATTCAAGAAGACGACCACGCAATTTTATTCTTTCTCACGTCACATTAATCTTTCTTAAATGACACATTATCAATGATTTTAATTATCCAAGTTAAATTGTTTTCTTTTATTATGAATTGATACGCGAAATGGCCGTAGGAGCGAGTGGCCGTATAAACTGCTTTAAGCATATGAGAGTTTCGGTTTCCTTAATCATACGCCTACGATCTATTGTATCCCCCTCTTAACCACAACAATACAGGGCAACAAAACGGATAGATCCACACTATTATTTTATTTAATAAAAAATATATACTGACGGAATCAGTATTCACTTTCATTTTTTTTTAATGTTATTAAATTTGTCATATTTTATATAAAAACGCTTTTATATACAGCACTTGTTATTGTCACGTTATAAAAAGATGATTCTTTTATAATTAATTCACTTCTCTCTCTACTCTTATTATTCCAAGAATCTTACATAATTGCGGTTCTTAGAAGTCCGCGATTGACCTTTTTGTTATCTACGTGTGACTTTACTTGAACTTTTATGTAACATGCCTAAGGGCATCCTCTCTTTGAGAATGATTATGCCGATGCCGGGTCACCCGTGACTACCGGGAATCCCGTCATCCTCCCTTTTCTTAGTAAACACTTTATTATTTTATCTCTACATGTGAGTTAAGCATTCCATGTAAACTCTCTCTTTCTTGAGGTTAGAGAGAGGACACTCTTTTCGTATAAAATGTAGCCGACTACGGCTTTTATCTTCAGTCTCATTTGGTCTTGTCACAGACTAGTAGGACCTCGTGTCCGACAATACACACTTTTATTCTAATCTTCAGAGCACGAGTCATCTTCATTTGACTTGTGACATTATTATTATAGTACAGAGGCACCTACTAATCGAGCCTATTTGAGAGAACTATTTTTTAAACGGTTTATATAGGTACAGTATGGTTCCAAAACCAGATGGCCCAGTAAATTTGAATGGTCTTCACCTGGAAACTAATCTCCATTTCCTAAAATTTCAATGTAAGCGATGAATTTCATTTTAAACAATAACAGCAGACCGAAGCTTCCTTTCATTTTATATTTATTACTCCGTCCTTAGGGATGTGTACAGTGAGCCGGGAAAAGCCAGCTACCGCAGCTCCTGGTATTTTACAGCCCTCCATAAGAAGAGAATATCAAATACGTGTCCATCATCTTGTCCTTGATTTTGCACATTATTCATAATTTTGCCTTAATCCATTATAAGATTTAGATCAGTGTTCAAAATACGGGGGGTCTCTTTCAAGTATATAACATTTAGTAAATAATAGATTGATATCGCACCCAAGATATTATAGACCTTGCCAACTACGAATACCTCAGATCTCCTTTAAGGAGAAATCAGCGACTCTTTATGTGCCTCGATAATCCCTTACTGCTTTGCTACCGTGGTGGTGTTGTCCAGAACTAAAACCAACATTCGATAAAGTGGTAGGCTAAACATTTGAATTTTTGCTCGTCAGGGAGAACGACGATTACTTATTTAATCTCACTTAATTGTACCAAATTCCGACCATTTTAAATATTATTAATGCGTCTATTTGAATGTATTGTTATGTCTCTCGATTTATAAACAAGAGATTTTACTTGAAGCAACAACTTGTAGCTGCCAACTAAATTTTTTACCAAAATGATAACAAGTCAAGAAAATATAAAACAATGTATAGCATCTGTTTAGTATTTGTACTCATAACTGGATTGTTTCCGAGGAAGATATAGAGTTGCAAAAATAGTGTATTTAGAATGACAAATTATCCGAATTTTATATACAGCACAGTACTGAACCTACTACTACTAAAGAGCGCGATACAACTCATTTATAACTCTTAAATTAATCAATCTGGACCAATTCAGGGGGTATCTCACTGAAATCCTCAGCATCACATCCACACTTCTCATCATCAGTAATTCGCAAAAGACAATGGGAGCACAGTTTTCGAATTTGTTCCCTATAAATAATCAAACTTAAATAATTTCAACTTGAAATGAGCTTACATTTAGTTTAAAAGTTTCTTACCGAGAGGAAGGGCCGCGGGAGCCGTACCGTTCTCACGATTTCCATTCAAAAGCGTCGTTCCCAAATCCCACTCTGGATCCTGCAAAAAAAACGAGACATAATAATATTTTATACTCTAAAAAACTTAGTAATACTTGAACTAACAGTTGCTTTGAAGTAGAATGCTTGTTCCGAGAAGATGTACCAGTTTGCCACATTAATTAGTTGGTCCTTTAAATTGAGAATTTTCGCGGAACCTGGCATTCCAAATGCCAGGTTCCGCCTTGTCTGCCCGAGTGCGGTGGACGATACGTGGCAGATGAAAGCAGTCCGAACGTTGCCGCCGAACGAAGATTTCAGAATTCGCGTTAATTTGCTGAGCTCGAAGTAGACGGAATCTCTCTCTTCCCCTGCAATCAGCTGATTGATGACTCCACGCAGGACTGAAAGACTCTCACAGTCACGGCCAGCAGCGAGATCGACTATAAAACGTTAAAGAATATAAATTCCATAACCTTACAAAAGACATTTAAAAAATCATTTTACCGAAATTTATTTCAGAGACGATTACAGGGGCAGAACAACGCTCAACTTCCCTTCGCGGCACACTCTCGATCATGGTGCGAAAAATGGAAAGAAAACTGCCATTGGATTCGCGTAGCCTATCGCCCTGAACTATCAATTTCAGAACGGTCTCTGCAGTATTGACGTTCATTTTTGTGAGGTCCACGACATTACAGTGGCCGTCTCGCTCCTCAATGTTACGTTTGCAATAAGTTACTGAGAGCAGGTCGTAGACATTCTCCTTGCAAATGTCAAAGTAGGAGCATCGGAGAAGAAAAGCCCTTTCATCAAGAAATATGGTGTTTTCGCTCTTTTTGGAGTCTAGCAGACGTTTAATTTATCTGGGACAGTTGACTGGCGCCACCATGCGAGTTTTATGCTCGGCTCCCATTTGATACTGATACTTGGCAGCGGTGGCGCTGTAAGGTTACCGAAGAGAGTGCTGTAAAAAATTTCGTGGTTATGATTTTTGATCACCGAGACACCGAATTTAAGCAAATATTATAAAAACAAGTAAAAAACATGGATTTTGCACGGATTTAAGTGTGTAGTACCGCAAAATCACGTCATTATGCTAAATTTCATCAAATTTAGCTGATTTAAAGCAAAAAATTCTAGGGTTTTTTCCAGGTTTTTGAAAATTGAAATCCAAATTCTAGGGTTTTCCAGGGTTTTGAAAATTAAAATCCAAATTCTAGGTTTTTTTCCAGGGTTTTGAAATCCAAATTCTAGGGTAAAAAAGGGTGATCTGGCAACACCGATAGGGTTTTCACTTTTCCAAAAGTGCGAGCCCTGCTGACTGTACTACGAGGTAAGCTGCGAACAGGTGAAAATAAATTGAATGACACACAAATTCATTCAAATTTCGCGAGATAAATATTGATTAAAATCATTTAAATTGAATTCTATTGATTTAAAAAAATGAACTTTAAAGGTTTTAATGATATACAATCATTTATTCTTGAATATTTTTTAAGCCGCAGTTAGTTGCAGATATACGAATTTTAAAGAAAAATCCATTTCAGAGAACATTAACGGATATAATACTTTAAGAACTCGAGAAATATGATTAGAAGAACAACTCTGGCTTCTCTTCAACCCTCGGATAAATCTTTCGCCTTTTACTAAAGATTTCCGTAGAGAGGAGCAACTGATGAGTCTAATAGACTAATTTTTGAGACGGTCTGGTTATTCAACCAGACCTCCTAATAAAAATGAAAATAAATATCTTCTTAATTAACCATATATAGTGTGTTAGAAATTTAATTTACTAAGAAAATCAGAGACATAAATGAAACATAAACTAAGCTAAAATGCGTTTGAGTTACTTCCTGATAACAGGCGAATGTAATTTAAAAAAAGGGCAGCTCCCTTTATTAACAGACAAAACGTAGACCCTGTTCTTCACTACTGTTGGTATTCGAGAGATAATTGCGTGCAAAAGCTTTGAAATTAGTATGCTACTAAATAGTATTACTCTACGTCTCAAACGCGGAAAATATGATGCTACTTCTTAACTGCTTTAAGCATGTCAGAGTTCCGGAATTCCTTAATCATACGCCAACGATCTGTAGTAGGCCTACATCCACCATCGACCTTCACCTTGAAACTATAATCTCCAGTTTCTAAAAGTTCAATGTTAGCGATTAATTTGATTTTAAACAGTAACAATTACGAAGTTTATCTTACATTTTATATTTATAACTATATACCATATACAAGCTTCCAAAAAAAAAAAAAAGAGAATGTATCAATTAAGTGTTCACCTAAATGCTTTATTCGTCTCCCTTTATTTTTCACATTATTAGTAATTTTGCATTAACAAATAGAGATTGCTGATTATCTTTGGTTCCATTGGTTCATAAAAATACACGATCAGTCATTCTTCAAAATTATCGCACTTAAATCATGATAAAACAATAAAAATCAAGGAGTATCTAATGAAAATGATAAATATTCCAAGTTAAACCATATTTTCCTTGTTAGTTGTTCTCTAGTTGTTTAGTAGCTCTACAAGTTGGGGACCATACAATATACATTCCATCGACTTGTTAGATTTTATAACATTTGTCCTTCCATCTTTGTTAATTACAGCTGGAACTCCTCCACCTTGGAGGAGTATCTCCATCATCTTTTGAGCCATATCGTATTTATTGGCTGCAGCGCAATCCAATGCTGTCTGTTCCACATGATCCGTGAGTCCGTGCGCAAGATAAGGATTCCATTTGTTACCCAGAAGAAGCTTCAATAGTTGTGTGCCATTAGAGCTCTCGTTATAGGGGCAGATTTTTCCGTCAGTTCACCCATTTGGATTTATGCTAGACCCTTTAAGATTTTTGCTTTTGTGGTTGTTGGCCTAACGAATTTTGAAAGGAAATATGAATCCAATTTAGAAAAAAAAAACTTTGCTTTAAAAAAATGTATTCAATTTTGCACTTCATATGATGTTAACACCTTGCAATTCATCGTTTATATATACAACATTGGTTATTAATATAATTGTAGGTACCGTACTAATCAAATCTTTTGTAAGGTCGGTAGTAGGGATTATTATGAAGGTTGCTAACGATGTAGACGGGGATGGGAGTTAGCGTAGTAGTGCGGGTGCGTCGCTCGTAGATCCACTGACGGAAATGATCGAAAGACGACCAGTTCCAGAACTTAAGCTTACCAACCAACGTACCAAGACTGCGGCCCTGGCTTCCTTCTTCTTCATGAGGAACGTCGTAACCATCTGAAAAAGAGATCCATCAGTTCTAAATTTTAACAATCGGACACTTGAATATATGGTAGCAAATACGTACTGGCACGATGAAATTCTTCAATTTCTTCTTGAGTGATTCCATTACTAATTAGAAACTCCTCATTGTCCAGATGATCCATAGCGGTCGGAGATCCTTGAAGCGGTATCATCTCGCAATATTTAGCGCAGCATGCCAAAATCAAGACAACAACCAGCATCTTTAATGTAAAAAAGGAAAGATAATATGCTATAAACTTATACGCGTTACCAAAAAATAGCATACTTACGGTGAAAGAGTTCTTTTTAAACTGCTTCAGCCTTCGGATGCGATGATACTAAAATTCTGAAATTGTTCTAACTGATGAATGAAGAGCTGTGCACTTTACTTTGTTTTAATACCGTACAATTTACAATGACCTTCATATGGAAACTAATCTTTAGTTTCTAAAAATTAAATGCTAGCGATTAATTTTAGACAGTACAGTAATAGCAGACCAAGGTTTTTTTACAAGTTATGTATTAACAACTCCGTCCTGTGGGATAAGTAGTGATCCGGGAAAAACCCGGCTAGCGTAATTCATGGTACCAGCCCCCAAATTTATCTCTCTTTCTTTTTCATTTAGAATTAAGAATTGCTGCTTTTCATTGCTTTATTATTCATTGAGAAAACATCATTGGTCATGCTCCAAAGATATCATATCAAAATCACGATAAATAAATTAATTTAAAATCTATTTGATATTCAAGATAGGTTATTCAAAGCTGCCATGGTTAACTTATATTCTTCTCTTTATAAGTTCTCTATAATTGCTTATAGCAGCACAGTAGGCTGGGGACCAGTTTTTGTTTTGCCATTCATGGAAGCGATATAGGATAACGCCCGACTTGCTTCATCGCTTTAATTGCTAATTGAACTTTTGTAATTAATTGATAAACGAACCAACTAATTCATAGCTAAATCACAAATCAAACAATTTAAATATCTAATTAACTCTCTAAATCGATAACATACGAACACATCTATTTAATCGAACAACTATTTAAATATTAAAATCATAAACTTGAAAGATGCTAAACAAAGCCGTTGAAAAGCACATAATTTATTAGTATAATTGATTTTAGAACAATTTAAAAAGACGTAAAGCTAATTCACAAATTTAACGATTTGAATAGGTCATAATTAAAATCGATTAAAATATCAGGGGCAATTATATTCCAATTGTATTGTTATATTCCAATTGTATAATTTAGTTCGTTTTTGCAATACCATGGCGTTTGGTGATTATTTTTATGTGTAATCTAGCTATGCTGAAATATAGTAATGCTGATAGATGTTATACCAACATCTTTATATTTATCAACAGCTTTAACAACAAACTAACAAATTTAATTCTGAAATTACCTAGAAGTAGTTTTAACCGGTTCATTTGCAGGTTAGCAATTTTATGAAACCGAAATTCTTCTATTATCGTGTTTGAACTTTAAGCAAGTAAAAGCAATCCTAAAGATTTTTTTTTATTTACATATTTAAGGCTCAAGGCCGTTATGATAGAACTTGTGCCGATGATGACATTGAATATTTGAATGCTACACCCAAAACATGAGTGGCCGACCCTTCGCGAGCTGGCTGCTGAACTGCAGAATGTAAATAATATTATAATATAGGTAAGTAAAAATAACTATCAGCTGACCTACCATTAGTTCATTTTAATCCTATTTGCCTTTCATTTGTAAGGGAGAACGAAATTGTGGAATACATAAATACATTTCCAGAGTTGAAGCCTTGTTATCCATTTTGTTACCCTAATAGAAACATCAGGATTCAGGAAGGGAGGAAAAGAAAAGCAGGAACGAGTTCGTGTACGTAAATTTACTAAAACAGGATTTCGAATATCAGACAGCTTTGCTTGAAGAAAGGATGAATCTACAATGCATTGTAGATGTATTCATGTATACCCACATATAAGCGCGGTACTAAACACTCGTTGCAAGACCTGGTTGCGAAGCTTTTTATTTCTATAAATGATTTGTCTCGAATATCTTATCGGGAATATACATAGCCTAATGCTCGCTCAAATTATTTAAAAATTAAATGGAATATATTATCCGAATATATGATAAAATATTACGCTTAAAGAATGAAAACATGGGCAAGGATTAACGAACTGTTGAATACTACTACATTTGCATACAATGTTTATTTAGTATAGCCTAAAGTAGGCCTATTATTTTAAAGTCTATTTAATACTTTTATAGCTGCCATAATATCAATATAAATCAGACTAATATTTAATGATATTAATTAACTTAATAAAACAGTCGCATAAATAAAGCTATTATATTAGGTTGTTAATTGTTACGATAGTTATATTGTTATGATAAAATATTGCGCTTAAAGAATGAAAACATGGGCACGGATTAACGAACTGTTGAATACTACTAAATTTGCATACAATGTTTATTTAGTATAGCCTAAAGTAGGCCTATTATTTTAAAGTCTATTTAATACTATTATAGCTGCCATAATATCAATATAAATCAGACTAATATTTAATGATATTAATTAACTTAATAAAATAGTCGCATAAATGAAGTTATTATATTAGGTTGTTAATTGTTATGATAGTTTCAAATAACACTTTCATTGCTATGATGGGCTTTATTCGTCATTCAAAAAAAAAAAAAAGAAAAAAAGTAGGGTTTAAAGTAAGCGGACTATAGAAATACAATTTTAATGCATTTGGTAGGGTTCTTCTTTAAGCAGAAGTGTGCGTTTCGCAATAGATATATATTTAATACCTTGAAGCTAAATTTAATATACACAAATATGAGTTGTTTGCCTAACAAAGAATTGTAAAAAGCCGGCGTGATTTATAGCAAAACACAGGTACATTTATTTAGTGAGTTGCTGATGTAAATCTGTAATTATAATTGTAGAACAAAATACATTCACATTTCTCATGTTCCTGTTGTTAGCCTTATGAAGATTCATGCCAGTTAATTCTTTATATGCGTGTTGCGTTTTTTCATGTGGCGATTTATTGGTATATACGAAAGAAAGATGTCAATCCGTATGCCAACTGCACTACTGCAGAGTGTAAACAATGATATATTAGGCGGGCAAAAAAGAACATATATATTTTAGCTGACAGCAACCTATCAGATCACTTTTTGCAAGATTTCAGAAAGATACAGAGAAATAAACAATTCTCTATATTTCTATGATTTGTGAGAGTGAACGAAATAGTGGAATACATGTCCAGAGTTGAAGCTTTGTTATCCATTCTGTCACTAGAACCATCGAACCTAAGATGAGTCCAAAAAGAAGGAAAATTGGCTAGTGCAACATTGCATCGACCAGTTTGGCGATAGTTTTCCGAAACTAGCCCTAAAAGACCTAATTTGTCCTTCATTGGCGTGTGGAAAAAATAGACAAATAAAGGTTTATGTGCATTTAGGTTGTTAAGATTATGTTACGTGTAAAAATACGGTGTGTTTTTTCTCCATAACTTGGCGAAAGCAATCGCTAGAACTTGAGCATAGAGAGTTCTGGGATGATTTCAGCTTTTTATCGAGTTTTTCCAGTAGAGGATTTCTATCTTTTCCCTCCTATATGGAAAAGATGTGAAACAAAAAATGGTAAAGGTCTAATGCTGCGAAAATATATGAAATTTTTACGACGACATACTGCAATAATTGCGGCGGTGCCAAAGCCCTTTACGATGACCAGATCAATATCGCCATTGTTTGCCACTTCTTCGACGGAATTTGCAATTGGTAAAGAGCTCGACACGGTGATCAACGAAGTTAAAACCGAGCTGTAGTAATTGGTTAAGATAAGAGCAGCAGTGCACCAGGCTCCTCCAGCAAGTCGCATCTTAAATGAGTTTGGAGCTCTAAACCCAGCTAAATTAAGTAATTATTTAAATTATCTGTAGCAATTTTGAAGCTTTAAGTTCATTGTATTTTGCTATTATATAAATAATATGGCTACACCTTTTGATATGAGCAGGCCGAAAACGAAGAGCGGATGAAGTTCCAGGCTTACTTTTTTCCGCTCATCTTTTGCGACTCTACTTCGCTTATACAACCAGTTGATAACACTCAACAAAATTGTAAATCGTGTATAGGTAATGACGAATGGCATTGGTGATATGTGACACATCTGCGTACATAAATATTAAAATCGTAGAAACCATCAATTTTTAAAGGACGTAAACATTTTTTTTCTTTGAATTTGTGATATTTTTTTTATGTTACATAAATTTTAAGAAGTTTAATATGTTGATCTGGTCAAATACTTTAATAATGGTAGGACTTACTCCATTTTTCAGCTTATATAGTGAGGCCCACACGTTTGTATTCATCTCTTTATCTCTCATAAAACGTTCAGAATCCAACAGAGGAAGGCATTCATAACTAAAACATACAGTTTTTAAATGACGGCAAATTTTTTGACCAAAAGGTCTTCAACTTACTCAATTTTCATAGAAATGGAAAGCCAATCCAGCATTTCAAAGGATACTCCACTCTTAGATACTGTGTATCCCGACGCGTTTCTTTCCCAATACGTCAAACCTATTACCTAAATATATTTGGTTTTTCAAATTTAAGATCTCTTCGCAGTAGGCCTATACAAAGTATGCATTAAAGGATAAAACCTACGTTTGCTGCATCACAGCAAACGTCCAAATGGCTTCCAGCTATAACATTACCCTTCAATAGTCTCATCATATTCTCATAAGTGTCGACCACTGTTGAGTCGATTGTCGGAATCACGACGTAGGTGATTATCATGATGATTCCTACAATGAATCTTTTCTGCTTACCCATCTCTCAGGGTGTTAACTGTTTAACGGTTCCACCTAAGTATGTGGATCTTTAAATTGTATTGTGATTTAATATAACACTAGAATCGTTTGACTAAAATGGTATGTACAGGGAAAAAAAAACATGTGTGTGCTTCCCGATGTCAACTTAAGTGAATTCAAGCAAATGCATTCTTATCATATATATATAGAAATATCAAACCATGATGTGTCCAATGGTCGATGGCGATAGCTGCCTCTATTATGGGTGGATTGGTTTGGGCTAATATTTTGTCAAAGAGCAAAAATTCGCGGTTTCCAAGGCAGACAGTTCAAAAACATTTATTTTAAAGTGCGCCCTTTTCTATTTTCGAACTTAAGGTATAATTGTTTTACTAATTCTAATTTAAAAAGAAAAAAAGTATACAAGTGCACTTGAAATAACACAATTATAGCTACTTCTTGTGAGGGAATGTAATATGCTGTGGACCTGTGGTATTATGACGAAAAATTGAGCTACATATACACTATCGTGGTTCTATTTACTTTTACTCCCAGCTATGATATGAGTGCTTGAACATTATTTTAAAATCTACTACTTACTTTTATATAGTATGTCTATTCTTCTTCATGTCGAACTGAAGGAAATTCGTGTTTAGGCTTTATTCTTATGTACGAATTCAAATCGGGAATCATCCCAGAGAACGTTGCCCTGACAACAATAATATACATTTTTTCATAGAATAACTTTCCTTTGTGCATTCAAATGGACAAAATTGATGGCCTTTGTGATGCGGATGGCATCCAGCAGCACAAATAAGCACAAATATCTAAACCTAAATCCATATAAGCCTAAACAATAAGGCAGATGCAAATGATGAGTAATGGTATTGTCGAATTCGATCCTATCACTATCATATATAAATATAAAATATTTAGGATCATATTTACCTATATGAGTCTATTTTACTTTCACGCTGTATATATGCAGAGCATTGTCGTCTCGAGCCTTATTCGCCATATTAGTAATCTACCTTTCAATTGTATCATACAAATGGAATAGGCCTACAATATAAAATCAATTGATTTCTAATAGGGAAATCGGTCACAAAAGATGCCAATACGATATATTTCAACAAAAGATCGAGGAATTATTAACATATTTATACGATCGATATATGTGCTGCATGAGAAACAGAGCAATATCATCGTCTAACAGTGCTTTTTACAGAAAATAGAGTTATATATTTACTATCAACCATATCAATAACGGCATATCTTTAATTTCCGAGGTTGTGGTATGCTTAATTTTTATTTAAATTTGAAATACATGCCTTATATAAACTGGTTGTTCTACCTCGAAAGAAATATTGTCTTTTTACTTAATATGGTATTGCATTAGTTCAAATGTATACACGAGTAAATGAGTAATATCTCTATATATTAAGTATACAATTGTATAAGACATTTCGTCCCACTTGTACACCTACTATGGACTTATGACTATTACCGCTACACTATAACTTGATTACAGTTCAATTACACCAGTTATTATAGTTGCGCTACAAATGAATCAAATTTTAAATCAACCTGTTGCAGCTGAGAGAACCAGGGTAGAGAAGAGAGCAAATTAGGCGAAGATGCCAAGTCCATTCATACATTGACTGATGGTTTACATCATTATATATGTCCTTCGTGTTGAAATACTTAAAAGCTAGAACCCAGACTATAAACGCACAGCACGGATAACTATTTAGAAAAAGAAAAGTGATAGGCATTTGACTTCGAATGTTTTAAAAATCAGGTACTGTACACACTACACATTTGAAATATAGAAGGAGTTCCCTAATCCCTCTTTTTTCAAATGTACAGGTATGCAAAAATACGAGGTTAGCTACGAACAGGTGAAAAAAAAATCGAACGAAACATAGATTCATTCCAATTCCGCGAGATAAGTATTGATTTAAAAAGAAATTGAATTTTATTATTGAGCTACTTGTGACCTACCATCTACCAAATTACTTATGACCTCTGCTTGTGATAGTGAATATTCGAAAACGGTTATCTTACATAAAAATCATAGATATTATTTTTTTTCCTGCTTTGTCATGAATAAATTCAATAAATGTGTAGTTCAGTGTAATGTTTAATAATATTGCTGATTATTGAGTACTGTAAGCATCCATTTTAATTATTTCCCCACAATTCTTTACCGACGTCTTCCGTTGTTGCCGCCATATACAAATACATATATACCATACACCATGTATACAAAGCTGGGTTCATAGCTAGGAGTTACTAAAATGCGCTAACCGTTCCCGCGTCCGTTCACTCTATAAATTCCCTGTAAAATAAACTCGTAAAAAAAGATAGAACCAACTTTCTATAGTTATTCAAGTGAAGATAATAATTAGTAATTACCGACACCTGCTTCTTTTTTTTCTATATAAAGCTGATTGATAAAAGACGTAGAAAATTATGAGTAGCCCTTGGAGAATGACTATACCGTCTCTAACATGATGGAGTGACGCTTCCCCGTTTCATACTTGTCAATAGATCACTGAATTTTCCCCCTTAAAAAAACTTAATTGACGAACTTACAAAATATTTAATAGCTTATTGTATTATAACTTATACTCCAGTCTTTTATGATCCTGTACAAATGGTCGATTCCATAACGACTAATCAATCGAACCGAGAAGTAGAAATGAGTTTTATGTTTAATAGGTTTCAGCCAGTCATCACTGTCAAGTAAAGAGCCGCTAGTACGCTATTCTGTAATTAAATTACAGCGCAACTACATCAGTTATTAGTTGCGTTATAAATGAATCAAAAATAGTATACTGATAATTTGCATAGTGCGTTACGTCAGAGAGAACCAGGGTAGAGCCGTAGACTCATTCAAGCCGCAGTTAGTTACAGTTATATGAATGTTTAATATTTCTTTTAGAGAACATTAACAGGTTGGATACTTTAAAAACTCGAGAAATTTCTTTAACCAACAATTCTGGTTTCTCTTCATTCCTCAGATAAATCTTTCGCCTTTTACTAAAGATTTCCGTGGAGACTAGGAGCAACTGATGAGTCTATATACGACGAATTTTTTAATCGGTTTGGTTCTATAATCGGACCGCTCCCAATATAAATTAAAACAAATTGTCTTAGGCTAGTTCATATCTCACGTCTTGATAATTTAGTATAACAAGTAATATTTAGGAAAGATGAAACAAAATCTGAGTACTTTCAATTTGATTTGATTCAATTTTTTAAAATGCTTCTGAGTTACTTCCCGAAAACAGGCGAATCTAATTTTAAATAGGGCAGTTCCTTTTATTAACGGCCAAAACGTAGATCAATTTCTTCATTACTGTTATTATTTGAGAGATCGTCATTGCGTTCAAAAGCTTTAAATTATCATGCCAATTAAATAGTATGACTCGACTTCTCAAACGCGGAAAATATGATGTTACTGCTGCGTACTGCTGCTTAACTGCTTCTTACGCATTATGCTTCTTATGCATATGAGAGTTCCAGTTTCCTTAATCATACGCCTACGATCTATTGTACATCCGCCTCTCAACCACAACAATACAGGGCAACAAAAAGGATAGATCCACACTATTATTTTATTCATTTAAAAAATTATTTATTGACGGAATCAAAATTCACTTTCATTTATAGAAAATGTTATTAAATTTGTCATTTTTTGTATAAAAACGCTTTTGCAAACAGCACTTGTTATTATAGTAGTAGAGGTACGTACACCTACCAATCGAGCCTATTTGAGAGAACTATTTTAATAACGGTTTATATACAGTATCGTTCCAAAACCAGATGGCCCAGTAAATTTAAATGGACTTCACCTGGAAGCTAATATCCATTTCCTAAAATTGCCATGTTAGCGATTAATTTTATTTTAAACAATAACAGCAGACCAAAGTTTTCTTACATTTTATACATATTTATAATTCCGTCCCGTGGGATGCGCACAGTGAACCGGAAAAACCCAGCTACCGCAGCTCCTGGTATTATACAGCCCTCCAAAAGAAGAGAATATCAAATACGTGGTAACCTAATGCTTTGTTCATCTTCCTTTCTTTTGCGTATTATTTATAATTTTGCCTTAATAAATAGTGATTGCTGATTACCTTTATTTCGATTTGTTTAAAAAATTATACTGGATCTATCATGCTTCAAACTTATTTCCTGATTTATCATGAGTAAATTCAGTAATGTGTAGTTCAGTGTAATGTTTTAAAATAATGCTGATTATTTTAAAATACTGTAAGCATCCACTTTAATTATTCCCCCACAATTCTTTACCGCCGGCTTACGGTGCTGCACGGGCTGCCGCCATATACAAACTTCGTTCACATCTAGGAGTTACTGGAATGCGGTAGCCTTTCCCGCGTCCGTTCACTTTATAAATTCCCTGTAAAATAAAGTCATTCAAAAAAGATATAATCAGTTTTTTTTAATAGTTATTCAAGTTAAGATAATAATTATCCGTTATCTGCTTCTTTAGTTCTTTCCTTTTTCAGAAGGCTGATAGAAAAATATTAAAATAGACGCAGAAAGTTATGAGTAGCCCGTGGAGAATGACTACCGTCCCCAACAAGATGGAAGCGAAGCTTCCTCGTTTCATACCAGTTAATAGATCGTTGAAGTCTCCCCCTTTAACATATCAACTTGATGTTAACAAACAAAGAGAATATTAAATAGCTTGAATTATATCTTAAACTGCAGTATTTTATGGTCCTGTAAAAATGGTCGAATCCACGCCTAACGGCTAACCAATCGAACCGGAAAGAAGGAGAAGAGTCCGCTGTTTAGCCATCACTGTCAAGATAAGAGCCACTGCTTTGTAATTCAATCGCAGTGCAATTACATTAATTGCGTTAATGAATCGAATTCTTAATAATGTACCGCCAATCTGAATAGTGCGTTACAGCAGAGAGAACCAGGGCAGAGAAGAGATAAAAGACGCGAAGATGCTCAGTCCGTCCGTACTGACTAGTAAGTAGTAACCTAGGATTATGGTGGTCCTTCGTGTTCGTGAAATACTTGAAGCAAAGTAGACTAGCTATAAACAGACACGGATAAATATTTAGAAAAGTGATACGCATAGAATGTTTTGAAAAACAGGTATACATTTGAAATATAGGAGGAATAGGAGGAATTCCCTAATCCTGGGGGATCTTAAACCCATGATACTGTATCCCCCTCTTTTTTTTTAAAATGTACAAGTGTGCACAAGTACTATGAGGTAAGCTGCGAACAGGTGAAAATAAATTAAATGACACACAGATTCATTCAAATTTCGCGAGAGAAATATTGATTACAATAATTTAAATTGAATTTTATTGATTTAAGAAAATGAACTATAATGGTTTTGATGATATACAATCATTTGTGTTTGAATCTTTCTTAGGCCGCAGTCAGTTACAGATATATGAATTATTTTTTAAATCGATTTCTTTTAGAGAACTTTTACAGGTTGGACACTTTAAGAACTCGAGAAATTGCATTAATCATTAACTCTGGCTTCTCTTCAACCCTCGGATAAATCTTTCGCCTTTTACTAAAGATTTCCGTGGAGAGGAGCAACTGATGAGTCTATAAGACGAATTTTTGAATCGGTCTGGTTCTATAACCGGACCTCCCGTTACAAGTGTAAATAAATCGTATATTGCTAGCTCATTTCTTACGTCTTGGAAACTGAATATACCGACTTACATCAAGACGAAACAGTAAACAACCTCAGTAGTCAATACTTTCAATTTAATTTGATTGAATTTTTTAATATGCTAATATGCTTCTGATTTACTTCCTGTAAACAGGCGAATTTAATTTTAAATAGGGCAGTTCCTTTCATTACTGTTGTTATTAAAAAAAGATCATTGCATTCAAAAGTTTTTACATTATCATGTCAGCTAAATAGTATGACTACGCGGAAAATATTATACACTGCTACTACAGTGCCGGCTCGGTTATACGGTCATGTGGTGCGTGACCGTATGAGTGAAACGACCGCATAGCCGGATACCGATCATAGTAGTATTGAAAAAGCCACGGTTAATGTATTCGCACAGCATACGCAGAAAATTGTGAAGAGGAATTCATTTATTATGCATGCTCAAAAGTTTTCGATTATCTAGTGGTAACTACAATTAACTATTTGATAAATGAGTTTCATCAAGTATATTTTATTTATTATAGATTCCACTTAATTAGATTATTAAAAATAACCCAACATTTTAAAAGAAATATTATTAATTATCACTGTATACAATCCCCATAAGCTTATTTCCCCCGTGCGGTCCTATGTTACAGCCCTCAAGCACCATCGCGAGCCATAGTCATGCCATATTTTATCATTTTCAGATTTTATGTGTAAAAATATTTTGATGAAAATCCTTTTTGTTTCCTATGATCTAACCGATTCTGTTTTAAAATAATAGTATTTTAAATAATGAGCTTTAAAGGTATTCGTTTATTTAATGGGAATAAGCACTAAAGTAGGCTTTTATAATGCAACTTTTGAATTTTTTGTTTGAATTTTTTGTTTTAAAACTTCTCATTTTTGCGCTGAAAAGTGGTGCGTCGAAAAATTGACCGCATAAGCGAAATGACCGCTTGAGAGAGTGGCCGTATAACCGAGCCGGCACTGTACCTGGAAAAAAATGGGAGATATCGTGGGTCAAGATCCCCTAGGATTTCGGGATTCCTCCCATATTTCAAATGTGTACCTGCTTTTAAAAAAAAAAAAACATTTTATGCCAAGTGCGAACAATGCCTATCACTTTTCCAATTCTTATCCGTGTATGTTTATAGTCTACGTTGCTTCAAGTATTTTACGAAGGACCTAATGATGTAAACCATCATCCATGGTTACTGGTCAGTATGAACGGACGGAGCAGCTTCGCCTACTTTTCTCTCTTCTCTACCCAGCTCTCTCTGCTGATGTAACAAACTATTCAGCTCGGCGGTACATTATTTAAAATCTGATTCCTTAGCGCAACTAATGTAATTGCACTGCAATTTAATTGCAGACGAGTAGTGGCTCTTTGCTTGACAGTGATTGCTGGTTGCTTTCTACTAGATATCGGACTCTTCTACTTTCTGGTTCGACTGATTAGCAGTTTTTGTGGATTCGATAATTTGGATAGGATCATAAAAGACTGCAGTATATAAGATGCAATACAAGCAATTTAATATTTTGTTAGGTCGTCAACATAAAGTAGATTTTCTTTTTTTTTTTAAAGGGGACGAGTTCCGTTACCTATTGACCGGTATGAAACGGGGAAGAGTCACTGCCACCATATTAGGAACGGTGGTCATTCTCCACGGGCTACTCATAATTTTCTTCGTCTATATTTCTAACAGTTTTCTTTAGAAAAGAAAGAACTAAAGAAGCAAGTATCGGTTAATTATTATCTTAAGTCTTAACTTGAATAACTATAGAAAGTTGATTCTATTTTTTCATGACTTTATTTCACAGGGAATTTATAAAGTGAACGGACGCGGGAACAGTTACCGCATGTCAAGAAATCCTTGCCGTGAACGCAGCTTTGTGGATGGCAGCAGCACCGGAAGACGGCAGTAAAGGGGGAAGAATTAAAATGGATGATTACGGTATTCAATAATCATAAATATTATAAAGTATTACACTAAGCTTCACATTGTTTACTGAATTTATTCATGAAAAAAGCAGAAACAAAAACAGAATAACTATGATTAAATAAGATAACCGTTTTTGACGGAATATTCACATCTGAAAATTGGACGCCTGAAGCGCTAGATCGTTTCGTATCAATTGAATGCGGCAATGACCACAGTTTTCCGAGCCGCGTATAGTAGAATAAGGTTTTCAGAAGTCTTGTTTTGCTCGTGATAGCTTTTTCATTCAAACCAGTATTAGGTAGTAGGTTTGGTACTCCAACGTTTTCAATTACATTTTATTCGGAATGCATTGTCCAGGAAGTAGGAACACTTAAGATTCAACAAGTTCTCTTTATCGCCGTGACAGATTTTACAAGGTACTTGCCTACTCAATTATTCCTAGAAATTGTGCGTATACAAATTTGGAAAAATAGTTGGTCATGGTTTGAATGAAAATACCAGGTTGGGAATACAAAACGAGTGGAATAGACTATTTATAGTATATTACATATAACGAGTGAGTATAATACACAGTATATGATAGTCTGGCTATTATACAATAGGTCGTTATAGTTGAGAATGATTTCTAAAAAGGTTTGTGTTATAAGTTGAAGAGTAGTATTCAACTAGTCATTGATCCTAGCTATATAATAATTCCTCAAAGTATTACAGTGCCGGCTCGGTTTTACGGCCACTCTCTCAAGCGGTCATTTCGCTTATGCGGTCAATTTTTCGACGCACCACTTTTCAGCGCAAAAATGAGAAGTTTTAAAACAAAAAATTCAAACAAAAAATTCAAAAGTTGCATTATAAAAGCCTACTTTAGTGCTTATTCCCATTAAATAAACGAATACCTTTAAAGCTCATTATTTAAAATACTATTATTTTAAAACAGAATCGGTTAGATCATAGGAAACAAAAAGGATTTTCATCAAAATATTTTTACACATAAAATCTGAAAATGATAAAATATGGCATGACTATGGCTCGCGATGGTGCTTGAGGGCTGTAACATAGGACCGCACGGGGGAAATAAGCTTATGGGGATTGTATACAGCGATAATTAATAATATTTCTTTTAAAATGTTGGGTTATTTTTAATAATCTAATTAAGTAGAATCTATAATAAATAAAATATTCTTGATGAAACTCATTTATCAAATAGTTAATTGTAGTTACCACTAGATAATCGAAAACTTTTGAGCATGCAAAATAAATGAATTCCTCTTCACAATTTTCTGCGTATGCTGTGCGAATACATTAACCGTGGCTTTTTCAATACTACTATGATCGGTATCCGGCTATGCGGTCGTTTCACTCATACGGTCACGCACCACATGACCGTATAACCGAGCCGGCACTGTAGATGCTGAAGCGTCATACTTGCAGAACTATTGTAGATTTACTAACTATTGTTATACTGGATTGATGATGTGTAACCTTATGTTTTCCCAGCAAATTTACATATTCAAGCTGGTTTACCTCAATTTTTTTAAAGCGAAGACGATCCAATATAAGTGAAAAGACTAGTTATTATTTTTAAACTAGAAACATATCAGTAAAGGTCGTGTGGCCCAATGGATAAGGCGTTGGACTTCGGATCCAAAGATTGTAGGTTCGAGTCCTGCCACGATCATCAAGCTGGACTGTTAGATGATCTAAACATCATAGAATTTCAAGCTTTTTAAAAAAATTACTTCATTAAGTTTGATATGATTTCATATCACATAGTTTGCCTATAGAGGTTTTAATAATTTTAAAAAATACATTTTCAAGATATTTTAAAAATTACGCAAGGTATAAATACGGTGGTAAATTTGTTTTTTGTAATATTTCCGCATGAAACATAGTGAACCCTTTGACATGGACTGAACTGAAATAAATTTATAGGGACTTTTTTTGGCCCTAAAAATGAATAATCTCGCTCTGAAAAAAAAGTAGTCTCGAACTCGTTATTATATTATGCTATTTCCCCAATTTTTAAATTTCCTTTGCTTTTGCTTTTTTAGCAACTAGATACTAGGTATTGTGTATCAAGAATTTTTGTTTTTCAAAATGTCCTAGTAATCCATGCAATATTAATATATAATTTCTCAAGTCGATATAATAAGATGTTCCATCGGCAAAATAAACATTAAGCTACCCTTGGCGTCAGTCAATGGCCATCGCCGGTTAAAAAAAAAAGCCTCATCATAACATTTTCTGAATAGGGATATCGAGACGAATTAGACTGTCAAATAAAGTAGTAAGATTTCTGAATACAAACAAAATTTCACGATACTTCTTATGTCCTTGAATGAGTGTCCCATGTATACTATAAAAATAAAAGCATAGGCGGAAAATTCGTTTGTGATTGATGGATTAACGGTCTCGTCGAAAGAAGCATTCGTCATAAGTCGGATCGGATTGAGTGGAGGATATTCGTTGCGGATGGCATTGACGAACCGGCGCGTTTCCTCGTAAATCAGTTCATCTCACCATTGCGGATTAATCGAACCCAAATTGGCAGCGACAGAGGAAGATCATATGGAGGAATGGCATTCCTAGAATCTGGTTGGTTTGGCTGTCACCAAAAGTGCCATACATAAATTTTACGAATGTAATAAAAACAAAGCACAAAATACGTAGAAACGTTTTACCGGAAACGAACAGGATTATCCTCCGGCTTGCGGATACAGTGGAAGGAAAGGCCACCAGCTTAATGAATCAGAGTCCTTGGGAACTCCGAATTCGATTAGTAAATGTACGAATAGCGATACATCGATGAAACAGGTCAACTGGTTCATTTGATCGGAATAACGGCCATAACCGATCCTGCAATCCGCCCGCGGAGCCATCTGGAGCGGCTTCTCTGGACAAAGATAGCAAGAACGAAGATGGGGTCCTTTAGAAAATGAATAAGTAGAAAATAAAGATAATGATAATAAACCTTCGAACTAGATTTATTTATGGAAAATTGGTTTTAATTTTATAGGTAGTGCCGGAAGAGAAGAGTACGAGTCATAAATTAGCAACCGATGTCATGTTTAAGCTAGAAAATGGTAAAAAGGATGTCTCTAAATCTAAATTAGCTGCTTCAATCATTGGCCGACTTCAAGACCACCATGAAAGATGGCGTGATGATTCCGCTGCCAACATACTTCTTTGTGATCTATTCAAAGTATAAAATCAATAATAATACTTTACAAGATTTTGTTTCAACTAAGCTTAAAAGTTTTACATTTTTGTGCGTTCACTTCCGGTTTTCCAAAGTTTATTTTGCAAGTTTTGGTTCCAAACATATTTACTGTACCTAACGATGTTGAGCTACCAAAAAGTTTTTATCATACTAATTACTACCGATCGTGGTAGAGAAAAGAGTTCAATCAATTTCAGATATAGAATAAGTTATTTTTTAGTTGATAAAGTAGCGCAAAAGTTGAGAAAATCTGTCTATGTTATAATACATTTTTATAGAATTTAAATTCATCGTATTTATATTACAGGTGGCTAAAAAGGAACTGAAGGAGGGGGCAATAGCTGATACTAGTTTGTTAGCTAAAATTCCTCTTCTTCCGGCGTCAGAGGATGATTCGAAAATTGCTGTTATTGTTGCGACTCACGATTTTATATATATTTCTAGGAAAATCGTCAGCAGGAAGTTCGCCAGCAAATAGAATCCAGGCCAGTCTTTGGCTCTCCTTCAACCAGCAAATAATTCTACCCTAGTTAGTGCCCAGCACCAAGAAATTACCTAATCAAGAAATTATAAAAGAAATTCTGTTAACTCCTATTTATATTCAGGCTAGATCAGAACTTTCCTTAGACTGCAATCAATATTGATACGTAGCAACATTTTATTTTTTATTTGTTAATACATCGAACTGTGAGCGCAGCTACTAAATAGTAACAAATAAGCTTTTGTTTAGCAAAAAAGGAAGACCCAAAAATGTTATTGAATTTCACACAAACGATAACCATTATAGAACATCAATCACATCAAATATCAAGTAAGGAAAACAATTTTGAAGACTCACAAAGTTGATTGAATTCCACACAGACGAAGCATCATTGAAATCTCTTATAATTAAAGATAAAGGAAGTTTAGAGGAAGGTTTGTTGTAGTCTGATTCAGGTGTTCAAGCAGTTCTCGGAGCGTTGCGAGGGCGACGTCGGCGATGACGATGACGACGGTGTCGACGACGTACAATATTTTTCACGAGCTTTTTAAGATCTTGTGGGACACGGATCACCTTTCCATTGTCGTCTTAGAAAGATTTGATTACCATTTTGCACACTGGGCAATCTGCTTTCGTGCGGCACCACTGGACAAGGCATACTAAGTAGAAAACGTGACGGCACGGTGGGACGGACGGCTTCTCATATTCTTCAGTACAGATGGGACATTCTCCTTGATTGTCGAATGTTTCGGTCATCGTTGTTTCAGTTTGATCAACATCTATATTAGTAGAGATTGGTTATAGAGCGTTACTCAATTGGGTTAAGTTTGGTAAGCTTCATAATATATACACAGCTTGTGCATAACTAAGTTTGCAAATGTGGATAATTTCACTTTTAAGCCAAAGAAAGTTTATGGGTACTTAAGCGTCGATATACTTTTTTTATGGCTCATTCAGATGGAAAATTATAATCATAGGTATGCTCAAGTGTATAAAATTTAACTCTATGTATCTATTTTCCCATAATTAACGAATATATTGACATCATTATGCGCACAAGTTCAATTTGGTTACATACTTTGTTTGGAATATAATTTTAATTCTTAAAGGGAAGGTTATTCAATAATAGGGTCGGAAGAGTATCATTTCCGGGTCGGGCCGGACTGGTATAAGGCCGGAATGTCGGTATAACCCATCACATACCATTGGGTTTTGGATCACCCATCACCTCTTTCTCCCCTATATAAAAAAAAAACAGCAACAATTTGATCAATTTAGTTTTGAGAAAAATATTGAGGCATTTTAGATTAATTAATTTAACATACCTGCTGCACCCTTACCAGCATCTTTAGCTTGGAAGCGCCAAAAGTAAAAAAAAATGTAGCTTATTAAGATAAAATTATCAACCAAGATCATTTAAAGACGCATCTACCTTTTTTTTTGTTTTTGTCTTATTTCATCTTTGAAACGTTCTGAACGTCCTTGCATTTCTTTTTTGAAATCGAGTGCCTTTATACGAGCTAGCTTCGATTTCTGCTTCCTCATCAGCTGTATTTTTCTTAAAGGGCATCATTATATTAAATGTGTTGCTTACTTTATCTTTAAAATATTTTCCAGCCCAAAAAATATTAATAAAAAGGTGGTGAATATAAGTTTTACTTATTAAAATGTATATAGTAGGTCCAAATAAAGTCGTGTACGGAAAGCGAACATTCTTATTCACAATTTCATTTGAGTATCTGTTTTGTGCACTTACCAATACAATAAAGGCGAACCGAGGGAAGAGGGGGGTAGTACGACCGCCGTGCTAGACCGCTCGGCATTGACTGATCACTGACGAGTGAGCCATTATCCATAGTAACTGAGAGCCAGCACCATCCTGGCCGGTGGATCTGGTTCACATCCCGGACGCGCGGTAGTTTGGATGCACATTCCGACCAGCCGTCATCGGAAGTATCAAACAAGGGACTTATTTATAGAGGGGGAAAGTCCGCTGAACAATCTCTCTCTCTTTTTATATTCGTCCTTAATTTCTTAAAGAAAAAAGGTAGTTGCATGAGTTCTGAAATGGATTAATCATTGATAATGAGTCAGGCTGAAGTGAAAGGAGATGGTCGTGATCGAATATCCTAACTCCGTAACTTTGTTTATATTTATAGTTTAGATAGAATTTTTTAGTTAACTCATGATGGCTATCCCGGCTATCCATTCCAGCTGGTACACCAGCATCACATCCTGATAGGCCTACTTGTAACCCATATTTTCCAAATTGCTTAAACCGATGCTATAACTTGTCAGTTTGCACTATATGAGCCATGACACCGATATCACAGAAAACAATGGTTTAACACACAAACGATGAACGGCTCAAATCTCAATAATGTTATCCGGTACAATGTGTTGCTGCTGATCGACATAACAGGAATAGATTTTGGTGTCTTTTTTTTTGTTTTTATGGCTCTGGTTACGAACTGTGCTACTATAGCCCAATCTCGATGCTTGTAACATAATTTTAAATAATTGCAAGTAAGAAATAATTTAATTCAATTTTTTACTGGACGATCAATTTCTTGATATGAGCATTTTTGCTTTGTATCAACATTGCGATCTCCTCTCGTAATTCGCTGTGATCCAAGCGAATTGGATGGTTTCAACGGATAAACATTCAGGAATTGACGTAATATAAGGCACTTTCATCATCAAATAACTATTTAAAAAGCGTTCTTTAAATAGGAAACGAATTTGATAACGTACAACTGATCTTGAAAAATGGGGACGGCTCATTTATTAGTCATCATTAGAACCATTTAGACGCAGTGGTCAATTTTTGCTCCATCAGCATCCTCTGCTTATTCGTCATCTAAATCGTTTGTCGGATCGAACAGGTATAAATTAATGTATTAAAAATTGGATTCATCAATTTGAATTCCTTTTGGGCTTTACCTTGCTTTTAAAGTAGAAATATGTGATCAACGGACCATGATTCACACGCAACAGATTGGCAGTTTTTCTTATATTTTATAACAGAAAAAACTTTATCATGAATCATCGTTATTTCCGGATTGCATTTATATTTCATTCCATTTTAGTCATAATACACATGTTGCTTTTTTCGAAAAGATTCGGATCAATCCGTGTTATTGCCCTGAATTGTTGTGGTTAATAGGCAGATATACAGTAGATCGTAGGAGTATGATTAAGGAAACCGGAACTCTAATTTGCATACAGTGCCGGCTCGGTTTTACGGCCACTCTCTCAAGCGGTCATTTCGCTTATGCGGTCAATTTTTCGACGCACCACTTTTCAGCGCAAAAATGAGAAGTTTTAAAACAAAAAATTCAAACAAAAAATTCAAAAGTTGCATTATAAAAGCCTACTTTAGTGCTTATTCCCATTAAATAAACGAATACCTTTAAAGCTCATTATTTAAAATACTATTATTTTAAAACAGAATCGGTTAGATCATAGGAAACAAAAAGGATTTTCATCAAAATATTTTTACACATAAAATCTGAAAATGATAAAATATGGCATGACTATGGCTCGCGATGGTGCTTGAGGGCTGTAACATAGGACCGCACGGGGGAAATAAGCTTATGGGGATTGTATACAGCGATAATTAATAATATTTCTTTTAAAATGTTGGGTTATTTTTAATAATCTAATTAAGTAGAATCTATAATAAATAAAATATTCTTGATGAAACTCATTTATCAAATAGTTAATTGTAGTTACCACTAGATAATCGAAAACTTTTGAGCATGCAAAATAAATGAATTCCTCTTCACAATTTTCTGCGTATGCTGTGCGAATACATTAACCGTGGCTTTTTCAATACTACTATGATCGGTATCCGGCTATGCGGTCGTTTCACTCATACGGTCACGCACCACATGACCGTATAACCGAGCCGGCACTGTATGGTGTATATACAAGTACGAGGTAAGTTACGAACAGGTGAAAATAAATTGACTGAACAGATTCATTCAAATTTCGCGAAAGAAACAGTGATTAAAATCATTTATATTAAATTAAATTGATTTAAAAAAATGAACTACAAAGGTTTTAATGATACACAAACATTTGTGCTTGAATATTTCTTAAGCCGCAGTTAGTTACAGATATATGAGTTTTAAAGAAAAATCAATTTCTTTCAGAGAACATTTACAGGTAGAATACTTTAAAAACTCGATAAAATTGGTTGATAAGTTTACTCTGGCTTCTCTTCAACCCTCGGATAAATCTTTCGCCTTTTACTAAAGATTTCCGTGGAGAGGAGCAACTGATGAGTCTATAAGACGAATTTTTGAAACGGTCTGGTTCCACGATCAGACCTCCCATTACAAATGAAAAGTAGAATCTATCTTGTTGTATAGCCAATGACATGGACGAAGATGACGAAGCAGAGGATGCTGATGGAGCAAAAAATTGACCACTGCGTCTAAAGTGGATCCAATGATGACTAATAAAAAAGCGCCGTCCCCATGTTTCAAGATCAGTAGTACGTTAATATCAAATTCATTTCCTGTTTAAAGAACGCTTTTTAAATAGAGTTATTTAATGATGAAGGTGCCTAATGTAGTTATATTAGTAATATTACTACAACTCCTGAATGTATATCCGTTAAAACTATCCAATTCGTTTGGATTACAGCGAATTACGAGAGGAGATCGCAATGTTGATACAAAGAAAAGATGTTAATGGCAAGAAAGTGATATCGTCCTGTAAGAAATTTAATTATTTTTTTTTTCTTACTTGCAATTATTTGAAATGATGTTACAAGCATCGAGATTGGGCTTTAGTAGCACAGGCCGTAACCAGATTAATAATAAATAAGATTGGAACCAAAACTTGAAAAATAAACTTTGGAAAACCGGAAGTGAACGCTTCAAAAATGTAAAGCTTTTAATAAGCTTAGTTGAGGTAAAAACTTGTAAAATTGTATTACTATTTTATTCTTTGAATGGATCACAAAGAAGTATGGCAGCGAAGTTATCCCGCCATCGTTCAAGGTGGCCGTGAAGTCGGTCAATGATTGGAGCAGCTGTTTTAGATTTTGAAACATCCTTTTTAAGTTTTTACAATTTTCTAGCTTATATATGACATCGGTTGCTAATTTATGACTCGTACTCTTCTCTTCTGACACTACCTTTAAAAATAAAAATAATTTTCCATCGATAAATCTAGTTTGAAAGCTTACTATTTATTTTATTTTATATTTATTCAATTTCAAAGGACCCCATCTTCGTTCTTGCCTTCTTGATTCAGAGAAGCAGCTCCCAGATAGCTCCGCGTGCGAATTGCCGGATCGGTTATGGCCGTTATTCCGAACAAATGAACCAGTTGACCCGTTTCATCGGTCAATTTTTCTTGAATCCAACAAAAGAAATTTAAACAACTTTTTCTGTCTATAGGGACTCAACTTTTAAAAATTTCCAGGTTTCCGTCCGCATTAGTTTGTCAATGTCACTCCCACATAACTAGACATTTTTGGTTGCATAGTATTGATTGGAGACTTACATATAATATACATATTTGAGAAACTAACTTTATGAGCAAAGGGTGTTAAATTGTTTTCCCCATCCATTCCACTTTATGTGACAGCGAAAATGGTAGTAATTTTGGTATAATACAGCTATGATGGACTACTATATCAATAAGGCAAGCTGAAAAGCATTGCTTTTACTTTAGTGAAGGGATTGTGAAGAAATATGGAATAATAAGACGATTACGATGAAACCTTTTATCAATTGTATGCTACACACAAAAGATTTATGATGAAAGTAAGTTTAAAGACAAATCGATAAAAAAAACTTCAACCTGTCACCTGCGGTTATGGAGTCCCGTAGTATACTTTTAAACTTACTCAAATATTTTCCCGACTTGACATGGTCTTATGGTGTAATGGTTAGCACTTCGGACTCTGAATCCGGCAATCCGAGTTCAAATCTCGGTAGGACCTTAGTTATCTTCTTCACTATTGTCTCTTGAAAGGGTAATGTTGGAAAGGAACATTTGGTTTTACTTACCCTTTTAAATTATGTTTTAAATTATTTTATCTACTCTTCATGTTGCAAAAAATTTGAAATAATTCCTAACGAATTTTTAAGCTATAATTTTCACATAATATTTATCCGTAATTTAAAGGAAAATAATAATCAATAAGAGATAAAATAAAAATTAATTTATTAAAACACAACGTATAAAACATATTTAGAGCTCATCTTTAATATTTGCTGTCTAAAATGTTAGCCGGAATAATTGTTATTACCTCTCTCTGTATATAATTTTTCTTATTTCAATTATTTTGTTATTGGAATAATTAATTCTCGCAAATATTCTGAATTGAATAAGCTAGAGTAATTAAGGAATACATTATTTGTACGATCTCAGATATCTTAGTTCTACTACTTTTTTTGACAGTTCAATGGTTCAGTGCGAGTTGAGTTGATTCGGAATTGGTTTGATAATTCTCACCTGCTTCGTGAACCTGGGCAGTGCTATTCTGTGAATGGATGGATGAATGGAATGGAATGGATAGATCCAATCATCTTTTGGTTACTTATCAATCTTGTGATTACTAATAACCATATTTGGTTACTAACCAATTATCTTTTCTAGAAGTATAGTTAGAAATGTATGCTCCTTTTTAACTAACTTACATGGACTGGATTACATTATAAAATTATAGTCCGAGACGTGACTTTGATTTCGATTTTGTGTCCAACAGTGCACAACCACGGTCAGAGTACAACACTCTCCGACAAGTTTGCGGTTCACCGAGAGTAGACAAGCTTTTTACAATCTTGACCAAGGCCGTTGTGGATCATATATAGCCGCATATAGCCTCGATGTACAAATCAGTGGATGACATTAATTAGTACGTTGACGGTTTGGTTGAGAAACACCTGCCTGGTTTTTTATTGGGATCCGTCTTCTCGTGCATCATTACGGATCAGTTTGCCCGGTAGAAGGATAAGGGGACTGCTTATTTTATGTACACGGTGGACATGCCAGTTCGTTCAAACCTGGTAGGATAATTGAAAACGGTTTTAGATTATGTGATAGATGATTATACTTTATTTTCTGTTTTAGTGTAATTGCTAGAACTTGAGTTTGGTCGCCGTTATTTGCGAAATTCCACGCATTGGTCTTCCGTAGTACAGTACATACAAGGCCATCGTAATAATTTAATTTTAATATTTTTTTTATCAATTCAAAGTTTACAGTATCTTTTGTGTTTAAATAATGCAGGAACCCGAAATTGACTTTCAAATCACCACTTATGCCTTCAAAAATTTACTGTTATAGAAAGTATAATCATATAGTAAAAAAAGGTGTTTCGATCTATGTGAATATACTTGTACAGGGTTGAAAAGATTTTTTAAACTTTTATAAATATTTTAAAAATGTATTGGCGGAAAATAAATATTCATTCATTCATTTTTTTATAGCTCAAGAAACGTATACTCAATTTCACACTTTTTTATTAAAAAAAAATAGTATTAGTTTATGTATTGTATGCGTTTATGTACAGTTTATGTACAGCATTCGAAACTAAAATTATACTATTCAAGTCTTTTGTAAGGTCGGTAGTATGGATCGTGCGGGTTGTTGACGATGTAAACGGGAATGGGGGCTAGCGTAGTAGTGCGGGTGCGTCGCTCGTAGAACACTGACGGAAATTATTGAAAGACGACCAGTTCCAGAATTTTACCTACCGACCAAAGTGCCAAAACTACGGCCCTGGCTTCCATCTTCTTCACGAGGTATGTCGTAGCCATCTGAAAAAGAGATATTACCTCATTTTTTTAAATTTCTTAACATAACACCAGGTAATATATCATATAGCATATACGCGTACTGGCACGATGAAATTCTTCAATTTCTTCTTGAGTAATTCCATTACTAATTAGGAACTCTTCATTGTCCAGGTGATCCATAGCTGTCGGAGACTCTTGGAGCGGTAACATCTCGCAATATTTAGCGAGGTATGTAAAAATCAAGACAGCAGCCAACATCTTAAATTAAAAAATAAAATATAAGTTGTAATACACTTTAGCTTCTCTTTAACTCTCGGATAAATTTTTCGCCTTTTACTAAAGATATCCGTGGAGAGGAGAAACTGATGAGTCGAATTTTTGAAACGGTCTGGTTCTATAACCTGACCTCCCTCTATTAATGAAATCAAATATCTTAAATGTCTAGCTCATACATAGCAATTTGAAACTTGAAATTACTTTAAAAAATCGAATATTTATAGATGAAACAAAAACTCACAATAATGTTCAATTTGATGTGATTCAATTTTAAATGCTTTGTTACATTACTTTCGCCTGAGTTACTTTCTGAGAACAGGCGAATCAAATTTAAAAAGGGCAAATCCTTTATTTAACGGCCAAAAATAGATCGAATTCTTCATTACTGCTGTTATCCCAGAGATCATTGTGTGCAAAAGCTTTGATATTATTATGCCAACTAAATAGTATCACGAAGAAGTCTGTTGGCAGCGTAATCGTCCCACCATCGTTCACGATGGTCGTCAAGTCGGCCAATGATTGGAGTAGCCGGTATAGATTTTAAGACATCCTTTTTACCATGTTCTAGCTTAAACGAATGGCTCGGTTCGAGTTGAGTTGATGTGGCATTGGTTTGATAATCCTCACCTGCTTCTTGAACCTGCTGGGCAGATGGACGCTGTCATCCGTGGCCTTATTTACGAATGGCCCCAAAATATGTACGAATAGGTCTCTGAAGATGTAGCCAATGATAACATTGATTTGTACGTCGGCGGTTTGGTTGAGAAACACTTGGTCATCAGGGATCTCAAATAGTTATAGGCCGGTAGCGCTCTCATCGTTATTAGCAGCGCAATGAACCGTAACCAAATTAACAAACTAAACGGCACCCATTTTCACTAGGAGACCAATAAGCAAAAAACATGATAGTAAAAATAAATAGATTTCACGATTTAAAATGTATTTAAAAAAATTACATTCAACGTTACGTATAGATTTAATGGTAATCATCTATACAATTTTTGATAATCAAAGGGTTACTTAGGCGGTATATTTTGTACGGTGTTACATTTCTTTGAATCGCACTGCAGGTGAAATGAGCTGAAAACAGGAAGAAGACCTATACAGATACAAAGAAAGAGGCCAACTGTTACATTAGGGTTCCATACAGTAAACATCGATTCTCAAATAATATTTAATTATTTATGCATATCCACAATCATCCAACTTGATTTTCTTTTCGTCTGGTGGACCATGAATCTTCAAGTGCTCTTCAAGCACGGCAACAATCTGGGTACCAAGAATCCCCTTGTTGGACATTGAAAGATCTAGTGGTGTCTTTCCATCCTTATTTTCTACCGTTGCATCTCCTCCACGCTGCAACAGAATCTCCATTATTTTGGGTCCCCAATCTCCTTTATTGGTGGCTGCGCAATGTAATGCCGTCCATCCATCACGGTCCTTGAGGTTGGGATCCGCTTTGTGATCTAAAAGAAGTTCCAATAGTTTAGGACCGTTAACGCTCTCATTGGCAGCAGCGCAATGAGCTGCTGTTCTTCCTTCAAAGGGTTGAACGATAAGGCGTCCTGATTTATCTTTATGCAACACGCTCATGAGCATGGAAACTAGAGTCTCCAAGACTTTTGAATTCAAGAGGATTGGAATTTTCAGAGTTTTCAGCATCGATTGGAACTTCGGAAGCAGATTTCCTCCGCTGTCGAGGACTCCCGCCAATGGATCTGGAGGGTTTTCAGTAGGTGTGCTGGTAGTCTCCCCATTATCATCTGATTGTTGATTGGAAGCAAGTCCGGATTTGATTTTTTCTATAAGTGAATCCTTCACCTTTTCTAATGGGACGAAAGAAAGAAGAAGATTGTGCATAGGATCTGTTTCTCGTTGATTGGGAATGTTGGGGTTGCCTCGACCTTCTTCCAACAGAATTTTGAGAATGGTATAAGCGTGACGACCGACGTTCCTGGCTGCCATGTGGACCGATGTTAGACCGAATATGTCGGTTCCGTTGGCATCTCCTCCTTTCTCAAGTATCATTCGGATGAAATGTTCCGGGGATTCGTCGGTGCTGTCAAAGGATGGCTCGTTGAAAGCGACCCAGTTGAGCAAAGGTCTTCCTTTAATTCCGTTTTCAGTTGAGTTGATATGCTTTTCAAATCGACGGACCAAAGTCTCTCTCATGAATTTAGGAAAAAGAGAACTTGATGTGTAGACAAACAACGGATGAGGATCTTCATTGTAGGTGCCTTCATAACGATTTTCTGGTTCGTATTTGAGATCCCACATTTCCTTGACGGATTGTTCGTCATCGTAATGCAAAGAACTAAACTCGAATTCCGTCATCTATATATAATTACATGCATTAGACATAAACCAGTTTAAACGAAAATAGTTTGCAATTATTAGCGAGATCATACGTACTTCGAAACATTTTTTGAAGTGATCATTGGTACTAGCCAGAATCGTTGAAACAAGTGGAGTCATATTGTACATCATGCACCAAACGAAAAAATTTAACGCTTTCGGAGCCAAAGAGTTCAATAATGAATGGATATACAACCGAGTAAAGTAGGGGCTCTAAAATAGTAATTTAAAAATCACATATTTTTAAAGGCAAAATAGCACGACATTGTTAAAAAAATGGGTATTATAGTACCTCTTTCATCTTTGCTTCTTCGGTACTATTGAGAGGTTTTAAGTTGTCCATTTTCCCCGTCAGTTCTTCCATATCCTTCAACATGTTTTCAGCTTTCATAACTTCGGGCATCGCCTCTTCCGGTAAAACGGTAGTAGTATCATCAGAAGATGATGTGATGGTACTTACAGTTGCCAATGATAGCGAGTGACCCCTGCTCTGTAAGCAATGGACGGTAGAAATTTAAAACCATTCAGCCATCTTCATTCGAATATAAACCGTAAAATAAAATGAAAATCTACCCGTTTTCGAAATACCGGCCCAGGTTGCATTTCAATGAACTTTTGGTGGAAGTTATCCAGGTACCATCCCAGTTTCAGTCGATTGTTGTCATTATAGTCATCAACATCACCCGTTGAATAGGTCCAAGAAGCGAATGACTCGATTAAGTTGTACACTTTTTCGATGTAACTCCTCATGGTTTTATCGTTTCTTAACACAAAGAAAGGGTGATAGATGACAGTATCGACTCGGGGCGCTTGCTGGGATCCTTGAACGTTAATCTGGCTACTAGATCCATTAAATACCAACCCGCTTGCTCAAGATCGGGAGTCCTGCCCTGATTCATGTACAAATTTTGATAGATTGGATTTGGTCCAAATGGATGCTTCCCTCGATTGACCGTAAAACTTATAACGATGCCCAGGGCGTAGGCATCGGTAGCGTAAGAACATTTGGCCGGTTGCTGGGCAGCAGCAGCATTAAGCAGTTCGGGTGCCATGTAGCCCCAAGAACCAAAGTGGGTCGTATCACTGTGCTCCGTGTTCGTCTCCTTGTTACGGAGACCCTTAGAGAAACCGAAATCGGCCAGTTTGGCTAGCACGAGTCCAGAAGAAGATCGCCAAAGCAAGATGTTCTGCGGTTTTAGATCTTTGTGAATGATTCCTAGGCTGTGAATGTAGGTTAAACCCAGGACAACCTGGCCTAAAATGACTCGATTTTTCAGGGACTCTTTAGGTATCTTGGGCAATCCTTCCAATACGTACGTTTTCAAATCCCCTTCGCACAGTTCCATCACAATTGCAGTTCTGTTAAAGCAGGAAATATTGTTAGACTGTTGTACTTAAATATTCAAAACATCAGTGGCAATAATATGTACCTTATTTTTCCACCGCTGCTGCTTTGCATTTCTGCCATTCCAAGGTACTTAACTACAAAAAGGTGATCCAGCTTCGATAGGAATCCGATCTCCTTCAATATGTTTTTGGCTTCCGACGTGGGTCTAGACTTTTTTAACGCAATTTACCAGCACTTTACCAGTATTATGGTCTTTCCAATCATCGATACCAAACACCTCCCCATAACCGCCTCTTCCCAAAGATTTCCATTGTTCCGTCTTCACAAACCTTCCTAATATCATCTGTGAATAGATAGCAAATGTATTGTAGATATAATATACGCTGATGGCACCTATTATTTATCCGTAGTATGACTAATATTATAGGGATGTATGATAGCCACGCCTTTACAGTTTACATCTTTACTTTATATGGTCAAAAACTATCTGGATGAAGTTTTATCATCAGTGGCGGGTTTTATTTTAACCCACATATTACTATTGTGACATTTTAAAAAATTGATTCTGTACTAAATAGGATGTGTATGGTTCCGTTTGATTTCACTGACCGCGTCACTTGCTCACTATAACACAATTTGTTGCAATCTCGTAGTAAAAATACATCTTCTTTACAGTAACCTGCTGTTTACGTTTTCCGTATGAAAAAGGACGTTGCATACTCACCGAGGAAGTATTATTGCTTGATTCTTCACTCGACATGACGCCGATTTCTTATAACCACTATAGCTTCGTCACTATTTAGTAATACACCTAGAAAATGAAACAAAAGCAGCGGTTATATCATGATATCATAACAATTGATAATTTTTAAATGTCGTTCTCCCTAACTGATAAGGTAGCTTGAATTAATAATGGATGTTCTAGTATACTTAATCGGAAACTTAAAGAATTACTTTCTTAACACATTGAATTTATTATTTTAATTTCATCGAGTATAAACTACACGTAGATGTAATATAATGAATACCAAAATTGAATGTAGTCTAATATGCCTAATGAATAACTATAAATGTACCTCACCGTGTATAGACTGTTATAAGTGTATACAGTAGACGACGATCGGGGAACCAATTATGAGGACTCAACCGAGGTTTGGCAACTCAAGTGGCACGCACACTGACGAAAAAATAAGTCCCTACTAATTACTATGTAGTTTATAAAAAAAAAAAGCCCATTAAGTTAAAAAAAAAATGAATGTAGTGAACTGCTGACGTAAGCTGCATCGCACCATACACAGTCACGACTCGAATTAAACAAAGAAATAGCGATAATAGCAACTTCAGGTGCAGGCGCACGCCTGTTTATCTATTTTAAAATTATACTTAGTCATTGGTTTCACAACTATAGCTATTACGGTATCGCAATAATGGGGCCCACCTAGTAATATTTACACACCAGCTTAAGGTTTTAATCAGGAGAACATATGTTCTCCCTCTCTATAAATCTTATCTACTTGGTTACGATATTAACTTCAATTTTAAAACTATATTAATATCCAGCTTTTCATTTTATTGAAGAGTTATATATGGGCATATTAGACTTTACAAACAAGCTGAACGTCTGAACTAATTAAATGTTTGATCTGTATACCTGAATTCTGGTAACTGACCAAGATAACGGAACTAATACCGCGCGGCGGCAGTCGCATATAATTCAGTACCCACGTGCGACGGATTTCCTTTACGGGAATCCTCCATTTTCCATGAATTTATGTGAAATGAGACATGATGAAAACAGTACTGTTCAATAACATCATTTTTTTTAAAGCATATTAAACATGTCATATATAGCTTATTCTAGTTTTAAGTTTTATGCATATAATTAATTTTGCAATACGCAGTTATTAGTTTCAGATATACGATTTTTTTTAAACGATTTCTTTAGAGAAAATGTACAGCAGGTAGACTACTTTAAGAATTCATAGGGTATTTCTACTTTAAAAGCTATGTTAAAGCTGAGACGTGACTTTGGTTTAAGTTTGGTGTCCCTAAACTTGTGGAGAGGACGAGACCACGGCCTGCCCGGCCGTAACACTTTCAATGGCCAATTTTCATGAGCTTTTGACCATGCCTAAGCCAGTTGTTGATCCGATGTCCAACCACTGGTCTTCCGTAGTCCTTCTTAATCGTAATTTATTATAAATACATTTTTGCAAGCTCGGAAAATAAATCACCAAGATTAAAAAAAAATGATTGGTAACGTTTTGATGCATTTAAATACTTGTAAAGGGTTTGAAAGATTTTTTTTTACGTAGGCCTAAACTATTCTTTTATTTATATTTTAATATTCTGACGGAAAATAAATATTCTAGACTTTATTTTTTTTATTGTTTGAGAAATATTTATTTGATGTTGTACTTTTTAATCAAAACAATTGAGAACTTGTCTATATACAGCATTCGAAAACTAAAATAGAACTAATCGAGTCTTTTGTAAGGTTGATAGTACGGATTATGTGGGTTGTTCACGATGTAAACCGGAATGGGGGTTAGCGTAGTAGTGCGGGCGCGTCGTTCGTAGATCCACTGACGGAAATGATCGAAAGATGACCAGTTCCAGAATTTCAGCTTACCGACCAAAGTGCCAAGACTGCGGCCCTGGCTTTCTTCTTCTTCGTGAGGAATGTCGTAACCATCTGAAAAAAGAGATCCATCATTTCTAAACTTTCAAATTAGAACAAATAGAAACTAGTACAGAAACGTATACATACTTGTACGATGGAATTCTTCAATTTCTTCTTGAGTGATCCCGTTACTATTCAGAAACTCTTCATTGTCCAACTGATCCGTTGCAGTTGGAGTTCCTTGGATGGGTAGCATCTCACAATGTTTAACACAGCACGCCATAACCAAAACAGCAGCCAAAATCTTTATTTGAAATATAAGATTAGTTATATCATATATGCTTAATGTACAGGCTTAAGAAATGTAGCCAACTTACTGCGAATGATTTCATTTATAAAATGCTTTGGATAGGGTGGTGATGAGACTCTGAATTACTAAAACTGACTGAAGAGCAGTGCACTTTTCAACGTTTATAAACAGTACCAAAACCAGATAGCCCAACGTATTAGAATGACCTTCACCTGGAACCTAATCTCAAGCTTTTAGGAAAGTTTGAAATGTTTATAGCGATTTATTTTAGACAATAATAGCAGACCAAGGCTATTTCGCATTTTATATCTATAACTCCGTCCCATGGGATGCGTACGAGTGAACCGGGAAAACCCGGATAGCAGCACCGCTCATGATATCATGCAGCCATCCAAAAGAAGAGGAATATGAAATACGTGTTCTTACATGTTATAGTTATCTCTCTTTTTTCTCATATTATTAATATTTTTTCCTTAATTAATAAGGAGTGCTGATTTTCTTTATTTCGATCGATCTCACTAAACACAATAGGCAAACAGGGAGTAATTTCATCTGATATATTTTCTAAGTTATATAAAAATGATTAAGGCAAACTATTTTTAATTGTTATAGGTGCTCTACATATATAGATGTGTAGTAGTGGGGATAATTTATATAATGAAAGACTCCCGCCCTTCACGCTGTATTTTTCATTGGTGAAAAGCCTCATCTGGAGTTGAAATATTTGGAACAATAATTCTTAAAATCATCCGCTGTTTAGTGGAAGCCGATGAGGACCTACCAGCTCTCTCCTACAAGCGAATTTCTATCTGAATGATAAATGGGCTCAACGATAATTCAATTGAACGGAAATCATGTTCTTGGTTTGCGCTTCGGTGACTGGTACAGTCCTAGAGCTATTTTACTGGTTAAGTTTGCGGCATGAGCGTAACCTACAAACGAATCTTTCTTTAAGATTGAGATTGCAATAAGACATCGCTCGATCTAATGACGACTATATAGTTTATACCTATCAAAGAATCGTACTGATGACAATAACAAGCTCACGGAATAACGCTATCTAAATTCATTTTAAGTCAAATCGCTGCTCAATGGACTCCCAGACATGATGAACGAACGCGCTTCAGACGGAAGCGCTCCTTCTTGTGCGTACTCCGCAAGAACAAAGATATGTTTAACATCAACAGTGACCAGTTACACGAATTCCACGTGTATTATGCGCTCAATTGTCCAGCAGAAAAAAGAAAGTTAAAAAGGAAAATCATTGTTATGAAACGGAAGCATGAAATGAAACGTATCAACGCATTGCACCAAAAACGATAATCCTCTTCTTGGTTGAAATTCCTTTTAGTTTCCCTCCGTCTCTTCTACTAATCAAATCCCAGTGATTCAAAGAAAAAAGCCAGACTTCTTCCACTCTTGAACCAGGATCTCATAGAGCATCAGACTTTCGTCCACAATCTTGTATAAGCGGCCTCCCTCCGTGTTTTCAGGTTCCCAAGAGTAGATGGTGTGAGCATCTTTCAGCGATTCATACAAAACCTGAAAGTTAAGAGGGAAAAAATTAATACTTGATTAACAATTTGGTGTATATTAAGGAGCTTAACAATACACCTTGTAAAGCGTCTTCACTTCACCAGCTGGAAATGTACTGGCATCTAGTTTAGGTCCTGATGCGAGAAACGTTTTATCACCAAGAGTTTCTACCACGGTGTAAAGATGGTAGAGGATATCAGCTCTAGTGCGATTCAATCCTATAAAATCAATAGTGAAAATCTGATAAATAATTCATCTCTTAGTACGAGAATAATTAAATATACCTGGCGAGATCACATCCAAAACTTTGAGAACGTCCTTGCAAGCGGCTTCCTTCTTTCGGAGAATTTGATCTAAATTTTATTTTAAACAAAATAAAATATTTACACAAAATTTTAAGCATTTAAAGAAATCAGCTTATTACTGTTGGTATTGTCGAACGGATTAGAACCGCCATAAGTGTGGCAAAGGTATCGTTTAGCCCCGACCAAGTAGTAGTGATTGGGATGCAGCATCTTCTCGTACTTCCGAATAAATGCTTCACATTTTCCAACTACAGTGCGATTAAATGGCTTGTCAAGGCGACCGTAATCTTCTTCGATATCGACCATCATTTCGAATATGGAAGCTTCAGTCTTCCGATCAGAGCATTTGTTACAAACCCACTCAGTAAGCTTAACGAGCGGATTTTCGGGAAGAAGAAGCCCCCCCTGGTTGGGGCATTTGGAGCAGTAGATACCGCTCGAAAAAGTACCAAGTTCAGTTGGATCGCTGCAGCGCTGGCAAGAGCAAGTGATGAATCTGGTATTCTCCAGGTCAATCTGGCGAGGAATGGTGCCATATAGAGGCACCGAAACATGGTTGATAGTGATCTTGCTGCCTTTAGAAATAGGGACCGCAGCTCTAACGACGATTTGACCCTCTTTAGTGAAGGTTTGAATCGCGTTTGGTACGCAAGAATGGGCCAAATTGCTTGCCACATAATAGATACCCTGTAAATTATTAAAACAATTAGTCAATTGGTGATTTAAACTCGGTTTTTAAAACGACTTACACGTAAGCCTTGTTCTATCTTGTCGTCAAAGGCGAAGAGCTTCATGTTGTTCACGACGGTAATGCCGATCAATTTGAGAATCCAGTTGTAGAGACACTCGTTTGGAACGACGGTGTCATCCGGCAGCCAATTTCCAAGGAATGTAAACACGTCACGATAGTCGACTCCTCTTACGTATCTGCCTGGACCATCAGACTTGAGCTTCATCAGTTTCTCCCATTTGGTGGGCTCTCTCTTGAGTAAAGAGAAGCAGCGCAAGATCAAGATGCTCTGGCAGACAGCTTTGGTGGATACTAGAGCATACACGCTGCTGGGCACAGCACCAGCTTTCAGGTATGTGCACTCTCCCAATGAGTGGTACGATCCTGGTCCCCAGCACTCACTGCTGCCACACATGGGCCACTTGCACCTTGGGCAGGCTACTCCTCTCCCGTTGAGGTTCTTGCAGCAACCCAGACAGATGGCTGGTCCATCAACCTGTTTCGGTCCAATGACCAGAGGATCTTCCTTGAGTATGATTGTACCTGTAAAGATATGTAACTTCTAAGGTACACATGTGAAATTAATCAGATTAAAATATAACCTGCTTTGAGGTCCTTGGATGCAACAAGGTGATCACCAGAGTGTTCATCATATTCAACTTGATATATTTTGCAATTCGTTTTGTGTTCCTTCCAGTGGACTACTTGATGCTCTTTGGAGCAGTAACGAACCGTTTTGCAGCCCGAACAAATGTGTCGCCCTTCCTTACTGCACACGGCACAGCTCTTATTATCTTCCATTTGACGATTCTGTATATAGAAACGAAAAAGTTACAGCATAGGTAAAAATATGAATGACGTAAAAGTTTACTTCAAACTCCCTTTCTTCACGATACACCAGCGATAGCGATACACAACGAGAAACACAGCAGAGCAGACGAAAATATCCTGTCAACTAATTACGGCCTCCCGCCATAATTTCAAAAGAACGACAAGTAAGCTTAACAAATAACAACAGAAATTTGTCCGAAACTTTTAAATTCGTTTGAAACATCTCTTATTGTTGCACTTCCAGTCTGGTGCACTCTTCTTTTAATGAGGACGAATCGGAAGTAGAAAAGATTTCTTTTGAGAAGTTCAACTTGGTATTGGGAACGGCGACGTAAATCCAATTAAAAAATCCGACAATATCCACTAATGCAATAGATTCACAGTGATCGAAATACATAATCACACATGATGGTGTCCGCAAGCTTCCTGACGAGACGGTTCTCAGAATTGTTTCATATTTAATTGATGGCGACCATGTTTCATTTGCAAATACCAATCAAAGATTTCTTTATCTTCTTTCTTCAGAGAGTATATATCAGTCAGAGTTCAGAAGTATTTTATCATCCGTTTAGTATTTATATACATAATTGAATTATTCCAGAGGAAGATGAGTTGCAAAAATAGTGTATTATGATGAAAAATTATCTGAATTGAATACAGACACAGTACCTACCACTACTAAGGAGCGTGATGCAACTTAACTTAACTCAAAAAATTAATAAATCTCGACCAATTCACATAATACGGGAGGCATTCCCTGAACCTAGGGGATCTTGACCCACGATATCCCCCCCCCCCCTTTTTTTTAAATGTACAGGTATACACAAGTACGAGGTAAGTTACGAACATATGAAAATAAATTGAATGACACACAGATTCATTCATATTTCGCGAGAGAAATATTGATTAAAGTAATTAAAATTGAATTTTATTGATTAAAAAATGAAGTATAAAGGTTTTAATGATCTACAAGCATTTGTGTTTGAATCTTTCTTAAGTCGCAGTTAGTTTCAGACGCATGAATTTTAAACAAAAATCTATTTCTTTCAGAGAACATTTACAGATAGAATACTTTAAGAACTCGAGAAATGGTACTAGAAAGACAACTCTGGCTTCTCTTCAACCCTCGGATAAATCTTTCGCCTTTTACTAAAGATTTCCGTGGAGAGGAGCAACTGATGAGTCTAATAGACTTATTTTTGAAATGGTCCGGTTTAACAACCAGACCCCCCAAAAGAAATTAAAACAAATATTTTTTAATTCACACACGACACACATAGCATTGTATAGTGCTGAAATTCATTGATGAAATAAGCGATTGTAATTTAAAGAACAGTTCTTTTTCCTAACGGCCAAAGTGTAAGGTAGCAATCGGTTCTTTTAAAGTAAGAACATTGAAAGATCATCCATAAAACAATACAGCGTGAAGAGGAGTAATTCATTACGCAAATAGCCTACGCAGCTGAAGAGAACTTAACAAGAATAATATTCCTAAATCACAACTAACAATGAAAGTACTCCTTGTTTTCTTGAATAACACTATGATTCTGTCCTGATTTTAGTGTGATAGCTGATTGATAGTTTCCCTCGATGAATTGAAGTAATAACAATCACCAATCCTTATTTATTAAGACAAAATTATCAATAGTGAGAAAAAAAGGGAGATATAAATATATATAAGAACATGTACTTTTAATATTCCTCCACTTTTGGATGGCTGAAATCTGCATAGTATCATGAGCAGGCGTGCTGCTATCGGGGTTTCCACAATATTCGGTGTGCGCATCCCACGGGACGGAGTTAAATATAAAATGAAGATAGCCTTGGTCTGCTTTTATGGTTTAAAACTTTTTATAAACTTTTTTTTAAAACTGGAGATTATAGTTTCCAGGTGAATAAGCCGTGAAGGTCATCGTAATTCGTTAGGCTGTATCTGGTTTTGGTTCTGTATATATAAATGTGAAAAAGTGCACTGTTCTTCAATCAGTTTTAGCAATTCAGAGTCTCATCACCACCTGATCCGAAACAGTTAAAAATGAAATCATTCGCTGTAAGTTGGCTATATTTTTTAAAACCTGAGTATTATAAGCATGTAACTAATCTTATATTTCAATTAAAGATGTTGGCTGTTGTTTTGATTTTGGCGTGCTGCGCTAAATATTGTGAAATGTTACCGATCCAAGGATCTCCAATTGTAATGGATCAATTGGACAATGAAGAGTTTCTGATTAGTAACGGAATCACTCAAGAAGAAATTGAAGAATTCCACCGCACCAGTACGCATACGTTCCCATCTTTTCTATCACTCATTTTTTTCTGATTTAAAACTTTTGAAATGATGGATTTCTCTTTTTCAGATGGTTACGAGATTCCTCACGAAGAAGAAGAAAGTCAGGGCCGAAGTCTTGGTACTTTTGTCGGTAAGCTGAAATTCTGGAACTGGTCATCTTTCGACCGTTTCCGTCAGTGGATCTACGAGCGGCGCAACCGCACTACTACGCTAACACCCATTCCCGTTTACATCGTCAATAACCCACATGATCCTTACTATCGACCTTACAAAAGATTCGATTAGTAATAATTTATTGTGACGATAGTGCTGTACATATAAGAATTCTCAAGTGTTTTGATTAAATAGTGTAAGATGGAATAAACGTTTCTCCAACAATAATAACAAAATGAATGAATCAATTAAACTTATAAGGAATTTCTTTTAAAACGAGAAAATAGTAGGTTTGGTCTTACACGCACAAGCCAAATGGTGGCCATTAACGTTTTAAAAAAAGGAAAGCAGATTTGTGACATTATTGCTAAAAATCCTGATAACACAGATGACAAAAGGAATGTATATAATATGAATGATTACACCATCTCTGTTCATCTAATAAAATCAAACAAAAATTGTGATTTTTCTAAAACAGAGACGTTATAAATTTTAGGCGCAAAAATATATTTAATAACTCGTTATTATTTTTTTAAATAAAATTTTATTTGTGTGCCTTTTTTACCTCAAGGGAGCCTAAGGGCTTGGCGCGAAAAGGGACAGGACTGTGAGAAACTCTTTTCAATGATTTAGTCCTGCTCTGTTTGTACGTGTCTACCACAACACTTGTTTTACGTGCTCCCAGTGCCCGTCTCGAAAAAAGTAAAGTAAACTATAAAAGTGTCAATCAACTCAACATAATGTTATTCTGTAACTCCTGTAAGGTAGTGGCCCCTTGATTAAACTATTTTTATTTCGTGGTTTACTTCAACACTCCCCTCGAATATTTCTTGTACGACACACACAATAAAAGTGGTAAATGGTAATAATAGTATCTTCCAAGACTTATCAACCATTTATTTAAAGAGTTTCTTTTAAATTTAACATAATTTCTTACCAACTTATTTTAAACTTTAAAGTGAACGGATTGTACAACACTCAGCTGCGACCATGGAACACCAGGAACCACTACAGGAACTCGAGAATGGCTGTTCAAGCCAGTGGATTAAGGTATAACATCCTAAAGCCTGAATTCTAATAGCTAAAAGTTCAAATATTTTTTAAAAATTTTCCATTGCATTATTAAAATATTTCCAAGCCTTTCCATTGCATTATGGGCTCTACTTGCAAGCAGCGCGCTTCAAGTCCAAGGTTTGGTAATAACAACTTTTATCTATTTTTGAAAGAAATGTAGCGACTTATGTTTATATATCTAAATTAGGTGTCGTTAGAGCCACACGTAAACGCCCATTAAAAAAAGGTAAATGGTTGCCTCGGTATCAACGGATCGAAACGGTGCAACGCAACCGCTAATAAATGGAATTCCCGAAAATTGAAGAAACAGAGCTGTTCTATTGCGACTCCATCTCGATTCCAGGATTTCTTTGATGCCTGTATTATGGAACGGCTTGGGCACCTGTTGCCAGCTTCACATGTAAACCAAAATGGTTTTGTTTTCCCTTTATCCTCCGGAGAAGTTACCCTAATCAGTAAGGTAATAATTGGTTAGCTCTGCCATATATTTGATACCTTGATTAATTACCACGTAATTATGCAACAGGTAATTGGAAAACATTTGGATAAAGATGGATGCCTTCGAGTTTTATTACGATGGACACCACCAGATTTGTAATTAACTTTATTTTTTATTAAATAGCTTGTAATTTATTGATTTATATTTAGTTTTCCAGACCAATGGGTTACAGAAGGCGAAGTTGTAGACACGAAAAGTGTCCCAATTCCACTTTCACAGTCAAACTAATTTGTTCATTCATCCTTTTTCAATTTAATTATGAGAAATATTTGACTGGTCATTACACTATTACTGAGTCAATTGCTTTTAATATTACCATTTCATTATTGAAGGTTCATGAAATCGCGTCTAGTAAAGATACTTTAAAGTTTCTCTTCTCTCTTGGATGGCCCTGGCACGAAGTGTAGAAAGTATCTATTACCAGGACGGTTCGTCACCGAGAGAATTATCAGCAGGTATAGCAGGAGATCAAAGGTCTCAAGCCCGATTAATGTATAGCCCCAGAGGGCCTAGATGGTGAAAACTTTCCTGGCCAAAAGAAGTGACGGGTATAACCTATGTAGTATAGAGGGGCGGAGATGACCATTGGTAGCTAATTAGCCGGAATTCGGAAATTCCATTTCCAGACTTATATCATAATACTTATACTTCGACTTACTAGTCCGCTAGGAGGGTTAAGTTGTTGGATTATTATTTTTCTGTTTCTTGACTAAACAACTTTTCTTGCAAGCAAAAATTCTTATGGTAGCAGGAACCATATTCAAACGTTGCTTATAGAGTAGATCCATCAGTTAGATGTATCAACGGAAATGATCGAAATATGACCAATTCTATCAGAATTTCAGCTTACCAGCTTATTATGAACCAAGACTACGAACCTGGCTTGCTTTTCTGCGAGGAATCTCTTAATCGTAATGTCGGAGACGTGATGAATCACGCAGAAAAAGAGTTTCATCATATCTTATCATCATATCAATTTTCTAAACAAAGCGTTAGATAAAATAGTTCCTATATGTATACTTGCACGATGGAATTCTTTAATTTCTTTCTGAGTGATTCCGCTACTATATAAGTACTAAATATAGAAAGTATTTGTTATCTAAGTGATACGTATGACGTCGGTTCGATCCTTGGAGCCGTAACATCTCGCAGTATTATTTGGTGTGTAGCTGACCAAAATCAGGACTGCAGAAAATATCTTGTTTCGAATACGTAAGATGAATTATGTAAACTTACACCAGCACGTACAATTTAAAGAAGTTGACCTTAATAAGTGAATGAATTCATAATATAACTAATCTGATTGTGAAATTATGGGTTCGAATACAGTATCAAAACTGAATGGTTCAGCAAGTTATATAATTACCTTCGCCCACTTGTCTTCTACAATGTGATTGAAGAACGACCGTGCATAAAAAATATCAGCTATAAATCTATCAGGAAAAAACCAGGCAATCAAGAAACATACCCGGTTTTCACTAATAGCAAATATGGTGTCAACATCCTCATCCGTAATGTCGGAGACGTGATGAATCACGCAGCTTACCATATTTACTCCTTGTCCACTATGCGCTGTTACTTGTTGTAGTCGGTTCGATGAATGACCAATTCGTCTAGATGCAAGTTAACCTATTAACCTCTATTATCTTGAACTATAAGTTGTCAGTGCGATTAAGCGAAAAAAACAGACCTGTATCTCCTGGCAAATAAAATTAGATCGATCTTACATTGACAAAGAATCGATTTTAAAAATGTGAAAGTCTACTATGAGATAAACATACGAGAATATCATGATTATTAAAAGCTGATGCCCGCCACATTTACGAGTATGGCGGGCATACCCATTCGCATTTACACCTGGTTAAGATAATATAACTTAAGATATTGTAATCGATGGTTCACTTTAATTAAGCACTGTTGCATAAAGAAATTGGTTAGACCGCTGTTAGTTGCGACAGCTCGGGTGAGATTATATAAGAAGTCAAGCCATTGGTATTCTGTAGACGTAATTGATACCATCTCACGTTCACATCTCACATTGATATAATCTTACGTTTTTTATTAAGAAACCCGATCCCGAGTTATGAGAATCCTAATCAGGAAAACTCAGTCAGCGCAACTATTAGGTCAGTGCATCTCCAGGCAACTCCCAAACAAAAGTAAAGATAACTTTTCATTTAACTATTCTTTTCCATTTCCCCGTTTTTTGAAAGGTAGAATCTCTAAATATCAAGTAAAATAATCTTAATGACGAAGTTCATTTTTCAGATAGTGAATTATATACTCAATAGCATAGGCGTAAAGTACGCGGGGGCTCCGGGGCTCGAGCCCCCGCCGGAATCGGATAAAATGTACAGGGTCTTATGGACTTCCGGTTTTTGAGCCCCGTTAGAGATATAGGGAGAGCCCCCTCCGAGAAAATGAGAACTCTACGCCTATGCTCAATAGATAATAGAAACCTTATTTAATTAAGCCTGGATATAAAAATTGTACCCTCCCAATTTTCTGAGTGTGTTGTGCGCATGAAATAAGCGCGGCTCTTCTAATACTACTCCGATAGGTATTGTGCTATACAGTCATTTTGCTTATACGGTCGACCGTATTACCGAGCCGGCACTCTAGTGCAGTGTAAGGCTAGCGCATTATAGGTAGCAGGTGATGTAGATCATCAGTCCTCATGCAAAAAGTAGGTTTGTTCAAACCAAGGGGCAACTATTACTTCAGTTATTTCACATCTGCAGAGCGCGAGTTGGGCGCAAGTTACCATAGCACGGTAGCTTTGAGTTGGATTGATATATACTTATGGAATTTTACTTATTTGAGTTTATTTATACTGAAAAAAGGTGGAGACGCGAACAGAACAGAAGTATTTGGTTAACTTACAGAACAGCACTTCAATTTTCTAGGCGGCTGCTGCGATAAAATTGAGACTGTAACTGATGGAGCTTTGATGAATTCATCAAGCTCCTTATACTTCAACTAGGACAAATCTCTAAGCCGCAGTGATTTAGCTGGTTCGACAGTTGGGAGTATTGATGCAAACAGGTGAAACAGCTCATCTCTTTCAAGTCTTAAAAAGATTGTAGTGGCTACTTTCAATAAGTCTAGTCCTGAAAGGATACAGGATGCTCGCGACGTTCACTTTAACGAGTTCAGCTGCAGGATGTTGTCGTGTTACTGCTGATGCCGCTGATACCGCTGGCGCCGTTATCGGTGGAATCAGAGCGACGACAGTAGCTGTGGAAACGACGAATTAATTTTTATTTTTGGATGGTTCAATTGGCACTAGCATACACACACAATTAGGAACTTTGTAATGATGTTCGGGTTGATTCAAATTTAAGCTTTTGAGCCGATGGTTTAGCAAGAAATTCCCAAAAGTGATACTGAACTACTGACGACTGAAGAGCTGTGAACTTTCCTCTGTTTAACTTATGTGTACTAAAACCAGATAGTTGGATAGCAATAGTTAGAATGACCTACACCCCAAAACTATTAAACTAATCTCCTGTTTATAATGTTATTTTAAGAAGCGAATAAGCGATTAAGAAACAACCACATTTAGATCTAGTGCATCATATACTGTCTGATAAGAGTGGTTGTATTCAAATTCTTATTCGTGAATACCATAATGGAATTAAAGAAACAAAATTACATTTTGTTACAGCGCTTCTTCGGGGTTTCTAAGAAAGAAACAATGGCAATTATTTATTAAAGAAATCAAAACTTATTGAAGGATATGTTACGTTTCTTTGAGCCGGGAGAGAACCGAGTCTGCTTCACAGAAAGGACGCTCACTGGTGAGTTAGTATCGGAACTAGGCTGAGAGCAAAGTAAGAGTAAAACACGTAAGAAGATCGATCAAGAAACAACACCGAAAAAGAATAGTTACTCGTTTCTGTGGGATAGTGCGGTTTAAATGTGCTGAGACGGGTGGCTTCCTTGCACTCAATTTCGGACGGGCCTTTCCAGTTAAAAAGTTAAAAATATATATTAAGATAAGGAATGATAAAATGAAAGAAATTAATTAGTTTACGTCAACGTTTCGGACGTTCAGATGAACAATTTCAGTCAGAACAGATTCTTTCGATTTCAGCTGTGCTTCAACCTGATAAAAAAGGTCTGTGGCTTCCTTTTGCAGACACTCCAATTTTTTATCCAGTTTAGCCTTCATTAAATTGAACTCACGATCTTTGAATTTGGACTGCAAATAATAATAAAGTTCCAAAGATAAAACCATTAGAAATCCTAAAACAGGAGATCAAAAGTATAGTCACCAGTTGCTGAGCATCGTTCAAGCTTTTGGCGAGTTCGATTTTTTCATTTTTCCATGTCTTAGAGTAGTGTTTGGCAATCCCCAACTTTTTCTGGCAGGATTCCAAATCCCTATTCACTTTTTCGAGCCTTTTCTTCGCGCTGTCCAATTCAATGGCCAACTTGTTGATGTTTGACATCAACTAAACACGAAACGAAACTTTAGATAGTAAAAATAATCAGACATATGAGAGTAAGGTTTAACTTCGTATCGATCCGGTTCAGCTCCCATGATCGGCTTGGGATTAGTATCTTTTGAAAGTTGCGAATAGGTAGCCAATCGATTCCGCAATCTAACAACAGTCTGATCCAGGTTAGACGCCTGATTTTCGAGTTCGAAAATCTTTTTCGAATTTTCTCCAATCATCGCATTTGAAGCCTAGAAAACAAAAAAAAAGAATAGAAATAAAAGATACCAGAATAACAGTTGGTACTAAGTATCAATTACAGAGAGTTCTTGAGAACGTTCATCCTCTTCTCGAAGAGCTTTCTCTTTCAAATGAATTTCTTTCTGCAACTGGCGTTTTAAATCCTCTACAGTTTGCTGTAATTCCATATTGCAAGCTGCGGAAAGTGCCAAGTTTTCTTCCTTTCCCGCTAATTGAGCTTCCATCGCGGTATAGCGCTCCTGAAGGGAAGCCAGCTCTTTCGAGACGCTGCCCAAATCAGCTTTGATCTAAAATTTAAACGAGATTAAGTATGAAATAAATTTTTAAAGATTTTATAGAGGAGAATTACAGCCAAGTTTAAGGTTGTGCTCTGCTCTCGAGAGGTTAGCAACTTCTCTTTAGCATCTTTAAGTTCGAAATTGATTTCTTTCAGCCGCAAGATTTCTTGTTGATCAGCTTCTGAAAACTATTTAAAAAATAAATGTAGATATCAAATCCTAGAAATGTTTAAAACAAAATAATTTAAAATACCTGTTTAATATCTGATATCTCTGCTTGGAGATGTTTCATCTTTTCACGGCATTCACTCAATTCTTGAAGAACTTCTTCACTAGATGGTTTACCGGACAGCTCTTCGACGACTTTATTCACTCTTTCCTCTAAGGAGAGGGAGAAGCTTTTCTTGAGTGACTCTAATTCCTCATTTACGGCATTGGAGCGCTCCCGAAGCGAATCCCGCTCTTTTTCCAAAGCAGCTGTAGTCTAGAAATCAAATGGAATATGGATACAAATTAATCTAAAATTTTGGTGAACTCTTTGGTAATAGTTACATCTCCGAAGCTAGTAATGGTTTGCCTTTGAAAGGCCAGCTGCTCTTCCGCGTCCACCAACTTCGAAGAAATGTCGTCATTATCAACTTTCAGTTTCGCCATACTCTCTTCCAACGAGGCGATTTCCTTCTGATTCGCGAGTGATAACTGATAAAGAGCGATAATTAGCGACAATTCTTTTTAGTTATAAAAATAATTCAGTACCTCTTCCAATTTAGAATTAATCATTTTCAAATCCGCTAGCAGCACTGATATCTTCTCGAGGCAGTCTTTCAAATCTTGGATTATAACTCGACGACTACGCGACTTTCCCTGAGAGCTTTTTTCGATGATTTTATCGTCATTTCCGTCCAGCATATTCTTGAATGAGAGAGTCAGCTTGTCGATGAGACATTCAAACTGGAAAAGGAAGCAACATTATTTAGAGCACTTTTGTTATTCAAAATGCAAGTTATGTATTACGTGATTGCTCTCTTTCAGAATCTTATTCTTCTCCTTAGTGACGTCATTCATCTCTTTAACTACATCTGAAATATAATTGAGAAATGTATGTCATTTAGGCTGAATATTAAGCCAATATAATTATGAAATAAAACTTGTACCGTACCATCAAACTTCTGTTGGGTTTTGTGGTGACAACTTTTCTCATTTTCAACTTGAGATGTTATCTTTTCAATCTCACTGTAGAGTGCAGCTAGCAGGGCTTCTTTAGCATCCGTTTTAGTCTTGAATTCAGATGTCAACGATGAAATCCTTTGGTCAGAATGTCTCTGACAAAGCAATAGCTCAGCTGTCCAGTTGGTACGGGCTTTCCAAAACTGTTCAGTGGAGACCATACCCACCAATCCATAATTTCTGAGGTCCTCTTTAACTTGGTTGGCCACCTCACTCCGGAGAGCTCCCTTCATTTCAAAGGAGACCAAGTACAGATTAGGTTGAAACTCAAATTTGAATAAATTTATTAACTCCTCATACCATCCACTCATCAGAGTTAGCAAAAGATTGAGGGAGCTGTAAAGTCAGGCAGCTTGAGTTGGATGATGATGCATGTGAAACAGCAGGAATCTGAGCTCTTATGATGCTTGTGGCAATATCAGTAGACTGCTGGTTGCTCTCAACATTCTGGAGAGAGTGGACACTCGGTTTATCTCTGTTTTCCTTGGACATTGTGAGCTCAGTGAGGAAAGCACTGAGCAATTTCTTGGTTTATTGGCCGAAAGGAAAGTTGTGTCTCTTGCTGGATGAAAACTAAACACAGCTGATGACACGAGAACACTGTCTCATGAACACAAGACGGCGGCAACGAACCGGCTCTCTGATTGGTCAATGATCACGTGCTGTATAGTGTAAATAAAGCAAAATAAGCGACGCGGCAATGTTTACAGACGACATTCTGTCAACCAGTGGTGGTGGCGGTGATTTTAAATTATGATTTCCTCGGCGGCCAAGAAAAAATTTATCTGTGTTTACAATTGATAATAAATGTAAATCTTTGCCCTTTGATTCTTTTCTCTAGATTTGTTTTATCTTTAATTTTTTTTTAATTATTGAAAAATAAAAATGTGTTTATAATGAATTATTAGTTATTTTTTTCACTCTTACATATATCTTTTTGGATTTTTGGAAGCATTTTGTAGTAGCATTTTTCTTCTTTAATAATTAAGAAATGAAATGAAAAAAGAGAGGCTAGTTATAAAATATTACAACAGACGAAAGTTGGATTTGAATTTAAGTTCGTTTACATTTTTACTGGAGGCTGTCTCAGTGTTGCCGCTGTACTTATATTAACGGTCACACCGTCACATCGAATAATTTACTCGAAAAGCAGCCATTCGTATTGGTACGGAATGACCAAGACCAACGAACAAAACACGGTCCGATGGTCGCTGGCGCTGGTCAGAATCAGACCTATTAGATAATGTTATGGTGAAACTTTTTAGTGATGAATCCGCTGTCGTAGTGTTTTTATTATTTAAATAGAAATGTTCCCAAAATATTTAACAATAAGAACCTGTGCAAATTTGAATGTTCTATCCTTATTATAATTATAACCTGGCAGTTCTTATTATTATTTTTGGTGTACTACTTTACGACGACTTTGCGTTGGGTGAGCGTGAGCCGGTGTCCGTCTTTCCGGTAAGCTCTTCTAAAGTCGTAATCATTCTTCATCGTTTCCCCATCAATTATACAGCTATTAAAGCTAGTTTAAATGCTCTCTCGATAGAGCATAGCTTGAAGTGTCTCCGAATATGAAGAAAGAAAAGAAATCGCCGGCAGTGGCCGCTAACGTGCGCCCAGGATGTCTCGACGCGGCGGACGTTCATCGACGGCACTGACCAGTGGACTGATGGTAACACCGGCGATGGCTATAGATTCACGCCCAGGGAGATGCATCACACCGGGCTCACCCTTCATCTTGTTTTGCCTACTTGATGTTCACACCAGGCTTATCCCTAGTCAGAAACGGATGGGGATTTTTTGTGTAATGTACTCACGCCCAGGGAGATGTTATTCTGCCGATGAAATATCTTATTTATATGTCGACTTGAAAAATTATAAAATGCATGGATAAGTAGGACATTTTGAAAAAAATTTTAGATTGATACTACATACCTAGTTGCTAAAAAAGCAAAAGCAATGAAATTTTAAAAAATGAAGAAAATCGAAAATATCATAACGAGGACGTGACTATTTTTTTCTAGGTAGAGATGATTAAGGCCAAAAAAGGTCCTTACAGATTTCTTACAGTTCAGTCCATGAAACGGCAAAGGGTTCACCATTTTACATGCGGAAATATTACAAAATCAAATATAGTATTGTATATACAGTATTTTACCTAATTTTTGAAATATCTGGAAAAATGAATTTTAAGAAATATTTAAAATTATTTTTAGGGGCAAAAAAACGTGATAAACAATTAATTAAAACAAACCATACCAAACTCTAAAAAGGAATTTAAATAGTGATATTTCCTTGACACAACCAAGTCATGTCATGGAAGTCATTACCAACGATCGCAGCAGGACTCGAACCTGCAGTCTTTGGATCCGAAGTCCAACGCCTTAAACATTGGGCCACACGACCTATATCTGTGGTGTTTTAGTGAGTATCTTTATTTATATCAAAGCTTATCTTTTCATTTTTACAATTAGATTTTCATTGCTTAAGTCTAACAAATACATTTATTGTTGTCTTTAACTGTTTCACATGGCATATTCGTGCGTGATCTTTTCCATAAACGAAGAAAAATGATAATTGATGAAAGGCATTTCTCTTTCTGTCCGTGACTGGGATAAGTGCATTCCTACATTGATAATATTGGACAAGAACTCTTACTTAAAATCTCTAGACTTAAAATATGACAACTATTCCTTGCAAGTTTTTCCTCGTCAAGCACTTCTATGTTTTACTGGCAGCACCAGTAAATACATGGACATAATCGTATTTTTACTTATTACGTCCTTCATTTATTTTTAAGTAAATCAGCTTGATTATGTAAATTTGGTGGGAAAACATAAGGTCATATTTCATCAGTCAGATATAACAAACTAAAATAGCAATAGTTCTTCAAGTATGACGCTTCATCATCTAACACTTTAAGATATTATATAGTTAGGAACAATGGCTGGTTCAATACTACTCCTCAACATTTAAAATACACTTTTTTTTAGAAATTATTCCCAACGATAACGATCCATGGTATAATAAGCAGACAATTATATGCTTGTTATGTAATCATTATCTGTCATTTTCATTCGTCAATTGATTAACAGTCTACGGGCTCACAAGACTTTTATTGCAATAACTTTACGACCTATTTTAGCAATTGTACTCTGTAAAATAGTAATTTAGCATCACTCAAGAAGCGTTTTTATAAATCAGAAATAATGAATTGATAATAATTAAAGTAATTAGAAAGAAGTTAAGAAACTCAGAAACTGTGTAATAACCTGTCAATTACTTCTCATAATTTATGTTAAAGGGGCTGAACTGTGAAGGGACAAATTAATATGATAAAATAAAAAGGGGGAGACAAAAGGAAACGATTTTTCGTAATTGCACAAAGAGAGGAAAGACAGATAATTTTAAAATAAGAGTAAAAAAAGGATCGGCATTAGCGGCCAACAAAAAATATATTTTAAGCGCGTTTAGCGACGAACTATAAAGGGCTGGTTCTTAAAGCCATAAACGATTAACTGGGACACTTTTCGAGTCCACAACTTCATCTTCAGTCACCCATTGGTCTGGCTTACTAAATCATTATGATATTATGAAATCTAAATTCAAATAATTTAAAAAATAAATAATATAATTACAAATCCGGTGGTGTCCATCGTAATAGAACTCCAATGACCAGTAAAAAATATATCCAATTACCAAACTGATAGTCGATTTTAATATGGTGAAACCAATTACCTGGCTGGTGAGGGTAACGTCTCCATTGGATACAGGAAAAAAAGGAACCGTGTTGGTTGACATGTGAAGATGACAATAGGCGCCGGTGATGAAGCCGTTGATCTGATCCGAGTGATTCTCGATCATCTTCTTAGTCATGCGCAGTTCTACTTAGCCTGTGTCTTTAGATTATAACGTTAATGCGCTTCCGGTCTTCTAGTAATCATTTGGTGAACTGTAAAGATAAATAGAAGAGGCTAGGATAAGGATCAAGGAGAGGCCAGCAAAGAAGGACTCAAAAGTTCAATTTAAAGTTGTGTATAGTTAAATGAATGGTATGAGTTATGAGGTTAACATATAACTGACAACTGTGCTGCGCATTAATTTTTCCATTCCCAGCCCACACCTTCGTTGTTGATGATTTAGTCCAGAAAAGTTTATCACCAAAGTTTAAGTAATATCTTACAGTTATAGTTTAATAAACAGCGCTACGCTCGTTAGGATTCGTTACAGTGCCGGCTCGGTTATACGGTCATGTTGTGCGTGACCGTATGAGTGAAACGACCGCATAGCCGGATACCGATCGTAGTAGTATTGGAAAAGCCACGCTTAATGTATTCGCACAGCATGCGCTTAAAATTGTGAAGAGGAATTCATTTATTTTTCATGCTTAAAACTTTTCTATTATCTAGTGATAACTACAATTAACTATATGATAAATGAGTTTCAACAAGTATATTTTATTTAATATAGATTCTAATTTATTAGATAATTAAAAATAACCCAACATTTTAAAAGAAATATTATTAATTATCGCTGTATACAATCCCCATAAGCTCATTTCCCCCGTGCGGCCCTATGTTACAGCCCTCCAGCACCATCGCGAGCCATAATCATGCCATATTTTATCATTTTCAGATTTTATGTGTAAAAATATTTTGATGAAAATCCTTTTTGTTTCCCATAATCTAACCAATCCTGTTTAAAAATAATTGTATATTAAATAAAGAGCTTTAAAGGTATTCGTTTAGTTAACGGGAATAAGCACTAAAGTAGGCTTTTATAATGCAACTTTTTATTTTTTTTGTTTTTATTTTTTGTTTTAAAACTTCTCATTTTTGCGCTGAAAAGTGGTGCGTCGAATCGAAAAATCGACCGCATAAGCGAAATGACCGCTTGAGAGAGTGGCAGTATAACCGAGCCGGCACTGTAGTACCAAGTTGGAAAATAATTATTTCTTAAGTTATTTGTGCTTAGGTTGTTGTGTATAAATATATATCATTCAATACCTTTTTATTTCATCATTTTTTTTATTACACACGTAACCACAATTTTATATAGGACTCTATTGGGCTAATCTGATCGTCTTGTATTTAAATTTTTAATGATTGAATTGTTCCTAATCGTCGTGCTTTATTCAGTAACCAATATCCACATCACCGTGCAGAAATAAAATGATAATGGAAACATGCTAAAAAAGGTAAAAAAAAGGATTGACAAATATTGAAAGCAGAACTGCACGCAGCAGCCTCCTACAACCGTTGATAAGACTGATTACAGTCCAACTTGACTCTCTTCTTATCGGGCGGTTCATAAATCTTCAGATGTTCCTCTAATAGTTCTACAATTTTCGGACCACATTTCCCTTTGTTAGATGTTGCCAGATCGAGTGGCGTCTTTCCATCCTTATTTACTATTGCTGGATCTCCTCCACCTCGGAGTAGAACTTCCATCATCTTTGGAGCCAAGTCACTTTTATTGGTTGCAGCGCGATGTAATGGAGTCAGTCCAGCAGTATCCTTGAGGTTGGGGTCCCCTTTGTGGTCTAGAAGGATTTCTAACAGTTGTGGGCCGTTAGGGCTTTCGTTTGAATAAGCAGCGCAACGGACCGGGGTTCTCCCTTCCACATTTTGAACGACGGGGCTACCCGATTTTTTGTTTCCTAATAATTTCGAGTTTCCTACATTTATCTCCAACATTTTAGTGCAGTGACCATTGTAAGATCTCGTAAGCCCCTATGAACCCGATGAAATTCTTCAATTCCTTCTTGAGTGATTCCAATACACGTAGAATTAGAAAAACCTCGATTTTAAAGTGATGAAAACAGTAACAAACACCGTTTTAAAAAGACAAATTAGAAGACCTAGTTTTCTCAAAGCCCTTTTTAAAAATTACATCAGTCTGAACTAATTAAATGTATGGCCTACACCTTGACCGTTGTATGAGAAAACTGTACTCATACTGTAAGGAATGACAAAGGTTCCAAAGTTTGAGCTAATATGACAATATGATACCTTAAGACGAAATTGAATACAAAGAGAATACAGCCAAAACTCCTTTTATTATGAGATAATCATAAGCCGGGGAAAACGTAGCACACACGCACAAGAAAAACGACGAACGCGAGCCCGTAGCAGACGACGTGAGTGAGCCAGGGACGAGAAAACAAGATGTCAGCGCCCATGAGCCGTGTGCTGCTATCTTGCGGAGAATATTTGCAATAAGGGACGAAAAACAAGATGTCAGCGCCCATGAGCCGTATGCTGCCATCTTGCGGAGAATATTCGCAACATATTCCGGGCGGGCTGAAGAGCTAGGCAGTGTTTACTCCTGTTGTTGCATCCTCATCCGCTCCTCGTAGTAAGATGAGACGGTTAACCGGTTTCTTGTAGTCCTTTCCTCCTATTCTTACTAATACCGAACGGACTTCGTCATCTTCACTAATAAATAGTTTTGATATTCTTCCGTCTGCCCACTGTCCCCGTGGTGCTTGTGGGTCCACGACGAGTACGTGGTCTTCCAGCTGTGCTCTGCGCGTCTTTTTTGTCCACTTCTGTCGTTCTGTAAGTTCTGGCAAATACTCTTTCAGCCACCTTTTCCATAGTCCATCAGTCAATTGCTGTGCAGCCACCCAGCGGTCTCTACTTAAGTCACCTCGCGCTTCTTCGCAAACATCTAGTGGGGTATTCCTATTTTCCCTGCCGATGAGGAAGTGATTTGGTGTAAGAGGCCTTGGGTCTGTAGGGTCGGTGCTGAGATGCGTCAAAGGGCGCCCATTGACGAAAGAGGCTGTGGCCGCTAGTGCTGTACGCAGGACGTCTTCTTTAACAGTTCTTTCTCCGAGCTCTACTCTCAATGCTTCTTTTACGGATCGCACTAAGCGCTCCCAAGCACCACCGAAGTTTGGGGCTCCAGGTGGGATGAATCGCCAGGTAATACCTTTTTCAGCCAATTCCGGTATGATGTTTTCTTGTTGGATCACGCGCTCTAGGCCCTCCCTTAATTCTCTCTCTCCAGCTGTCAAATTAGTCCCATTGTCACTGAAAACATTAGTTGGACGTCCCCTTATGGACATAAAGGTAGTCAGGGCGTTTAAAAACGATGAAGCACTTAGGTCCGTGGCTATTTCAAGATGGATGGCACGGGTGCTCATGCAAGTGAACAAACAAACCCATCTCTTTTCTACACTTCTTTTTACTATTACGTGCAGAGGACCCATGTAGTCGAGCCCGGTGTTGTAAAAGACTGGCTGGAATGGTGTCACGCGGGCTTCTGGAAGCGGTGCCATTAAGGGCTGCGACGGAGCTGCATGTCTTCTTCTACATTCCATACATTGAGCCAGGACTTTCTTAACAGTTTGCCTTCCTCTAAGAATCCAATAGTTAGCTCTCAAGTCAAAATGGGTTCTTTCAGCAGATGCGTGCAGCAGGTTAGTGTGAGTGTCTAGTATGAGTAGACGTGACAGGGGCCCTTCCGGAGGGAGAATGATTGGATGCCTGTGATCTTCGCTGAGTGTGCTAGCTGCTTGCAATCTACCCTCGACTCGAAGGAGGTCGTCTCCTCCCAGGCGGGGAAGTAATTTTCTTAGCCGTGAGGACGTTTTGACTTGACGGCCGGCAGCTAGGTCTGTTATCTCCGATTGAAAGTAGGATTGCTGAGTGACCTTTAAGCACTTGATGAGAGCCTGGCGCAAATCTTGTGCTGATCTCGTACCCGTGTTGCCGGCTATAACATCTGCGACCCGCTTTTTGAGCGCCGCGAGAGACGAAGCTGATTCGATGGCTGCCAAGGTGATCTTGTCTTGGTCGTCCATTACTTCCTGTAGACCTCGATGCAGAGCTTCAACACGATTGACGTTCTGGGTTAGAAATTATAATTATTGATAAACATAATTGTGGAGATAAACATATTTATTTTTTTTTTTTTTTAAGGTCAAAAGAATTTAAATTACCACGTCATTTAAGATGTCAAATTCAGATGGCTGTAGAGGCCAATTGACTTCCAATAGTCTCAGAAAATTAGGACCGTGGAGAAAGCGGTGCCTGGCTAGCATCGCGTTTGCTTTGATACCTCTTGTGATATCATCAGCTGGGTTTAATTGAGTAGGAACGTGCCGCCATTGATTAGGTGTTGAGCATTCTAGGATCACCTTGCGATGTGTAGAGACGTAACTAGGATTTCGTTTTTCAGATGGCGCCCGCAACCAGTAGAGTACTGCTTCTGAATCGACCCAGAAAACCGTTGGTTGGATGTTTATTCGCAATGTTCGTCTTATTCTAAGGTCCAGTAATGCACCTATTCTTGCTGCTTTAAGTTCTGCTTGTGGAATTGTGTCGCGGTCATTGAGTTTTGAGACTTTGGATTTAGCTGCTATAAAGGTGACCGTGATTCCTGAAGGAGAAGATGACCTGAGATAGCCGACCGCGCCTTTAGCTGCTTTCGAGGCATCGCAGAAGATGTGTATTTGTAGTAGAGCGTCTGAACTGTAGACTGGTTGCAGGCATCTTGGGATTTCTAAGTTTTCTAGTTTTAGCCACGAAGTTGTGAGATTTTTCCAGCTTGTGATGATATCGTCGGGGAGCTGACGGTCCCAGTGTTGAGCCTTCCGTTCTTTTAAAGCGTCTTTTTCCCTACGCCATACTTCTTGCAGCAGCAGCTTGGCCGGCATAATGACACAGGTGAGGAATCCTAGCGGATCGAAGATCTTGTTGATCGAGCTGAGCATTTCTCTCTTGGTTGACGGTGTTTCGATTTTAGAAAGTGAGAAAATGAAGCAGTCTTTGCGACCATTCCATCGTAGTCCTAGTGTCGATTTTTCTGGCAAGGTGTCGAAATCTAGGCTGAGTGTGGGATGTGCGCTTGACTCTGTAGGTACTGTTTTGAGGACGTTGTGTGACGAAGAGATGAGCTGCGAAAGCTGAAATCCACCTTTTCGGAGCAACTCTATTAAGCTTGTGCAGTCGTAGATGGCAGTGTCTTCATCAACGAATGAATCTAGATAGTTGTCAACGTAGAAACACTCTTTTAACTTCGATGCGATATCTTCATATTCTGGATTATCTCGTGCAGTTTGCTGCAGGGCGTAGACACATGATGTCATTGAGGAGGCAGCTCCGAAGATCTGTACCATCATTCGATACGTGACTGGTGGGCCTGAGGTTCCTGGACGGCGGTAGATAAAGCGTAGTGCGTCCTGATCTTCGACTGGTACGCCTACTTGTAGAAACATCTTAACTATGTCCATGCTGACCGCCACGGGGAACTCTCTGAAGCGAATTAAAACTGAAAACAGTGGTGTGAGTAGATCCGGCTTCAAGTGCAGTTCGTCGTTTAAGGATCTTCCTTTAAATGGCTTTGAAGCGTGGAAGACAAGTCGAGGTTTTCCTGTTCTAGGATGTAGGACGATGAAGTAAGGGAGGTACCATGTACGCCCTGGAGGACCTTTAAGTTCTTCTGGAAGAAGTTGACGGGCGAAACCGGACGTGATGTACATCTCCATTCCTCGCGTGATTCGCTCGCTGTAGAGTGGATCCCTCTTACACCTGGATTCATTCACGAAAAAGCAGTGTAGGGCACTGCTTCGATTGTCAGGTAGATTCGGTTTTTCACTCTTCCAGAGCAATGGAAGAACGTAGTGGCCGTTCACCAGCTTGATTTTGGAAGAAAGAATGTTGCAAGCGTCTTCTTCTTGTGAAAGTTTAAATTGATTACGCTCTTTTGTGGTGGTGAATTCGTGGTTCAACCATCTCGCCGGTGACGAGGTACCGGAAGAGTCTGTAACGATTTCTTGAATTAAGGTTTCGTCTCGGTCACTAGGTAGATCCATTGGACCCATGACTGTCCAGCCAAAAGGTGTCCGCACGGCGGACGGGTGTGTGTCGATTGTGGGTAGACGCATGTCTAATTGTCGTAGTGCGCCTGGCACGTTGACGCCGATGAAAAGACCGACCCGATGAGAGTCAAAAGGCTCTAGTGGTAAGTCGGATAGGTGCATCCAACGTTTTTTTAGTTCTGGCCAATTGATGGTGCGTTGTGCAACATTCAAACTGTTTACGATGTAGGCCCGTCTTACGAAGAAGCTGTGCAGATCGTCCTGTGAGCGTAGTGTGAAGGTTACTTGCCGGGCCGGTTCCGCAGGATCATCGCCGTGGAATGTGCGTAGGCGAATGTTGGTTGATTGGCTTCTTAAAGATAGGACGGTAGCTAGGTCTTGCGTGATGAGGGTTGCTTCACTACCAGAGTCGAGAAGAGCTAAGACTAGGGCTTCGATTGGTCCATTAGAGATGATGACGTAGACGAATGGCGAGATTGTAAGTAGGTAGTCGGTTCCGAGGCTGACCGACAGCTTTCGTACTAGTAGTCACTGTTTGCGACCTATATATTTTAATTTAGAAATAAATTAAACGTCATTCTCTTTTCTAATTTACACACTTAAGATTGAAATGTACCTGCATCGCGGTTACGCGACGAGGTGTCTCTTTCGCCACCGTGGAGTAATGGATGGTGTGGCCCACCACAACCGCTGGCAGTGCATTTGATGTCTACCTTTTTGCAGTCTTTGGAGCCGTGATTTCGACCCAAGCAGCGGAAGCAGTTCCGTAGATCCATCACGACTTTGAGTCGCTCCGAAGGGTTGAATGACATGAACGCGTTGCAGGATGTAAGAGCATGGCCACGATCTTCACGGCAAACTGGGCAGCCTGTGTAGTCGTTATTGTTTCTTTCATTTAAATCCTCCCCTGATCCCGTAGTGATTGCCCTTATAGCGGGAATCGTAGGAGTTTGAGGTGCCGCCCGACTCGGCATTTTCTTTCCTAAGACGAAGGGACGCCCAGTAGTGGATTGTTGTTGATGTGCATTCGAAGTAGGGCGCGATGCAAACCTTTCAGCAATTATAGCCTCAGCCAACCAATTGTCTAAGGTTAAGAGCGTCGGACCTATTTTTTTTTTTTTTTAACAGTGAAGGACTTTAGTACTTGATTTTAAATTCATAAACTATGAAGATTGTTGTTGAACTGACCTGAACTGTTAACATTTTCGTGCTTTAAAAACTTTTTGTGGACGTGCTGGCCCCATTGACTGGCCATTCTGTAAGGGAGCTTTTCCACTAGGTCCGCTAAAGCGATGCTGGATGACAACTCGTGTCCGTATCCAGCGGCCTGAAGGGAGCATATGGCGCCATGTAGTCTCTGTTGGAAAGTGCTTAAGGCGTCGAAGTCGTTGTCCTTTAGGATAGGAATACTTCTCAGGTCTTTTATGTAGGCCTGAACTACCAGGTGCGGTCTTCCAAACCAGCTCCAAAGGTCTATTAAAGCTTGCTGGTAAGTCAACGGGCTTGACAGTATTTGGCCGAACCTTTCCTGCAGCTGCTCCGTCAGCATGTTGCGGACAATGTTGACACGCTGAGCATTGAATGGAGTGATGTCGTGTACCATGTTTTTCACGGTCTGGATGAACATTGGCCATTGTTTTGGGTCACCATTAAACTGGAAGTTGTTTTTGGGAAGCGTTGCCATCAAAATTAAAGCCGTGTTCAAATCTGCCTGCCCGGTCGCTTCAGTGAAGGGCTCAAAGATCCATGCATCGATGGTACGAACAGCAGGCATCGTTGTGGTTGCTTGGGCGACATCATGTGTGCGCTTTCTATTCACGAAACTGGAAGGCTGTGGCATTAGACCACCTGCTGCTCTTATTTGAGCCGTGAGCTCCTCTTCATCTTGGCGTGCTGCCCTTTTAATTTCCTCTTCTATCCTAATGGCTTCCGTGCGGGAGCTGTTCAACTCGAGTTCTAATTGTCGTCGTCGAGCCAGAAGCTGCTGTGCCAAATCTTCTTGCTCCTGGAGAGATGACATCGTAGGGGCTACCGTCATCGTGGAGTTTAGAAGAGATGAAGCTGGGAAAGCCTGTACAGCAGCTGCAGCTGTTGGTGTAGTAGTAGTAGTTGTTGTTGTTGTCGTTGTATTTGTTGGGTTGATGGTGGCCGGTGCTCTAGTTTGCTTTTCAATATAGCGGACGATCTTATCTTCCAATGCTCTAAAATCGTCAGTGAGACGGTCAGGCCATTCGTAATCTGGAACCACCATGTTCAGAGATTCGAGTTTCTTGATGTAGCGGACGTTGATGAGATGCAGTCGTTGAAGAGGGCCTCAAGAGCTTCTTTTCGGACCATAACCTGCGCAGCGTCTAAGTTCTTAGCCATGGCTTGCTCCAGTTTCTTTTTCTCCTCTGTAAACTTTCGTTTGGTTCTGATACGTTCACTTTTTATAGCCTCTGGAGGCGTTAGAGTGTCGTCTGGTTCACCCGTCTCATCATCTGAGCTTGTCATCTACGAATAAATTGTTGTTTTTTATAAGCATTTAAATTTACAAACAAGGCCTTGAGGCTTACGGTACCTTTTAAGAGAGATGGCAGCCACGAAAATTATAGACGAAAGTGAAACGTCTCGTATTAGTAGAACTGCTAAACTGTGGAGGAAATAAAAAACTCAGAATGCTGTTGATTTAAAATTATGCCTTTAGGCAGTATCTTTTGAAGTATTACCGTTCTGACGGCAGTAACGAAAGTGGGAATGTTGTAGAGTTTCTAGTTTTTGTGTTGTAGTTAAATGCACTTCCGGCTTCACAAGGCACTTCAGGCTAGAAAATAATTTTATAAGTCAAATTGAGTTCTAATTAGAACCCCTTTTTTATGTTTTATTACCTTACACACTCGGGGAAAAAAAATCAATAACCGTAAGGCTCTTCCAGTACGTGAGATGAAAAGAATTTAGTAATCACCACAACTGTATTAAAGGGGCATTTTAAATATAATTAGTGGATTGTCAGCGCACGAGAATAGGGAGGGGAAAAACGGGTTTCGGCACCAGTTGTATGAGAAAACTGTACTCATACTGTAAGGAATGACAAAGGTTCCAAAGTTTGAGCTAATATGACAATATAATACCTTAAGACGAAATTGAATACAAAGAGAATACAGCCAAAACTCCTTTTATTATGAGATAATCATAAGCCGGGGAAAACGTAGCACACACGCACAAGAAAAACGACGAACGCGAGCCCGTAGCAGACGACGTGAGTGAGCCAGGGACGAGAAAACAAGATGTCAGCGCCCATGAGCCGTGTGCTGCTATCTTGCGGAGAATATTTGCAATAAGGGACGAAAAACAAGATGTCAGCGCCCATGAGCCGTATGCTGCCATCTTGCGGAGAATATTCGCAACAACCATAATCTTCAGAATTCTTTAAGGAGACCATAAGATATATATAAGAACTGACCAATTAGGTTACTGTATGGAAATAATACTGGCGGAATCCGCATAATCCAGTACGTGCGATTTATGTGAAATGAGATATTTTGAAAACAATCACTTCTATAGTCTGTTCAATAACATCTTTTTTTTTAAACCTATTGACATATCTCTGTCTCTATCTCTCTCGATGGAGCAAAGGTTGAAGTGTCTCCGAATATGAAAAAAAGAGAATAAAAAAATACCGGCATTGGTCGTTAACGTACGCCCAGGATGTCTCAGCTCGGCGGGCGTTCATCGACGGCGACGACCTGTGACTAGTAAGACACCGGTGGTGGCTATCGATTCACGGCCAGGGAGATGCATCACACCGGGCTCACCCTTCATCTTGTTCTGTCTACTTTTTGTTCACAGCGTGGGCTTTTCCCTAGTCAGAAACGGCTGGGGCGATATGTTCATTGCGATACATGGCATATCGCCATGTATTTAAATTAGGCTTATTTTCTTCAATTACGTTTTAAATTTAGAATTTCAAATTTATAAATCGTAGGATGCTGAATTTTGTGCCATTTAAGAAGTATTTTTTTCTTTTTATTTCTCATTTTTTAAAAATTCCATAATTGCTATTCCGCAAAAACCCGCAAAAAAGAAGCATTTTGAGCTACCCCTGTGTAAAAAAACGACCGCTTTTACGTGGAAGCGGTGTTAAATATCTAGAAAAATGAATTATGAAAATTATTAAAAATTATTTCTGGTAAATGATTGAACAAATCATGTCACTGACAGACTCAATGAATGACTCATGATCATGGCAGGAATCGAACCTACATTCTTTGGATCCGAAGTCCAATGCCTTATCCACTGAGCCACACGACCGCCAATTAAATATTTTACTGATTAGGTGATATCAAAGCTAGTCTTTGGATTAAAATTAGATTTTCTTCGCTTCCATCTAACATTCTAACCAATCGTTGTCTTTCATACATTCGCGCGTGCTCTTCCTCATCAACGAATAAAAATGATGATTGATGAAAGATGTGTCTCTTTCTGTTCTTGTCAGGGATAAGTGCATTCTTATTGATAATATTGGACAAGGACTGGACGATTAACAAGCACAACGCTATTATTTTTAATTTTTTGTGTACATGATCAGAAAATTTTACAGTAGGCCTAGTTACGGTTTGGGCAGGGAGTAGTTTGCGATTATTAGGAAAAGAAAAAATATAGGTAGCAAATTCACCCTTTCTAAAGGAAAAGAAGAAGAATGATGCAATATACAGCATAAGATATACAAGTACCTACACAACTAGAAGCTTATCTGTGTCGAGTAGGATGTGATCTACTGGCAGACTGGCAGCGCTAATAAATATATGGACATTATTATTTACTTATTACGCCCTTCATTAATTACCAGCTTGAATAGCCTATGTAACTTTGGTGGGAAAATATAAGGTCACATATCATCAATCAAGTATAACAAACTAATACATACAATAGTTCTTCGAGTATGACGCTTCATCATCTAATACTCTGAGGTTTTATTACATAGTTAGGAACAATGACTAGTTCAATACTACTCCTCAACAAATGAAACAACCCGTTTTCGAAACTTCCCAACTATAACGACCCATGGTATAATATTAAGTCTATTTATATACTTGCTATTGTACTCACTCGTTCATATATGTAATTGACTAAATAGTCTATTACACTCGTTGTGTAATCTTAACCTGGCATTTTTTTTTTTGCCCAAGTTTTTTTTCCATATTTGTATACGCACTTTTTTATGGGAATATTTGGGTAGGCTGCACATTGAAAAGTTTTTATCTGGTTAGACTCGAGCGTGGCTGGTCGAACGATCTAAAGCCAAATTTTAAAAATAAATAAGTTCAAATTACAAAAAAAAAATATTTATGAAAAAGTTATCGTAGTTTTCTAGTTAATTGGGGAAAATGTTTTCTTCGATGTTCTTACCGCCAAAGAAAGGTTAACTACACGTCGGGCGTCGTCATTCATGACTCTAAACGGAGCCCAGAAAAAAGATTCGACGGAAACGTGAAAAAAACGAGAAATTAAAAAAAATAGATTAGCCCTTACCTAAGGCAGAGGAGCAGCAGCATCCACTTGGCGTTGCTCGTTCTATATAGCATAATAGCTAGAATACATTTAATTAATATAGAAACGCAAAAACAATTCAGTAAACATGAAATACCTTTTGGACAACTTCCTAACGAGTTTAGTCGGTTTTTTTTTCAATCAAGTGCGAGACTATCAATTACTCTGACCAGTCGTCCATCCGGGGTCCGTTCGGAAGCTACATGGCGTATAGCTGCTTAACGAAAGGACTTTCCATTTCTCTTTTGATGTGTTCTTCGCATACGTCGTTGACGATCTGGTCATCCACTTTCAACTGAATCTAGAACTCAGCAGCTGTAGCAGGGCGAAGTGGTAAGTGACAGTCTGGTAAGTGGTAGATAAGTGATGCTTTGATATTGTGTCAGCTGTGATTTTTAATATGACGACGCCCTGCCTTGCAGCAAGTAATGACGATTCTATTATTGTTTCAGAGATCATATTTATAATTCTGTTTTTGTATTATGCAGCTGCATAATACAATACTCGTCGCTGGGTTCGAAGAGAGAAATATGATCTGCTACTATGGCAGGATCCGGCGGCCTTCAGTGAATTCCATTTAATGTTATTTAGCAGAAAATGTTGCAATACACTAATGGACGTTGTATTACTCTTTTTTTTTTATTCAGAGTACTTATATCAGCTTTGACGATGCTAGTATATATATAATGCAATATAGCATTACTATAGAAAATGCAAATCAATCATTTCCGATATAGTATGATGATTAAGGGATAGCTTTATTAATTAGAAGCTTCAGTAATAATAAAGCAAAATCGAGTCTTTTAGTACAGCGGCACAATGAAGTAGAAATTATAATACCGGTTCGTGGCTGTTCAATGATCCGCGCTTGAATCATCTTACCGGGCGTGGATGGTCGATCGTGACCGACGAAAAAAAAATTGCTATGTCGAATTATTTTTATTTCTTTTTAGCGGCTATGAAATTAAAACATAAAGATTTCGAATCAGATTTTGAAATTGAATCAGTTTGGATTGGTTAATTGGTATTATGATAAGATTATTTATGGGTGACGTCATGTTCGAATCGTTTATTCTTTGTGCTAATTGCCGAGATACCAAATTTTATTAATTTCTAGTCTACTCATTTCGATTTTGGATAGAACGGTTATGGCGCATTGGAGGAAGGTTTGCTCCGCCATAGCGCTTTAGTTCCAAAAACGATCAAACGTCCAACCTTAAAACGATTTAAATTCCTTGTACCTGATACACACATCTGTTTTATATTTTTAACTTTGTGAAAAATGTGATGGATAAAGAATTATAAATACGGTGGAAAGAGAGATGTTGCATTGGAGTGAGTGTAATTTAAATAGTAAAGAAATATTTGATAATTTTAATAGTTAATTCTTGCGTTAAAAATAACTACTCAGGCGCCAGTCTGGAGGTGTATCATATTTTTCATGTTTTCTCTGCTGACGTCAGTCACAGACCGAGTGTTGGATGACATATCGCGTGATTATTTTTCTTTCCGAGTTAGTAACGTTGCTGCCCATTGGTTGAAAACCCGGAAATGGAAACCAGTTGGAAGCGCCATTTTATTTTCTGGGAACTATTCGAGTCGACGATTGCTGTTCAGTGGCTCACAGACCGGCTCCGGAGAAAGTCGTCTAAAAACTTCAGCCTGATTAGAGTGAATAAATTCACTTTAATAATGCTGAAGTTTTAGAAAAGGACGAATCTTTCTCCGAAGCCAACCGAGCCATTCAAGTAGAACATTTCGAGCATTGCGTACCCCAAGTACGCTTCACGGTCAATCTTTTATTAAAATTTCTAATAATAGCGGTTTTTACTAGAAATAAAATTTCTGGCTTTTGTGTTTTTGTGTTTTTGTTGGGGGGTTCTTGAATTTTCTTTTTATTACATCCTCTCCTCTAATTTTATTTCGGTTTCTCTTTAATTAAGAGCTTTGTTATGTGTTGGGTTTGGTTATTGTATTTACCATGGGGATTGGACCGGGGTGAGTTCATAGGTCTAAGCTATATGTTAAGTTGATTTAAATTTATAGTTTGTCGTAGATAAGATTATCCGACAAAACAGTTAACATTTAGTTGTTAACTTAAGGTTGAACTCTAACTGTAAATCATCTTCGAATGTTAGGAATTTCGTGTTAAGACATTCCGTGGTAATGCGCAAAAAGATCTGTTTGTTATAGGTCTCCGAATGTCGCATCTTCTTCGTACAATTTCAATTGTTCTTCTTGGTTCATGGTCGCTCCAGGGGGGGGGGGGTATATATATGCCATTATGGGCTGCAAAACTGTTTTGTTAATGTTTCTTCTTCAATAAGATGTGTAGTTATTGTTTGTTGTTGATGTTTTTTTGTTTTTGTTGAGGAAACGATCCATTTCTTCACTCTTCTTTGCAAGATAATTCTTGATTGAAGGGTACTCATCAAACCATCCGTTTTAAAATAGGGTGATGGAGAGTGTGAAATTGAAAACCAAAATCACTTCCATTTCCAAATCCCATATATAATCTGGACCCCAGCGATGTCGTCTGGGTGCAATTTGAAGTCCTCTTTGTATGAGTATTTCTCATACGTTACAGCAGCTCTTACATTAGAATGCCATAGACCAAGTATATGGCCTATCTGGGTGATGGAGAGTGTGAAATCCTCTCTAAGTACAGTTTCTGGTCGTATCGTCGGCGTAGGATTCACTGAAGGGTACTGCGGTGGGGGTAGGCGGTTCCTTTCTCCCAAAGTCCCAAAAACTCTTTTTTTCCAAAATCCTTCGCCAGCTATTGACAGTTGTTGTTAAGAATGTCATTGAATTGAGGAGTTACGAACATGAAGTATTTTTGGGGAATGGGGAGTATATGCTGGGTTTGGATTGGGTTAGGGCCTATTACGGGTTATTTTTCATAACTTATGCCTTATGGGTATTTATATTATCATATATGGATTGATGTTGAGTTATGCAGTGATAAAGCCAAAACCAATCATGGATGAGGGTTTCTTCGTATTTATTCATATTATTCTCTCAAGTAGAAACAGAGTTTTAAAGATTCGATATGTAGACGGCGTTGAAAAATGTAAGGATTCTCTTCATCCAACACACTTTTTGATGCACGTATTGTATGTAAAATGGGTACACAGTCGAGTACACAGTCCGTGTTTGTTGCAGAAGCACTGTTTGCAATCCACCAGAGAAACAATTCTCCATATTTGATATTGCGTTCTAAGACGCTTGAGGTCACGACCATCGAAGTCGCAATCTTCACCATATACCGCCACGGTATGATTCAAGATTTCGTAAGGAATTTTAAAACCGTCGGTCACTTTTTAAAGCTGTTGGTCAGGAAGAATTCAGCATGAAGGGAAGCTCCGACAGAAACGTTGGTTCCATTTTTGATGATGTAGGAAACGATCCTGGGTTTCTTACTCAGTGATGTGTCACTGGTTTTGACATTCTGTGGTATCAAAAGTCCCAACAGTAGTGCCACAATAACGAATACCAATACACCACAGATGATAATCTGTAGAAAAAAAAATATTGTGATTATTTAAAAACATAAAAAAAAAAATTGGGTTTTGAGCACTTTATTTAGCAGCAAAAGTGTGGAGAAGTCAGAACAGAGCTTCAGAAAACACACTTGCTGCCTGAAAGAAAAGAGATTTTCTGGCTAACCAGTTGCTTGTAGCTTGGCTACTACGTATATTTGCGTCATGCTATGCAACCTTTTTTAAAAGAACGTAGTTACATTCAATCTTAATAACTGATTGCATGATGAGAGCTAGTATTGGTTGGACTTTGTAGTCGAAATGTGTTTCCCATTTTTCAAAACTATCTATGTTAACCAATTAATACTTATTACCACATTTCACCATGGCCGCTCGATCATGTGCACTGGTGGTCAGGCTAGAGTTGGATCATTATTAACCTCACAACTCAAGAGAGGCAGTTACCAGTAGGCGTACCAAATGTCGTTTATTCAATTTTGCACTTTTTAATGAATCGAGAATTTGTCTATATACATCATTCGTAAAGTAAAATAATACTATTCGAGTCTTTTGTAAGGTCGGTAGTAAGGATTATTGTGAGGGTTGCCAACGATATAGACGGGAATGGGGGCTAACGTGGTAGTACGGGTGCGTCGCTCGTAGATCCACTGACGGAATCGATCGAAAGACGACCAGTTCCAGAATTTCAACTTACCGACAAGAGTGCCAAGACTACGACCCTGGCTCTCTTCTTGTTCGTGAGGAATTTCGTAACCATCTGAAATAAGAGACAAGTTGCTTCTAAAATTTCTAACATATCAATAGATAAAATAATATGGGGTTTTCGTACTGGTACGATGGAATTCTTCGATTTCTTCTTGAGTGATTCCGTTACTTATCAGAAACTCTTCATTGTCAAAGTGATCCGTTGTAGCCGGAGATCCTTGGATCGGTAACATCTCACAATATTTAGCGCAACACGCCAAAACAAAAACAGCAGCCAACATCTTTATTTGAAATATAAGATTAGTTATATTATATATGCTTAGTGTACAGGCTTAAGAAATATAGCCAACTTACAGCAAATGATTTCATTTATAAAATGCTTCGGGTCAAGTGGTGATGAGACTCTGAATTACTAAAACTGACTGAGGAGCAGTGCACTATTTTTACGTTTATATACGATAGCAAAACAATATAGCCTAACGAATTAGAATGACCTTCACCTGGAACCTAATCTCCGGATTATAGAAGAGTTTTCAATGTTAGCGATTTATTTTTAACAAAAGTAGCAGACCAAGGCTATCTTACATTTTATATATATAACTCCGTCCCGCGGGATGCGTACAGTGAACCGGTAAAACCCGGATAGCAGCGCAACTCATGGGTACCATGCAGCCATAAAAAAGAAGAGGACTATCATGTACGTGTTCTTCCATCTTACATTCATCTCCTTTTCGTTTTCACGAAAATTTATATTTTTGCCTTAATAATTCTTTTTATTTCGATTCATTGAGGAAAATAAACTTAATCAGTCATCGTGCTTCATAATTAGCACACCAAAATCACGACAGAATCAAAACATTCAAGAAAACAATGAGTAATTTCATCGGACAAATATTCAAAGTTAGCCATGATTAAGGAATATTATTGTTAGGTGTTGTAGCAGTTGTGTAGTAACAGCTTCACGCTGTATTTATAATTGCTTAATAACTTTGGGATCGAATTTAAGAAACAATAACTGCGAAAATCATTCGTTGATTAATAGTGAAAGCCAAGAGGACCCAGCATCAGCTCTCTCTGGAATCAATGGAACAATTGATAGATACTAATAGAGGGGCAAGTAAACAGGAAAACAGCATCATCGTTAGGATGCCAGGTGGGCGATGATTCTTTACTCGTTGCCCTCTACTCGGAGAACTAATCAGAAGTTGGCTCGATCTTCACCCTGCTGTAATAATAAGTGAATTAAAATTAGTAAATAGCAGTCATGATTAGTCCAAACACTAACCGCCACACAATAGTAGTAATAGCAGGGACTACGTCCATGAAAATAGTTAGTATCAACAGAATTAAACTTACCAAGGTACAAAAACTGGGTACGTTGGCGTCTTCATTTCTTCGCCAGGCTCGATCTTCACCCTGTTGAATTCAAATAAATTTCATGTAAAGTAAATAGCAGAAAATAGCGGCACAAAAAAGAAATGGTAGCTACCAACTGGATTTAACTTACGAAGGTGCAAAAACTGGTTCCAAAACAGTAGTAGGCATCTTATCTTCTTCACCAGGCTCGATCTTCACCCTGATGTAATCAATGTGAATTCAAAAATAAGTAAATCGCATTCAATTAGCCCAACCATAAACCACCACATAATAATAGAAATAGCTATCATCAACATGATTAGACTTACCAAGGTGCAACAACTGGGTCCAAAATAGTAGTAGGCTTCTTATCTTCTTCACCAGGCTCGATCTTCACCCTGCTGTAGGTAATCAATAAGAATTTGAAAATTAGTAACTAGCAGTCATTGATTAGCCCAACCATCAACCGCCACATAATAAAAATAGCTACTATTACCACCAGGATTAAACTTACCGATGTGCAAAACCTGCGTCCATAGAAGGCTTCATCAGATCTTCTTCACCAGGCTCGATTTTCACTTTGCTGTAATCAATATGAATTGAAAAATTAGTAAATGGGAGCCATGCTTAGTCCAACCACAAAGCTCCACAGCTACTACCACCAGGATTAACTTACCAAGGTGCACGAACTGTGTCCAAAATAGAAGGCTTTTCATCATCGATGTGATTCTCGATCATCTTCTTATTCGTGCGCAGTTCCTCCATTCTGGTCAACTGCTCGTGAATCTTGAGCTCGTGTCCCTCGATGGTAACGTGAATACGCTTCCTGTCTTCTAGTACTTTTTGGTTGATCGTCAAAGATATAGTCTTTATGGAGGATAGCCCAGAGAAAAAGGACTCAAAGTTCTGCATTCCAAGCTTCCAGGATAACGGGTCGCTATCGGAATATCTGTTCATCCGATCAGAGGTGAAGCCTAGGTTATTGAATCGTTGGTGCAGAGGCTGATGAATCATGTTGAACCCTTTGATGGCTTCCAGCACAGGGGGCGTCTCGTCGTCGGTGAACGTCACCAAGAACCTGATGTTGTTCGGGACGTCGTGCCCAAAAATGGCCAAGATGGAATCGAAGATGTACTTCTGGGTGTGGGTCAGACGAGCCGTAGTGGCCTGCACAGTGAATCCAACTGCATCCAGCACCTAAAAATAAAATAAATTAATGAATACTTTATAAAAAATCAAATTATATTACTATATGCTTACTTGGATGTCTTTATCGTCCTTAAAGAACTGCTGGATGTAGTCTGTGATCTCCTTATCTCGTTTGAAACCGCCTTTAGTGTCACCGTAGCCGGGAGTATCCACGATGATCAAGGAATAAGGAATAAGGAAACCTTCTTGATGATGAAGCTCGTAGGCAGTCATCTGACTAGTCTGGCTGTGCATTTGGCTTTTGAATTTAGTCATCGAGACTCGAGTCTCCTTTTTCGTTGATCAAGATGAAGCGGAAAGTGTCGTCCCACTCCACACATCTTAGATTCGACTTTGGTTGGGCTGGGACTACCAAAGACCCAGCGATCCGTCTTGGATGAACTGCTCGGAGCTGCCTTAGCCAATGGAAGTTGGTACAAGTCCATCTTACTTGAATTCTTTCCGATTGAACGACAGTGCGTCAAGATTTCTTCTGCCAAGCGCTTCTTCTTGCTCCCCACCTCTTCAACAGAAATTGCTCCCAACGCTGGATGTGCCATACTCTCCATCGGTTCCTTCATGATGCTATTGGAACGTGAGAACCTCGACGGTGATAACTGCGTGTATATAAAGACAGAGATACATAGATATGGTTATAAAATGAATAATAACAGCAATTAAGTACCAGCATAAAATTATAATATTAAGAAAAAATGGACTGTGTGTAATCTCAAGCAAATCCAATTACCAATATGAGGATAATAACTGTAAACAAATAAAGAAGGTTGGAAAGCAGATGACTTACCACTATGATAGACACACTAGAGTCACTATTGGTGCAGACGAGGGTGGATGTGCTAGTTTCCAGTGGTAATTGAGGTTTGAGACATAGCTGAATAAAGAGCAAAAACAAGAAATAAAGTTTAAAATGAGGTTTCACGGTTGTACAAAGTTATTCACATATCATTCTTAAACAGAAAAACCAAATAACATCATTCCTAGAAAATATTGTACTCATTTGAAAATAAAATTTGCTTACACAAAAATTAAGCATGATGAAACAGCTTTAAACGTATTGCATATCCCTCATCCCAACATCGATAAAGACACGTGACTATCAAGCCAGCTGACTTGAAAGTAACTACGATTCTATTGAGACACGCTACACAGACGTATTCTTTCTAGAATAGTTAAAAGCTGATTTCTATATCCTATAAATATGTGGGCTGTAACAATACAAAAATTCTTTCTTGAATTATGGGTGCTGATCTCGGTGCTGATCTGATCTCTTTATTATTGTTGTGTGTTGGAGATGTTACACAATTGGAAAGGAATCAGACAGGATCACATAAGGGTGGCGGAAATTTAGACAGAGCTAAAATCTTTTCAATAATTGAAGCCTTGAAAAAAATATTATGAATATTTATGTGAAAATATGAAATTAAATAATCAAATAGATTTTCAAATGTAAAATGTAAATGTAACATTATTTGAAAGTCAAATTGGCAACGTCGTGCTGATCAACTTTTGTCTTGTTTACATATTACTCCTGGGTGATTGAAGCGATTATATCATCGTTCACAACTTAATTCAAGAGTTTATACCATTATCGTGCTGGTATAATATTGACTTATTGCAAATAAATCCTCAATTAGTTATTCATGTTTCTTTTTTACATTTTCATGTTTCTAAAGATCCTCACTGAAGCCATGGCAACATCAGGGCAGGCTGAACCTCTCTACGTGGTCATGACAGGAGCTGCTGCTTCTGTTCAGTTTGCTAGGATACTCCTATTTGAACTTGTCAAGGGAAGTGTGTTTGGAATGCAGCAGCCCTTGTGTATTCATCTTTTTGATAAGCTCAATACGGATGAACTTGAAGGTTGGTTTCATTATTCAACCATTTAATTACATACTTTTATACCTGATTGATTAATTTCTTATTAGGAGTTGTTGAGGAGCTTCACCTCCTGCAAGATTATCTACCTCTCTCGAGTGAAGTGTTCATCACAGATGACCCAGCTGTTGCTTTTAAAGATGTGGAAGTGGCTTTCCTTGTTGGTGGGATGCCATATGGGGAAGGCCGGGGGATGGATCGGAAAGAGTTCTTGGCTGCTAATGTTGAGAATTTTAAGGCTGAAGTTAGTTTTTAAACTTTATATTTATATTTATCAAGAAGAATTTAAAATATTTTCAATTACATTTCAGGGTCGAGCTCTGAATAAATACGCCAAGAAGTCGGTCAAAGTCCTCGTAGCTGGTCACCAGGCCAACACGCACGTATTCATCTGCTCTAAATACGCCCCATCGATTTCACCAGTTAACTTTAGCGCTACGATCCGTCTGCAAGAGAAACATGCGCAATCCTTAGTAATTTATTATTTACTATTTCATATGGTACATTATTATATAACCACTTAAATTAAATTTGTTACGCGCAGATTGCTAAACGATTAGGTATTGCAGTTCAACAAGTAGAGAAAGTCATCATCTGGGGTAACCACTCGTCCACACTGTTCCCGGACGTGTCGAATGCAACGGTTACTGTTGATGGTACCGTAAAGTCAGTTAAGGATGCAATCAATGATCAAGCCTGGATCACTGGAGAGTTCATATCGGTATCAAGTTATTTTTAAAAATTTGATCCCTGTGGATAATATTGTAATAACACAAATTTTGGTTATTTAGACAGTTCAAAAACGCGGAGCTGATGCTCGTACTATTGGTATGTCGGAAGCCATAGCGGCCGCTGATACGATGAAAATTTGGTGGATCGGAACTGCTCAAGTAACTTATTTCTCTTTTAATTGATTATCCCAATCTTGAATACTAAAACTTGATTATATTTGTTTAAAAAAAAGAAGGAAACTTTGGTTTCGATGGCAGTCATTTCTGATGGATCTTACAACATTCCCGTCGGTGTGGTGTTTTCGTTTCCTGTTCGCTGTTCCGACGGCCAATGGGAAATCATTCAGGTGACTTTTTGATATATTGATTTCACTATAATATACTGATTTCATAACTTTTTCTTTTAGGGTCTCTGTATTGATGAGTATACGCGAAAAGAGTTGGATAAGGCCGGTAAAAAGTTAAAGGAAGAACGAGAGGAAATCTTGGCCATTTGTCGTGATTCGGACGACGAAGCGATGAAGAGGTTTCAAACTGAACGAATGGATGAACTGAAGGTGGGTTTCCGTCAACTTATGGAAAACATTTATTGTGCCTTTTAATTTACGATTACTACACACAAAAAAATTTTTTTATAGGAACGAATCCTGCATTTAGAAAGTGAAAACAAACTTCTCCAGGATCAATTAAAACTTGTTCAGTCGACTAAGGATTCTAAAATCGCTAAATTATCTGAGGTTAACGAAATATTTTCTCAGGCCTTATTGGAAATAGCGCGTATTGATGATAGCAATATGAGGAGCAATGATTCCGTCCTCAGTGCGCTCCAGAATACCATCGCCCAGGGCCGTGAATTGGTGCGCTCTCTTTCCAACTCTAAAGGTAACATAAGAGTTTATAAATCATCCGTGAATATTATTCTAATTGCTTCTCCGATAGACCTAGAGGAGCTACAGCAGCGAGACTTCCGTGCTAACAAGAAGGAAATGGGAGCGACGGCCAGTCTCAGCAGCAATCAGTATTTGATAAGCACTCCGTGCCCAGCAGCCACGGAACGAGACTCTCTACCGTTTACTCCAATAATCCAAGACGGATCAGCTGTTACTGGAGGAGACCAGTCCACGGCGGTCCCCTCTCGTAGCAGCGAACAGATGATCCAGGAGCAGGAAATGATCCCAAGGCCTGTCTTTGACAAATCAGATCCGTCAGACTCTACTGAATAAGCGGATGCATGAGCTACCGTTCAGATGGTAATTAGTACGTTATTATCCTTAATTGAAAAAAAAGAAAATTTTAACTTTTAATTTTCTTATACTTCAGGTCAGAATATAACTACGTGTTACAAGAGGCTGATAGATTGAACTTTACTGGTTGCAGTTACATTAATTATTTCCTTGTCTCAAATTGTATGAATGATACAGCGTATTAGTATAATTTGAAATCTAATTGTGATTATTTGTGATGGAGCCATGAAAGAAGCTGAAGCTATAACATATTACATGAATGAATTTATTATTAATCAATATTACTCACGGAAATTCGAGCTTGTCAAAAAATAAATACACGCACTCTGAAAACGCAAAATATTCTTTCTTGTTAACATTTTTTATCCGGCATCATTATTACTTTATTTTACATCCTACTTGCGGTCCGAGATGAGTTATTGATGCGGAATCGGGTTGACTGGTTGATAATCCTTGCCTGCTTCGTGAATCTGCGCAGATGGATGCTGTCATCCGTGGCCTCATTGACGAATGGATCTCTGAAATATAACCAATCATCTTTTTCCAGAGGCATTGACGGATATTTATTTACTTTTTCAACTTGCGTAATCATTTCACTTTGAAATTTTAGAGTCCGATACGTGATTTAGGTTTCGATTTGGTGCCTGTCTACAACACTTTCCGACAAGTTTGTGGTTTACCGAATGTGGCCAACTTTGATGAGCTTTTAATTAAACCTGTTGTTGATCGGATGGCCTCGCAGCCCTCGCTGTACAAATCTGTGTAATGACAATGATTGATATACGTCGGCAGTATGATTGAGAAAAACTTGCCCTGCTCTTTATTGGTGCATATTCTCTTCTCGTGCATAATAGCGGACCAATTTGCTCGGTTGAAGGAAGGGGATCGCTTCTTTTACGAACATGGCGATCATTTCAGTCCGTTTACACCTGGTAGGATAAATCATAAAGTAATTTGATTTTAGATTTTGTCATAGATGATAACTTAATAACTTTATTTTCCTGTTACAAGACATTATTAAAATGAGTTTTGCCGCCGTTATTTACGACAATTCGGACAAGATCCCATGATTCAGCCACTGGTCTTCCGTACTCCGTATAGTCATATATCCTTGAACAGTCATATATGCTTGATTAAGGTATATTATTCTTGTTGTGTGCTCTCTAGTTGTGTAGTAGTGGGGCTAATTTACCCAATGAATGACTCCCCTTCACGCTGTATTTTTTATGGGTGAATAACCTCAATTGGAATTGGAATCTTTGAAACACTAACTGCGAAAATCATTCTTTGTTTAGTGGAAGCCGGGGGGAACCCACTAGCTCTCTCTCTCTCTAATCAATGGAACAAGTGGTAGATAGTAATAACAGTGGGACAAGTAAACAGCTTCAAAACTGGGATGCCGGATGGTTTATGATTTTTTTTTTCTCGTTGCTGGCTGTTGCTTCTAATCGGAGAACTATTCAGAAGTTGACTCGATCTTCATCCTGCTATAATCAACCCGGGTAGCACGGAAATATTGCGCGCTTGTTGTGGGTATATTGGATTACCGACATGTAATAGTGGAATACCAATGTTGTACGAACCGTGAAATCGCCCATCGGGCCCTCCCGTAGCCAACCCAAATTTCCAATCTGTAACCAAGTCTGAATATACAAAAATAATACAAATTATCTACATGAATACTGCTTCACGAACGGAAAAGGAATATCAATTCATATTTGCACGAAACTTGAATCCTGAATTGGAAGTCACAAATAGGGGCAATTCAAATAAAAAAGTATTGCACCATTGCTGAAAACGAAAATAAGGTCAGGTAGGCTACAAGCAAATTGCTACAACTTCTGTGGTGTCACATAGGGCCAAATATTATTTGGCGAAATAAATCCCATATTGAATGTGTTATTGTGCCAATATAACTGTTAGTAACTTGATCCAGTATTGGTTTTACACACTTTAAAGCTACAGAAAAAAGTTGTATTTGTTTCTTTTACATCGCACTATCATTTGCATTATGTAATTCATGCAACATTTGAGAAATCACGGAGACTCGACTAGGGATCATGATATAAAATTGAATTATTAATTTATTGATTGACTTATTGAACTCACCTGGGATACGAACCGGTTACCTCCATATTCATGCGTTCTTGAGCCGGCCGCTCTAACCATTAGACCACACTGACATATGGGCAGCCTTCTATATTCGGGACTGTTTTGATTGAAAGAAAAATTAAGATAGTCATTACGCAATGGGCATTATCTGCCAAACTGGAATTCATTATAAGAAATGAAGATCCACTGACGTATGATTTTGAACTTGTACTATCTGTAGAACTTTATTTCCAATTGCAATGAAAGGGTCCATTCATTACAAACTCATAACATCCTATAATAAAAATAATTTATCTAACAAATATAAATTATCTAATAAAAATAATGTTAACTGTTGTAACAACTGATACCAGTTCGGTAAGCATTGGATAGGCCTACGTCATTTGAAATTGATTGGCTGTCACGATTGCGGTAGAAAAAAAAGATTACACGAAGGACGGGTAAAAAAGTGAACGAGAAAGACTATAGCTGAAGACAGTTTTTGAGAGAGGCATATGTGTTATCTACAATTATAGTGCAAGGTATAGCAGGGACGAAAGTTTATAGGACAAAAGAGAACGCACAAATGAACGAGTTGAGCAACAGCTATTAGCTCTGCAGAAGATATTACAATGAGATGAGTAACATCTTCTTCGGCGTAACGATGCAGTCTTCTTCGGCTTAGTCAGTAGCTGCCTTCGGTCCTTTGGGAGCCGCTGGGGCCTTCTTGGGCTTCACTTCTTTAAGTTGAGCGCTTGCTTTCGGCTTCGGTTTGGATACTCTTGCACCAAAACTGTCATCGCTGTCGCTACCTTTGGATTTAGCGGCCGCTTTCGGTTTGGAGACACTGCGACCAAAACTGTCGTCGTTATCGGCTTATCACTGTCTTTAGCTTCATCGACCGCTTTGGATTTCGGCTTGGGTTTACTGGCACCGAAACTGGCATCACTGTCGCTCTTCTCTGCAATATCAAATATATAATTTTAGAAAATTTGAATATTAATTTTAAAAAGGTTGAAATTAATTACCGATAGCGTAGCTAACCGAAGAAGCAGCTCTCTTCGGTGGAGGATCTTCCTTGGGAAAAGCACCGATAAGTGAATCAAAGACGTCATTCGAGCTCACCGACCGGGGGCGGTGGAGCGGTGGCCGTCTTTTTGGGCTTCTCGAAAGTCGTAGAACCGTCAAAGTCGTCGTCACCATCAGAGCTGTTGATATGCTTGGTCGCCTTCTTCTTGTCAGCAGGGGCTTTCTTTATGGACGGGCAAACTCTTCATCAGAATCGCTGACTACAAAGTTATCTTCCGAATTATCACCACCACTTCCACCTCCCATGGAAGCATCAGAGTCGGAATCCAGTTTGAAGACTGCCTTGGCAGCAGGGCAGCTCTCTTCGTTTTCTCCCTTAAATTAAAAATAATTAAAATCTATTTAAAACAAATATTATTTATGAATTAAAATTACCTAAGAGAGGCAGCATTTTCAAGTTTCAAGTAGAATTCACCCATCCAAATAAAATCTGCACTGTTTACTTCTGCAACGTGGCAGGCAGCAGCCTATACATATCGCATATGTTATTACTTGTTGTACAGACTAGTCAAGAATAAGCCGATTCACCGACTCAAGGGCAATTACGATTTCAAGCGCTTTCTGAGCGACGGATACGGCACTTAGATGGAGGACCCATCACGTCGTTTCTGTAATTAAGAAGACGAAACCAGGGTATGGACTTAAACTATCTATTTAAAATTAAACAGCTATACTAAATAGTTTACTGAAAATTAATTAGTAGAAACTATACATTTTATATCCAATGAAACAAATTAAATTTCCCAATAATCAATTTAATTTTCCAGGATTTTGAAAATATCGAATCTGAATGGTCCATCTATTATCTCTACTGATTATTGAGGGATTCTTCAAGGTATTTAATTTTTTTTTCAAAATTAAAGTTTGTTACAATTCCAATCAAACTTTCCTTAGAGATTTCCTGGACGAGTGGAAGAGTACAAAAAGCTACTAAATCCCCGCGTTAAAAGCGATCATTGTGGGGATCCAGTCATCCCGAAATACTTTTACGTCTCCCGTGAAACTAGCGATTATGAGCGATCCGACCCTCGTAGTCAGCTCCGGTACGCATCTTCTGAAGGACCCAACGGAAATCTATTTCTGTGAATCTGTGGAGTTAGAAATTTATAATAGCTGGATTTTAATTATTTATTAATATTTATCAAGTCTTCCAATGATTATAAGTGACATAATCCAAATAGGTCAGTCACTCTATGTCATCGCTCCGCTGCTAGCTGAAGGTCTAGTCCACGTCAATGAGCTGGATCTTATCCGGAGCTACCTGCCCAGCTACATCAGGAACTCGTAAAATCGCCTCGTAAAGTTGGTGGAAGATATTCAACTTTCCAGGTTTCACAATGCAACGCATATCATGATGGTATAATGGTATTTGAGATCCCGATTCACAAATTACCTTTTCTTTCGTCCGTTTTCTATTGCCTCCAAAACAGTTCATTTCGCATAAAATTAATCTAAATTGTTCTCTTTAAAAAAGGAACTGCAAGCAACCTTGTGGTCCAAATTGTACTGATTGCTGAGTTCATGCACCTCCAAGGTAATTAAAAAAACAAAAACAAAAAAACACATAAAACTTAATAACTTTTTAAAAACTAATGTCAGGTTTTGATATTGTCTAGCTATGATGGGGACATACGGAATTCAAACGCAGACGCCACAAGAAGTGGAAACCGTCCAGAGTTGGCCAGCACCAAATCATCTGGTCCAAGTCTACGAACACCTCGTTCTATCTAAGCAACTTGAGCTGAAAGTAAATTTTCCAGCTTATTTACAAAATTTTTTCAGAATAAAAAAATGACTTTCAATTTTTAAAATGCACTTGCTTTGCTTTCTATTTTATTCTTTACCGCCATTTAAAAATGTAATTACGTTTACGTTGTTACGTCTTTGCATTCTTTTATATTTGTCGTAATAAATGTGGTTTAATGTAGATGTTTCCCTACCCATTTCTCTCCATCTGTATATTACGTATATATAAACACAACGATATATAAACAAGATGTAGAATAAGATTTGTAAATATGTTCCGGTGGTATTTATTGCCAATTAGGCCACATTTTGATTCCTTAAAAAGGGGCACGTAATATCATCATACTTACAAGAAAACTAGGAGTGACCCTGGCAATAAAATACACGCTACAGTAAATGAGAGTATAATGTACCTAGGCATATATTGTATAATACATCGAATTCTTGTCACCAAGTGTTGGAAAACTGTAAATAATTGTGAAGTAGTCCATTAGTGCATTTTAGATTTACAAACAATATCTTACATGATAGATTGCATTAAGCGAACAAACCCCAATAAACAACTTCCAACATTTATCTTATTTCGCGCTCTGAAAACTGTAGAACCATCGGTTAGATATCTAATTATGTACATCGTGCAGTTTTGAAAAAAGCTTATAGCCTCAATATACAATTTTTAATTTTCATTGTATTTCATCGAATACATTTCCCCCCAACATTTCGCAAGTTTGGTTTACCGATCCAATGAACAGCCAAAATACGACCAAATTTTTTGTAAATTAATGGTTCAAAATAGACTTTTTTGGTTGGATTTCGGAGGGCCCGGTGGGCGATTTCAACATTCCGCCAATAGAGCGAAACAACACGAGCCCACTTTATGGGCAATATCCCGTGCTACCCGGGCAAGATGAATTTATAAATTAGTAAATAGCAAACTATTAGCTCAACGACAAACCATCACATAATAATTGAACTAGCTACTATCAACATCAGGATTAAACTTACCAAGGTGCTAAAACTGGGTCCAAAATAGAAAGCTGCTTCATTTCTTCACCAGGCTCAATCTTCGCCACTCATTTATATCCAAAATCGAATTCAAAATGAGAATCCTCCCTTGAAAACCAAACTTGTTCATCTTGATCTCTGCTTGAACAATCAGCTTGATGTAGTCGGTGGTAGTGAATAAGGTATCTGAACGCAGGACTATCTCTTACAAGCGCTGAAGGCAGGGAATGATGTTCTCAATATTTTGCTTCAAATCCAGTTTAATATTTTCCACTTCCTCTTCAAGGTTTGATGAACCTTCGTTAACAACTTTTGCTGATGGAAATCATCTTCGTACTTCTTCTTTATGTCTTCGTAAGTTCGCGTTTCCGTAAAATTCCATAAATCCCAGCTGTTATATCGATAGATGATAAGGTCTCCCTTCCACTTATTAGGGCACTTTGTGCAGAAGCCATCACTGCCCATGGCGGAGCAATTTCATTTGCCTCCGTTCGTCGCTCTACACCGAGGGTGGTACGTCATGGAACATTTGGAGCAGTTGGTGTTGTCTTCGTCGAACCTTTTCCGGCCTATAAAGATGGTGACGGTGAACTGGAAATTCTTGTTGATGTTAATGTGATCCAAGCGCTTCTCGATCACCTCCTTAGTCTTGCGCAGTTCACCAATCTTGGTCAGCTGCCTGTACATCCTCGTAACGAGTTCCTCGATGGTAACCTAAATGCGCTTCCTTTCCTGGGTGAGCCTTTAAGATATGGTCTTCATCTATGAGAGGCAAATCCATCTGATTGGAGGTGAAGCCAACATTAATGAATCGATGGTGGAGCGGCTGATGAATTTTGGCTCCTTTGATGGCTTCGAGTACACCTGCTGGTCTTTAGTAAACGTCATCAAGAACCTGATATTAAACCGGACGTAGTACCCAAAAACGGTCTAGATTGCATCGATGATGTAATTCTGGGTCAAGTGAATCAACTGATGATTAGAGTCCGTTACCTCAGAATTTCGTTTAGTAACAATTTAAGCGTGATTTAAGTGTTCCTGAAGCCGGGAGTATCCACGATCTTGAATCCCTTTTAATGATGAAGCTCATGGGCCAGAATAACGCTTAGATTTGATGTGATTTTGTCTCTTTCCTCGTTGATCAACATGAAGCGGAAGGTGTCGTCCTACTCCACACCGAGGATGTTGTTATGACCATTGCGTTGATGAGCGTAGTTTTGCCCGATCCAGTGACACCCACCAGTATAAGATTGTCTTGGATTCGACTTGAGTAGAGCTGGGACTATTATATACCGAACACCCATCGATCCGCCCTGGATGAACTGCTCGGAGCTGCCTTGGTCAATGGTAGTTGGTACAAGTCCTGAAGTCCATCTTGCTTGAATTCTTTCCAATTAAGCGACAGTGCGGCAAGATTTCTTCTGCCAATCGCTTTATACTGGTTCGCACCTCTTCTACTGCTGCGGCTGCTGCTTCCAATGCCGGCTTACTGTAGCCCGCCAAGAAGCTCCCGTTTGAGTTGGTTGATAGCGCCAATAATTGGGTAGCTGCGGATTCCGGAAACATTATTTTACTTGCGTTTCTCTTCTTTAATGATTTAGAAGTAAAAGAGAAAGGCATCTATGTCACACGAAAAAATATAAACTACTTATCCGCACAGACGAAAGTTTGATTTGAATTAATTGAGTTTGTTCACATTTTTACTGGAGGTTGACACAGCGTTGACGCTGTATTCGTAATAAACAATACGAAATTGTTTTACACGAAAAATCAAATTATATCCATCAATATAGAAGAAAAAGTAAACTCATCCACCGCGAAAGAAAATAATTTAACTAAAACATCTAGATTACGGTTAAGTTTGAAGAAAAAGAGGAACTAAGAAAGGTCGACACACAAAAGGAAACAAAAAAGTAGAACGACCGCCAGAAAGAAAAAGTTAAATTCTAGGTTAGCGGGAAGATTGTTCCTATCATTCTTGGGATCAATATTTCAGTGGGTGTGTTTAGAAGGCAGAAGCAGTAATACAAGGTCTTAGTGGAGGAGACTGCCAAGTTGGGCCGGCCTAGCCGTTCATATCAGTTCTGGTGGGCTCAAGCTGGCTGATGAGATCGAATATTTTCAATGCCGACTCTCCTTTCAATCCAGTCAACTGCAATAAACGATCCTCGGTCAACGATAACAGCAACGGACCATCCACCTTCTAATGAAAAAAATCATATTGATTAAAGGAAATAAATTATTTTTTAATGTAGTATAAATATTCTTCACCTCTTTTTCGAATGCATCCGAGTGGGCAGCATGACCGTTAATCCGGAGGAACTCGGCAACATCGGTCGGACTCCAGTCCACAATTTGAAGTCCAGCCAAGGCCTCTTTTCGTTGAGCAATCCCCAGGTCAACGAGCTTCGGGATCTTCTTACTTCCTCCTGAGGCGGCCGCTGGTTGTGACTCACGCAAACTTTTTTAAACGGTGACAACGGACTGCCGCTCTATCTTTAGATGATTGGCTATCCGATTTAGCCAATTTGAGAGCTGAACGATGTTCCAAAGTCGGCGACCTCTCTCTCTTCGTTCCTGAACGATTTCTAGATTGGCCTTGCGATGAAGATTTTGTCTTTTTCTTCATCAAGGCCACAGGTTCAGCTTCATCTGTATCCAAGTTCGCAGCTTTGGGCGCCTCCAATCGGTGACCGGCCAGTTCGCACCATCCGACCGGGTAGAGCTCCGGTGATGCTGCATCCATCCATTGGTCGTAATCATCTGGCCAGCCGTTGAAATGAATTCGCAGAAGTCGACCAGCCACTTGAACGATAGTAGCAACGCAAATCAAGTGGGAATCCACCAGATCCGAGGCTTCAACCCTCATTCCAGCCAGCATCTGAGAGCCGACGAAGCCGGTCGCTGCTGATTTAAAAAGAAGTTCTGGAGCGGCTACAGCTTTCTGTTGCTTGAGATAATCAAACCAGCGGAAGCGATCGCCTTCGTAGTGCATCAGCGGCTCGAGAGTGATTCCATTCACCCCACAGAATCCAGCTGGAGCGATGCAGGCGGATGTGGCGTGACAGCAAAAGATGTCGCAATCTTCGTCCTCCTCATCTTCTCCCGGGTTCCGATCGATCTTGACCATGATGTAGTCATTTAAAAGGACCTTTACGACCGATGCGGGGCAAATCTTGTTGCGATTGAGGGGATCGACGGCTTCAAGTTTCATTCCCTCTTTGAATTCAAGGCCTGGCTGACTTACGGCTGCTGGCTTCAATTCGTGAAACAGCTCTTCAGTGGCATCCGTTTCAAGATAATTGCGCTTGGAACAGCGATCTAGATAAGCAGCTGAAGCATCAATCTTGTGACCGATTTTCAAGGCCCATCCAACAGGGTGAATCAAGGTTGACTCTTCGTGACACGAAACGTAACTTTCTGCCTTATCTGCAGGAGCATCGGCGTATCGCAACTTTAAACGTCGGCCGATGATGGTCTCCACGGTCGCTACCTTCACAGTGGACAGATTGTGTTTGTCTACAAGCTCAACAGTCATTCCGACTCGAAACCGGGAACGGAATGCTTCTATCAGGCGGCCGTGGAACTTTTCCGGTAGAGAATGAGCTCCTGTAAGTTGAGTGACTACAAAAGCGCGCCAGTCACTATGCTTTCCCTGTAAGAAATAAAATAATAAGTCAGAGATTCCTATTGAAGACAAGAAAATAATAAATAATACCTGAATGGTTCGAGGAGGGATGAGAGTTTTCTTGTTTGACGCACAGTAACCGACGGGGTGCACATCTTCGGCGCCAATGTTGACCCAAAAATCTTTTGAATCGTCGTCTCCGTAACCTTCATACCGGAGACGAGCCTTGTAACCCATCAGACTGATAACAGAAGCTAGCCAATAATATTTGGGGTCTCCGTTTTTAGCGTACTGTCGAGTATCCATGTTTTCAACTTCCACCTAAAAATAAATAATTAGATGACGTACTAAAAAAAGAGAAATTAAGATGTCTAATAATACTTTCATGCCGACACAGACATCTGAGCTCCACTTATCGCTCACGGGTGCGTGGTGGAAACAGGAGACGGGAAGCGTGACGAACCCAAAGTCGGATAGCATCTCCATCCAATCGAATCCGTATCTGATGAATTGAAAAGTTGTGAAATTATCAAAAGAAAATAATTCTTTTAAAAATAGTTGTTACTTGTCATCTTCTGGCCCATCCTTGGGCAGTTGCTTCCTCTTTTTATTGGAATACATGTGGACATCTTTTATAAATTGACTCATTTCCTATAGGTAATTGGATGCTGCCCAGCCTGGTGTACGTACCTGCATGATGTAAATAGTGACATTAAAACTCAATATTAAATATAGAACCAATTTACTCACTGATATTTGTGATATGATTGCTTGTCACTGCTGCTCTCGCCTCTGAGTTAACTCACTCGGCCTAATTTAAAAAAAAAAATGAAAAATAAGGTTCAGCAAAATTTATGGGTTTCAGGGTTTATCACGAGGCCGGAGGCCTACTGAATGTATGCATCCTCGAGGTTTTTATACGACGCTGAACTAGGCAGCTTAATCCGAATTTCTAAATTTACCTGGTCACTTTCAGCACAGAAATTTTCAAAAAATAGAAAATTAGAAAATCACTCTGAATTTCGATGAAAAGAAAACAATGTTGACAAAATAACGAAAAGTCGAGTCACTAGGTAATAATATGCAGACGACCAAAACAAGGTCCAAACTCCAAACGGTCTCTGCTCGGTAGTACGTACGTTGTCCGCTTGTCGCTACAGGGCACGGACCTACGGGGCCACCGCCACGGCAGGCACGGCTGTTTCTTCTGCTACTTTTTTCCCTGACTCATGTTCTGATGTTCTCAAGTAAGAGTAGTGCGTGATATTTTATCGTTTAGAATTTATTGAAATATAGAATTATTGCTAGTGGTTTCTTATTTTACTTCCCACCTCATTTAAACTCTTTTCGAATATTACTGGGGAATTGCAACAAGTTTTTGAGAATGAATGTCAGTTTTCATGGGAAGACGCATGCTTTAGAGATGGGCTCGGAGATGGGCCGAGATTGGCAGACCAGCAAGGTTACGATTGCAGAGCGAGGCAAATACCTATTGATGAACGGCCTTCATACTGATTGTCAGTTTCTAGTTGGTGCCAATGGAACCGATCAGGAGGTACCTATAAATTCTTTTAACTTTTTCAAAAGATTATTCAATCTAATGTTAAATGATTTCTACAGATCATTGGGGCTCACAAAATATATCTGGCCCAGAGCAGTCCGGTATTTGAAGTCATGTTCTTTGGCAAGATGATGACAGAAGGAGCTGTCACGAGAGAGCCCATCGCCATCCCAGACTTGGCACCATCTTCTTTCCAAGATCTTCTTAAGTGAGTCCTTCTTATTATTATTCTTAAACAATTGATTTGCACTATTTTAATATTGGTTATTTGTCTTACAGGTACATGTATACTGAAAGTGTGGATCTCCAATCGCTGGACCAAGCCATGGAACTCTGCTACGCAGCCAAGAAGTACATTATGCCAGACTTGTCAGCCAAATGTGTCCTGTACATGTTGGACAACATCTCTCCAGAGGATACTTGCAGAGTGCTTGAATTCTCAGATGTTATTGAAGCTGACATTGTCAAAGTATTTCTTTATTTTTATTTTTAAAATATTTAATTTATTGAATCATTTTTAATGAAAATGTTCAGGAGAAGTGCCTGTCTTTCATACGCGAGAAGACGGCTGAGTCCTTGGCTACTTCACCGGATCTTGAAGTATTGTCCGAATCAACTTTGCTGGCAATCGTCAAAGACCAAGACCTGAACATCAGCGAGCTGGAGCTCTTTGATACCCTCGTCCGTTGGGCCGGGAACCAATGCACTCAGAACGACTTAGAGATCAACGGAACCAACATGCGTCAGGTAACATTCATGACTAAATTTCTAAATAATTTAAATTTTAAAAGATTTTGTGGTTGGTAATTACAGATGCTTGGCGAGATTTTGAATGGGATCCGTTTCTTGGCAATGAAGCCAGAAGAATTTGCGTCTTCCCCTGCACTCTCTGGCATCCTCAGCAAAGATGAAGCCTTCAATCTCCTCGTGAACTTGATCAATCCGGACAGTTTGCCCATGCCGCTCCATCTATCTGCGTCAAGAGATCATCGAGGCTCGAGTTTCTTCTCACGTCGAGAGCATGGAGGACGATCGAGGTTAACTGATGGAATCTACGCACTCTTTGAGAATGAAGAGGGCCTCCTGGAAGAGCCGGAACTTTGGTGTATCCGTCATTTCGACGATGCTCTTACATGGAAAGAACCGTTTGCCCAGGGGGGTACTACATTTGTGACCGACAAAGAGATTATTATCAAAGGCGTCGTCTTCGCAGGCATCGTCTTGGCTGAGTATGTGACAATCTTTACTATTTTTTTCTTTATACTTTTTTCTTTATACTTTTTTTTCAAATTGCAAATTATTAATAAATCATTCATTTTAAAGTCAGCAGATGAATGGACTGGACATGTTACTGGACTGCTATTTGTACGATACAATGGATCGTGGAACGACATTGGCAACCGCCAAAGTCTTTCGAACATTGCCCCGTCATGTGACGCCACTCACGTTGGAAACAGTCTTTAACTCTTCCGTTCGCTTGCAGCCGAATCACCAGTATGGCATCAGCGTTTCCTTCCCTCTACGTGCTCATTTTATGTCAGGTACAACCCAATTTGCATCAACCTTTAATTTTTCATTTGCTTCTAATTGCCACTTTTTATTGATTTTTTTTTGCTCAGGAAACATGCTCGAAAAGATTGTGTCAAGTGTCTCATCTTCATCTTGCCAAGGAGTTCACTTTTCTTTTTCTCCATTCGTTAATAGCAGAAACAGTTTTGTTCGCGGCTTGGTTTTCGACTTGTGCGATTAAAATTGGAGAAGAGCTATGCCAACCTGAATGCCCTTTTTCCATTGTAACGTTTCTCATTCGGCAATTTTGTAACAAAGTTTATCTTATGAATGTGAATTACACGGTTTTTTCACTTATGTTAAAAATTTTCTGAATTTCCAGAAACATTATTTGACTTGTATTTCTCTTCTTTAATGAAGGAATGAAAGAGAGAGGTTTATTAGTCTCACGTTAAAGAATAAATATAAATAGTTATCTAATATTACGGAGGTTTTAGGAACGGTCAAGGTAATGAATTTTTTCATTTTCACCGAGGTCGGCCACAAAATTGACCGGCAGTTCAATGAATTTGTCTGGGATCTTGTGCACCAAGACCGGATCCCACGGATAATTTTGCTGATGCAGAGTGGAAAACTGGCATCAATGTCTCTTATCTAGCAGCCGACTTTAATGTTCTTAGATAAAGGAAAACATTGTTTTGGTTCTGTCGTCTTTTTTCCTGTCAATTTTAACCATTTTTTAACAAGAAAATTGGAAATTGAACCGTTGATGATAGAAATTTAGGGAATACATAATCACACACACAATGGTGTCCAAGCTTCCTGACGAGATGATTCTCAAAATTGTTTCATATTTGATTGCTGGCGACTATATTTCATTTGCAAATACAAATCAAAGGTTTCTTCATCTTCTTTCGTCAGAGAGGAAGTATGTAGACATTATTCACAGTATATTGGTTTTGTATACATTTTTTCCTTGAGCTTTATTCTATTAATTCTGTAGGGAGCTGAACTTGTTTGTTGGATATGCTGGAAATATCTTGGCCACCAGAACTTTCCTATTTGGAAGCCCAACAGCTGCTGCCATTCCAAAAACACTTTCCTTTGCAAATATTAAGCAAAAATGTCTTCATCTCTTCTCTTCTGTGAGAAAGTATGCAGTGGCTTTTATTTCCCTCATTCAATATTTGAATTTATTCTCTGGGTATATTTTTGAACCAGGACATTCCAATTTGAAGGCACAATAACAGCTGTCTCTACCATCTCCAAACTGGATGTGGGCAACTGCTATTGGTTTGATCCAAGTTCGCTAACTCAGCTCATCTCTGGACTCTCCTCTTCTCTTACATCGTTGCACATCCAGGGAACAAAGTTGTCCAGCGTGCAGGTTGCAGCTATTCTAAAGGAGTGCACCAAAATTGATGAGCTGTCAGTCAGCTTTTTCGGGGATGACCCATCTTTCTGGCTCCCTGGATCAAATACAACACCATCAACATATGAGGGCCTCAAAGTCACCTGTCAGTCATCTGTATTTCAAGATTTAGTTGCCAAACTGAATCAATTGACTCGGCTCTCCCTCTATGGGAATATCGATTCATATCTCAACTTCTTCGTATTTTTACGGTAACTCTTTAACTTTTTTTTTCATTTAACTATTTAACACAACTTTTTTTAAACAGTGCTTGCAAGAATTTAGGATCTCTACATTTCGAGTTATCAAGCGCTAATGATTACGACTGTCACTGGGATTTATCAGAAATTCAAGGGGCGGCATGGAGATCAATCTTCCACTATTTCGATTTGATCCTCCCAACATTTGACTCTCTCACTAAAGTTACTTGTAGAATGCACAACGAAAACCGTGCAATTTATTTGAACCTATTTGGAACATTTGTTGCTATGGTGATCCATAAGATAATAACGAACTTGAGCGATGTCCTGTGGTTTCCACACGAAGAAGATACGATTGTTTTATTCCCCCACTTGGATAGAGAGGCGAGCGCAGTGAAAATCACGAATGAAGAATGGGGCAGTGCCGTTTTGAAGTATCAAGGATTGAATTTGATTGAAAGTCTTTGTATACAACCTCCTCATCAGCCTCGTCTTCTAATGGAATCAACTACTGTATTCCCGCATTTGAAGTTGATCAGCTGCTCTTACGATCCCAAAGTATAATTTATCATTTAATTATCAATTTGTTTCGTAATAATTATTCATCGTATAAAATAGGCTTTTCTGAGATTTGCCAAGAACCATTCAAATCTTAAAGTGCTCCGGTTCGGTCGACCGCTGTTCCCTGTTCCAGTAGCTGGTGAAGAACTAGCAGAAGGATTGATTCATCTTAAGAGTTTGCAAAAGTTCTCCATGGATCCCAATTATTTTCAGCTATGCCAAGTTAAGAGAAGTTACCCAGATCGTCAACCGTACTCGCTGAATGATCCTCTTAATTTGGCCATTACCCAGTTGAGTAAGAGTTGCCCTTTCCTCAACGAGCTCGAAATTGGGGTCTTTGTAACTCAGAAACATTCCAGGTAGGCCTATTATTATTTTCCTTTTATTTTCCGGTTTTGTTGTTAATTCATTATATATATATAGATTATGGATGTACAGGAGCAGCTTTTCGGATTATTTTACTTTCCAAGCCAACAGCTCCGCGTTAGAAACACTCTCTCAATGCTCCAATCTAGAAATACTTACTTTGGCCAATCTGGATGTTGACTCCGCTTCTTTCCTTCATCCCGTATGCAAGCTACTAATTGTAATTTTGCAAAGAATTAAAAATTAAATTAACTCTCTTTCGTGCGCGCTTAGATTCTTTCTGGCTGTCGGAAATTGAAATCGTTGAGACTGACGAACCTTTACTCTAAGGCCGACCCTGTATCGTTCACTCAGATGATGGGAAACCAACTCCGAACAGGGCTCCCTCTTTCCAGAAATTTGCAAGATTTCCGGTATTTATAACCGATTTCAAATAAATATTTACATATTATTTTCAACATTTAACCTTTTCCCAAAACTCTAGGTGGGAAATCGGTCAGAGTAAAGAGGAGTTTGAGTCACCGTATCTTGTCGTGTCGTCGCTTCCTACAGTGAACGCAGCAGATTTATTGGACGCCCTGAAACTGTGCCCATCTTTGCAGAGGATGGTACTCATTGCAGACTACACAGTCGGTCTAAACTTGAGTGGAACGAGAGCCCTTGATTGGCCTTCTTTGGTGTTGGCTTGCATCATCTCTCCGACCGTCGACTGGGAGAATCAGGGTCAGCTGAAGATCACATCGGTTCATCCTGCATTCCAGATCTGCCTTGGTTCCAGTAAGAGGGAAGCGGCTGGTCGAATGGCTCCTCATCACTTCCAAGAAATGATTATATTTGAATCCCGTGTTGCAAAAATGCCGTATTGATAATGTTCTGAAAGAATCGTGAATCTCTATATCTATAAATTATAATACAATCAGAGAATTGTTCAATTATTGAAACGTCTTTAAATACTGTAAAGTGAACGACTCTATGGTTTTTAAGCTATATGTTGCAACTTGGAGAGAGTAGTTAGTAAACGCGAAGCAGTTATACTAGGAACAGGAAGTTCGCTTCATTAGAATGTAGTAGTAAACGTTAATGAAAGAGATGACTTGAAAGGGATAGCACATTACGTCGAACGATCTACTCCCCTGGATCTAATTGATCCCCCAATGAGTGACGCGACTCACCGATCAAGACTGCACCAACTCTTTGCTCCGCAACTCGCAAGTAAAGAGTTCAAAGTTTATATAAGTTATTTTTAGTCAGGTTTCTTCTCTACTCTCAATAGGTGGCTTTTAAAAAAAAGAAACTATTGCTTACTTATGTATACGTATATATACGGTATACAGTATTAACCAACTTCGAAGTTCGAACTTGATGAGGTAGTTTCTAGCGTGATGTTAAATATTAAGGATGACTCGCAAAAGCTGCACAAACACTTTTAGAAAAATCGAGTACCATGGTCGATATGATGGATCTTTTCGGGTCATCAGCTAGGTATGCTCTGCCTAGAGTTGGATCATGGGTTGGATGTGTAAGCCACTATAATTTAAGCTGATTTTTCAAACACTATATTCTTTAAATATCAAGGTAAATTATGAATTTAGCTCCATCGCCCAAAATAAACCAATATAGATATAATTGTATGTTTAGGGATACAAAATTTTGCTTCTCTACAGATTGCTGCTGTCGGTCAATCAGCCAATCTCAATGAGAACGATATACTTTTATTTGTCACACAGCACGAACGGTCCTTCGGATAAGTAGGAAGAAATCTTGAAAATTTGAGCAATTTATGAGTAATTTTCCTACATGACCGATGTGAAACTAATTACCACTTCCATAATGATGCGGACTGAAATAATAATGACATTATAATGAAAACAAAATGCTAACACTGTGTCACGAAAACGATCCTTCATAGGTGGGAAGAGACTTGTACCAATTTCAACTCGAACGGGTTATTGGTGGCCACCTGGCCGATATGCTCTTGATAGGCAGTCTTGCTCTTGTGGCTCAGTTCTTACGTATACCGTCTTAGCTTTAGAACCCATCAAGTTAGCTTTAATTCTTATTTAAACCCATCACTGGAAACTATTCACTCATTGCATTCCTAATAATCGTAATAATAAATTATGAAAAAAGAAGCCAGAATCACAACAAGATCCTTTTATTTTACGATAAAAAGAGAGCATCACATTATACGTCTATGTAAAGGACATTTCTATTAATTCTTGGTTCACAACTTGAAAATGGCATAACTTCACTGCGAGAAAATATTTTTTTTAAATGTTTTTAACCGGCAATCAACTGACCAGGGGAATACAAATTCAACTTGTGAGGGGTATCCCTTTTGACGAGTTCGCGGCGAATCAGCTCTTCCACAAGGTTCACCTCCTGTGGACCACTAGTGTCGTACAGATCAACGAGCAGAAAAGGGGTATGGTGAATAACGTGAGCCGTAAGAACCTTCCCTGTAATTAATTTCACCAGCTCTTTAAGGGCTACAGCCGAATTGATGTCATGGTCGATCCCGTTGAGGAACATTTCAACGGCCTGCATCGGCAGATGAGTGAAGCGTTCCAAAGGGAGGCAAAGATCTTTAATAGGAACGGACCACTTGTACCCGCGAAATCAACACAAAATATGGAAAACTTCTCATTTTCGAGCTCCTCTTTGATCCGGCCGCGGTACCACTTCTTATCATCGGGTGAGCGGGCGATGACGATGTCTCCGGCCGATGGATTCAGGTTCACACGATGCAGCTGATAATTTTCGTTGTACTCTTTCTGGATGGCAACTTGAAGAGTTTTTAAAGCTTCTTCGTTGATGTAGTTGAAAGACTTTCCAAGATTCTGCGGACCTTGCGGTAGCTTGCAGTAGAAGCGTAATAAGGATTTATGAAGGGTCGTAACGCGAATGAGGACCTTGCTGCCCGGAATTGGCGAGGCTAGAACGGGCAGATCGACAAAAACTTCCATCTTATCCTGAGTGGAAGTGTTGCTATTGGGTTCGATCGTGTGCTTCAGGCCGCAGCGGATACCATTTGGGCAGGATCCATTGGCACGGAAGAAGCGGCAAATCTTTTCACCATCTTTCTGGATGACCGTAGTGTTCCTGGAAGAGTAGAAGTCGGCAGCCATAGGATCCCAATTGGGGAAATCCTGATCAAGCAGCAAGCACTGCTCAGCCTCATTTTTCTGTTTGCTGACAATCGGTGCTTCTCCATGATGAGCTCCCAACGGGAAAACGATTGAAGAGGCCCATTTAAGATTCACAAGTAGCTCGTTGAGGGTCATCTCATCTTCTTCGAGACCCTTAAACATGAGGACGGACCACTGGCCATCTTTTTGATCCCGGTCTTCCATCAGCACAAGAAAGTCGTCTTCTGATGTAGCCAATTTGATGAAAGCATCAGTGGCTTTTGTCGGCCAATCTTCGGAATCCTAGAAATAATTATAAATCGTTTACAAAGAAGCGTAATGAAATTTCAGTAGCTAGTAAAAAAATACCATCGATTGATTGAGAGGATAGACTCCGGCTATCCGGAAGCAGAGGGCTAGGCAGGGCGTCTCCGATACTTGGGGGACGAGCGGTCGGAGTTGGGAGAGCTCCACGACCTCAACGAAACCCCAGTCGACTGAAAGAACAGTCACTTTCGTGACACCTTGTACCACGTTCACTTCGACGACTAGTACGCGGGCCCAGTTACTCATAGTTTTCTCTTTAGCGACCCAGAAGGAGCCAATCTCTGGACGTTGGACTTGGACGGGCTCAGAGTGATGGTAGAGCTCGTTGAGGCGCTTAACGAGCGGTTCCACTAAAGTGGGCACTTCATCTTTGATGTGGACGTAAAAGTGATTCGGATGGAAAACGTAAGAAAGCTGGACGGTGAGCTTGATTGAGGTAGGCGAAGGTCTCCGTTCCAGCACTTTGCCGTATTGGTAATCCAAATCGATCCTTAAAGATTGCTGCTCATAAAAAAAAACAGTTTTGATTTGATTCCAATAAAGTTAATAAATAGCTAAATATACCTGGGAATGCTTTGAGATGTGAGTAGTAGCCGAGACGGAACTCTTCCTGGTTAATCCATCACTTCCGACGGATTTGTCACTATCGCTTGATTTAGTTGAAAGACACTCCGGAGAATTGAGAAATTGATCCATCAAGAGATGATCAACTGGTCGGTGCAGCACCGGAACGAAGTCCGTCTCCTCATCCAGTTGTGCAGAAGTATTCCGCTTTTCCCGAGTAGACTTTAGAGGAGAAAACGATTTCGTCACAACAGCGTCAACCTCACCGTCCAAGATAGAGGATCTTATAAGGAGAGCCGGAGAAGGAGCATCTCCGGGGCTCCAGACGGGCAATTGCAGTGCAGGATCACTGAAACTCTCTTTCGCCATTCCTTCTTTGATTAGAACGGATTGGAGATCCTGGACCATGCCGTTTTGGGCTCCATTCTTGTAAAGGCTCACCCAGAAATCTGGCTGGAGTGTGGAAAAAGTTTCCGTCGGCTCCTCTTCAGGTGAGTGAAAGATTGCAGTGAGATCGCCTCGACACTGCTCGTTAAAAAAGATGAGAGATCCGAGTTCCCATAAATGAGATACATCTCTTCCGACCGGTTGAATGTCTCTGAGACCGCAGAGGAGACCGGTGGCCGGTTCGATACAAAAACGGGATTCAATCGGGTAAAGATCGGACAGGGAAGCGCTTATTATCTGGCCGTAATCCACCAGAATCACATCGACACTGCTAGGTTCTCGAAGTATGCATTCTACGATGGTAACCTGTATCATAAAAAAGTTTAGAAAATGTGATAGAGAAATGAATTTATAAAAACAGATTACCACTTTAGCCCTGCAGAATTTCTTGTCATTTTTACAGACCACTAAAGTGCCCGGAATCGGGAGCTCTCCAATTTTTGGGTAGAACTTGTAACCCTTTTCCAGTTCTTCTTCCATTTTTGATAATGAGGAATCGATGAGTTTGAGCCAGAACCAGGTGGGAAGTCCGATATCCTCATCAATAATCTCCATTATTTGCATAGATTATTTATTGTAAATTTTAAAATTTGCTTAGAAAACATCTACTCTTTGTAAGCCTCATTGAAAATGACTTTGGCTACAGCAATTTGAGGGATGACAGCTGGTGGTTTCAATACTGGTTTGGGAATTCCATCCTAAAAAATAGAAAAAATGTGACTGATTGAGTTGGAAATTTATAAATGGCAGCCCTCTTACATTTATGGGTTTGTTCAGAGCCAGAAATAACTCTTTCTGGTTAGAACAAGGTTCATTTGGTAGATGGTTATCATCCACATCCATGTTGACAACAGCAGCATCCCGGTGAAGAATGACCTTCTTGGCAGCTCCCACAGCCCACCTGAAGGCTCCTTGAACATAGTAGAGGAATCTATCACGGTATTCAAACATTTCTTTGAATCCTTCTGTTTTAAAATCTGGACCAGTTAGAGATTCCATCTGCAAAGTTAAGTTAATGATACATTGATACTAAACTTTAATGAAGGATTAGGCCTACGGCAAAATACTGTAAAATACAATACTTACGTTTATTCAATCGTTTCAAGACATGGAGCATTTCGAACAGTTGGTGGTACATTTACCATCGGTTATTTCAATCTTTTCGCCTCTGGATACGGTGACGGTGTACTTGAAGTCCTTGTTCGCCTTGATGTGATCTATGTGGTCTTCGATCATCTGCTTCGTCTTTCGCAATTCTTCCATCTTTGTCAGCTGCTTGTGAATTTTCAGAGTGAGCCCTTCGATGGTGACATTGATGTGCTTCCGTTCTTCCAGGACCTCATTGGTCAGCGTCAAGGATCTAGTTTTCATCGAAGATAGGCTGGAGAAGAATGACTTGAAACTGTTCATGCCAAGTTTCCAGAACATTGGTCCGAAACCAGTATCTCTACCGTCTCTCTGGTTGGATGTGAAGAAACCAGAGTTGTTGAAACGGTGATGACGAGGATGACCGTTCCTGTCGAACTGATGAGCGATGTCGGCTTCTTTGATACCGTCGAGAACAGGAGGCGTCTGGCCGTCGGTGAAGGTGACCAAAAAGCTGATGTTGTTTCGTACGTCGTTACCAAAGATGGCCAAAATTGATTCAAAGATGTACTTTTGGGTGGGAGTCAATCGAGCCGAGGCAGCTTGCACTGTGAATCCAACAGCGTCCAGCATCTAAAAGAACATTAATAAATAATTTATATTTTTTTTATTATTATTAGTTTTTTTTTTCTTTTAAAATATAATAATCAAAGTTTTACTCACTCGAATGCCTTTTTCGTCCTTGAAGAACTGCTGGATAGAGTCGGTGATCTGATGATCTCTTTCGATGCCTTTGGTGTCACCATATCCAGGAGTATCGACGATGATTAGCGAATAAGGAACCCTGAATCCAGCTTGGTAGTGAAGCTCGTAAGCAGTCACCTTGCTAGTTTGGCTGTGCGCTTGACTGTTGGATAAAAACGAAGCCTTTTCCTCGCTGATCAACAAGAAGCGGAAAGGATCGTTCCACTCGACCACTCCACACCGAGGACGTAGTTGACCATTGCGTTGATGAGCGTCGTCTTTCCCGATCCGGTGGCTCCCATAAGAAGGATCGTCTTACATTCCACAATGGCTTTTCTTCGCTGACCGAATACCCAACGTTCCGACTCGGATGATGTAGGACTTTCCGCTTTCCTCATAAGCGGCAGTTGGTACAGCTCCATCCCACTAGCATTCTCTTCAACAAAGAGACTGCGTCTCCTCATTTTCTCAGCAAAGCGTTGTTGTCTTGGTGTATCGGGAAATGGTCCAATAGCTTGGTCAAGAAGAGGGCTTGAAGAGGAAAGACTCTTGATCCTTTCAATGAGCTCACGGTCCGTCGATTGAGTATCAAGATCTGAGAGAGAAAGACCTCCGAAGAGCTGTTCCACATCCGTAGATTTCAACGCCAGTTCCCTTTTCAGTTTGTTAAACGCACCCTGAGGTAGTGCGTTTTTCAGGAAGTCGCCTGTAGCCAGATCTTCTTTCAGGGCACCCAAGTCTAGGATGTAGTTGACTGCCAGTAAATACAAGTACTCTTCAAGATAGAGCTTCTCCAGAAACTCGGAAACTTCAGTCGATAGAAGAAGTTTAGCGGACTGCTTCAGAAGATCCTTGGCTTCAAAAGACTTGATGCAGAACTGCTCATCGTTCACAAGATACTTGAGCGATTCCATGACGCATCCTTTGTTTCCAGACAAATAACTCTTGAGTAACGAGTTGTAGAGTGAGTTTTCTTCTTGCTTCTTCCCTCCAGGTTGTTCTTTGATGATGATCTCGGTATGGGAAGCAGCTGACTCCGTCACCATCGACTCATTTGGCGAGTTAAGTTGCATTTCCCCCAATAGCTCTTCTTTCAATCGATTCAACAAGCCAGGCGGGATGACGTTTTTCAAGTCGACATAATGAGAAAGATCTTTGACGACGTCGTCTATCTCAATCATGTGAAGAGCGGCAAAGTGAATCCCATAGGCGTCGAGACGATGCTTCAGCAAGACCGTCCGAAGTTGAGGAGAGATAAGGAGAAGTGATGTTTCGTTCAACAACTGCGCATTTTCGGCTGATAGATCGCGGCTTTCGTGAGTGATGTTGAAGATGTCGCGCAGAATGCGCAATGCAATTGCTTTATTACGACCTGCCGGTTTGTTCAACAGCTCCGTCAGTTGAGCGATCTTCTGAGCAACTTCTTCGTCTACCATGGTGTCGACGCAAAGGCCTGTATGGACACAGAAAACATCGGTTAGTTTCACAAGAGAAATACAAATCACAGAAAACAATGATCTATAAAAAAATCATGCTATAAACATGATGTAAAATTACGAAAAAGCACTAACATAATATATATTTTAAAATATGTACTGACCTTTGATGATGAACCAATTAAGATATATGTCACTGGAAAAAAACAATGTGGAACGATAAACAGCAAGTCTTTATAGGAGTAGAGTACGAGCACGACTAACAAGGTAAACGATGAAGGATAAACTATAAAGCAATATTATGGAAGGAAGAGAGGGTTCTTAACTGGGGTGGATAGAGGGAGGCGAGCAGGGGTTGAATTTCATCAAACAAGCCGCTTGTTTAGCAACTCGATCGTGGGAAAGTCTTTTTTACTTTTTCGTTTGTTGTTCTCGCCGCTAAAGGAAAAAAACTATGTCACAACGTTGACCTGATCGGTTTCTTTTTCTTACAGTTTTTCTCCTTTAATTTTCTTCTTTTAGATCGAAAATACCTTAAAAACGATAATTATAGGTAGAATAGTACCTGTCATTAGATAGTAACCTTTTTCTCGATACTGCTTTAAAATGTTGCCTATTCACTATAGAATGTAAGATTGAAGTGCTGGAAAGTTTATATTACAGCGACAGGAGTTATCGCTTATTTTTCTTTGATAAACTTCTTGAGATTCTCTTTGATGCAATCAGAACACATCTTCCAACCAATATCATCAGGGTTTTTTAAGAAATACAATATTAACACATTTTTTTTAAAGAGATCATAGTTTAGGGCGACCGAGAGGATTTTTTCCATTAGATCAACATGAGCTCGATTACTCACATATAAAAGCTGTCAAAGCTATAATAATTTCGAAAAAAGTTGATGTCCGCCAGTCCGATCTAACCAATCAATTTGTCGGTTGGATATCATTAACTAATTTTTTTCGATCAGAACAACCTTTTTTGACAGCTCGGGTAGATATATAAGTTTAAAAGATGATTCAGTTGAACTAACTTACTCATATTTGCTTAGCAAACCACAAGGAGTGATTTCGTATCGTAAATATTTAAATTCAATCGGTCTTATCTTGAAGTTGAAGCACGCATATCCGGTTAATAATAAATAAAAAAAAGGATAAGAAAATCCTTTCAGCCTTAAAAAAAGTTTTTAAAAACTTAATATAGTAAAAGGATTTATTGTGGGTTAAATAGTTATGTAAGCCCTAATCTTTTTTCTTTAAGGTAATTGGGCGCTTCATGAAAACCGATAAATGAATAGTCTAGTCGATATAAATTCCCAATTTATGAAAACTCGGAATGAGAGCTAGAGAAACAATTTTTTCACAGAAAAATAGAGAAAAATAAGTTCTATCACCTTAAAATATTCCCCCTTAGATCCCCGTTGGCGAAATCAGTCAAATTTTAGTTAAAAGATGAAAATTAATGTTTACGGGCAGTCGACCAATAGGAGCGCGCCGTTCTGAACCGCGCGATTTAAATTATGTTTCCGTTTCCTAAGTAAAGAGAAATTGCATGCATTTATATCTGATGAATGGATACATGATGACCATTTTTAAAGTTATCAAAGAGTGTAAGGTATTCATAAACATTTTAATATATATTTTTTTTAAGGAACGCTGACATTTCACAGAGGTGATGGTGGATGGATCTAATAAGTTACTTGTATTAAAGTATATTTTAATTTTTCATAAAAAAAAAATCTATGATAATCTCCAATCTTACCTGGTATGTATCTTTCAAGGAGCTAGTCACGCACTCGGTCACGCAGAATTCTACTCTTTTCCATTTTGCTTTATAGCGTTAAGTAGTACTATGAAATCTTACTTTACGTATTGCTTTTAAGATATATATGGGTGGTAGATGGAAATAATATTACGAAAAGCTCTTGTCTTATTCTATATACTTTGTCCGCTTAATTTTTTGCATCTAAAATAGTTGTCCGGCATTGGTCACATCCCTTAAAACCATTCGAGATAGAGAAGACGCGATCTCCGCGATCACTGCCTTTTGTAATGTAATAGATAATTTATGACTTTATGGCTACTCCATTGCTATCGTCACGTTTTCTTTGAGAGAAGAAGAGAGACAGCAGTCTTTCGAGCATATAGCCATTTCAAAGCGGGACCCCTTCTCTACTCATCGATGGATGGAACGCCGCTTTTAAGTCAGGCGGTGTTTTCCATTGGGAATATAGGGTACTGCACTTGGGCAAAGTTTAGTATAGAGTTATACACATCTCTAACTATGAATATGGTACCACATTTGAATGGAAGGTGGGGCAAAGCCCAGATTTGACTCAGTGGTAGCCGACACCTGAGTAATTGAAAACCAGCAAAGAAAACTAAATTTGAAGGTGGCACAGGTACTGAAGTATCATCGCGAGCAAATTCAGTTTTGAGCTCATTATTCCTCACTTAATTGCCGTGTTTAATTGTTTTGAGACCAGAAGACAAATAAATTCGTATAATCCTCCATCTGAACTGAATATATATTTTCCTGCAAACGCAACCCATTCATTCTTTCTTACTGTTTTACAGAACCACATCACAAATAAGAATTGGGACCAGTAAACGCATCCAACCATTAAATATTCAATATGCAATAATCGTATTCGTAATCTTCAAAATCTTGGAATGAAATTACGCCTGGTTTCATTCGATTGGCGAGCTCATTCTTCACCGATTCGTACAGTAAAACGGGACCAGAGGGAGTCCTTTGGGGTAGTTCAACTTTTTTCAACCAGCGAAGACGAGGAAGGAAGTCAAGAACGACCAGACCAGAACGAAGACCAGCAAACTGGCGGATGGAAAGGGTTTCCAGCTGGGACCAGGATGCAGGATGCAGTTTCTGAAACTACGTAAAATAGAATCAATATTAGGTATTTTAAGAGGGCCATAATAATACAAGTGCAAACTTACTTTCTCCAAACTTAGGCGGCAATTTCGACCCATTACCATGTGGGAGCAATTTACATCCAGATGGAGCAAGGTTGATTTTTCCTCGAAATAAGGAGAAAAACGGCCCAAGCAGCCTTCACTCGTGAAGGATTTCAGGTGCGGAAGAAAAGTGGTTGAATCCAGGGCAGACACATCTTCCGTTTCATCCATTCTGAAGTTCCAAATAGTGAGTTTCTCCAGACGCGGGCAAAGGGCGAAGTGTGCCACTTTCACCAGTTTTAGGCCATTTTCGAAGCAACTGTGTATTTTCAAATGCTTCAATTCAGGCCCAAACACCTTTAAAATGGCTTGGACGTACACATGGGAGACCTCGTACAAAACTACGGAGGTTGGCTGGATAAATAATAGAAAAAGTGCAAAAGAACAATTAATTATTATATATTTTTTTAAGATTTAAATACGTTTTAAATTGTTGTTGTTAAAGGCTCTTACTTTTGGCCATTCGCTCAGAATGTTTGCGAGTTCAGCAGAGGAAACCAAGTCGTCGTCATCCACTTGATGATCGAACCAATCCCAGAATTCTACCTCCTTCAGCGATGGGCACAAGTCTCCTACGGCCCTCAACTGCTTCCTGCTCTTCACATTAACACGGTTGACTGTTGTCAGTGACAATTGCCCTATTTAATTTCGAAAAAATTAGTTTAAGCTAAAAGGGGGTAGAACAAGCAAAGAAATGGGACAATACCTTGAAACGAGTTGTTTTCCTGCTGATCGCGATGAAGCATCTCGATTCCACCAGCCAAACTTTCTAGAGCATCCCATTTCTGTAGAAGAGGAATGTTTCGAAGTAAAAATGCAGCAACCACTGGGGAACAGTAGCCATGACCACCAAACTGGAGTACACGGAGCGATGAGCAGGTTTTAGTGCGAAACTCAGCCGGAATATCTATACGCTCCAGTTGACTAATTACACACCATGACGGCCGATCCTCAGCATGAAATAAGCCAGCATATTGACCCATAATCAGAGCCAAGATGAACTTATCATCCCCGCCAGAATGACCTCCAAGATTCAAGCTATCACTAACCCTCAGGGAAGAGAGTGAAGGGCAGATTTCACCGATGAGACTGTGCATGATAAGATCTTCTCTGTCAGTCAATCCCATCAGATGAAGGTCGGTTAGATGGTGAAGGAGAGCCAGTGATCGGATGAGAGTTTCAAACTTCCTCTCACTCTCTCTACTGTCATCAGCTCTCTTCATGTAAGTGAAATCGATGGTCAGTTTTGTGAGCAGAGGGGATCTGGCAGCGATGATCTGCATCAGTTGGTAGCTTGCTTCTTTCCCTGGAAGAGCAGCATGAATTTTGAGCTCCTTAAAGTTTTCATCCAGGACAGTGTTGAGGAAGAGCCAGGTGTCAACAACAATGTTGGACTCCGCTCCATGATTCTTCAGACATTTGTAGTAGCTCTCAACAAAGTCCATCCTGAAAGAAAATCAAAGAAAAGTTATGAATGGTTGTTTAACTTAAAATTAAATAAATTTCCATTCATACCTAGCTCGGTAACTCACTGTTCCCCAAACTGTCAGATCAAGATTGCTTCTAACACGGTCGCGAATAATCTCACATTCAGGCGAGCGTAGGTAGAAACGGTTGCCTTCTTGGCCATGACTGTAGCAGAGTTCCAAATCTTGGTGGATGGCATTCAGTGCTGCATCACGAGCCAAGTTTTCAAGAGAAGGTACGACTTTTAGAATCTCCATATTGAACTAGGGAAATATTTACATATTTAAAAGAAGGTCATGTGGTAAAAGAGTATTGATATGGTTTACCTGAATATCAGAAATATGCTGAATTAAATAATTTACTAGAAAGATCTACCTTCTAAAAAGAAAATCACAATCAAAACAGTAGAAAAAGTGACGTTTCTGTCGCTGCTCTGCCGGTGAACGATAGAAGCTCTAGTCACGTGACTGTAAAAAAAAGCGTTTTACTTAATTTTTTTTAAATTCTATGAACATTAAATGGAATTAGCTCTGTCAGTGTTTTATGTAATTAGGAAGTGATATTGACGGATGAAACTCAACTGGTTTACTTCAGTAGCAGACAAGGTTGTTATTCAAAACGTAGGTCATCGCCAATACTCGGCTGATTTAAGAACTAACAGCAATACAGCATAAATATTATATAATATCCCAGTCCCAGCTGATTGCAATTCAAAATCTTTTTACTTAAATTTTGAAAATCTGGCAACACTGTATGCTTAACCCAGCGGGCTATTCAAAAACGCGCTAAAAATGTCAAGAATCCCAAAATGTTAAAAATAAACAAATAAATCCGAAAAGAGTGTATTCAATCAGAATCATGACACACCATTTTTTTTTTTTTTTCAAACTAGAAGATAGCGTGATATAATGTCGGAGTTCGGACTAGCAGCCCATGGTATCATCGAAGAACACTCCACTATCTATTACTATTACTATTACTATCCACTATCTCACTATCTACTTCCACTCCCATCCAATAGGCTCTTCAATTCTTGCGGCTAAAATCAATTCATTATCGATTTTAAAGTAGTCCTTCTCCGCCAGAGCTCTCAAGAGTCTTTCCAGTGTCTTGTAAAACGGACGGGCAGGTGATGGAAGAGATTTGGAGAGTTTCCGCCGAGATGGAGCGGCGGGCGGAAATCATTTCCACCGGATGGAAGCGGGTCAAAAGAGTGGAAAGACGGGATTGGTAGCGGTCGTCGTGGAATTGACCCAAGTGGAAGTGACTGGCGGATGTGTCCACAAAGGCGACACCAAATCCCACCGATCGGCTCTCACTTCCGCACTTCTCCCAAATAGCCATCAGGAAATTGTTTTCCACCTTTGAGTAAAATTAGAAAAAATTAGAAAAACCGTAATAAAATAAGAATTAATTTATATTAAATATATAAATTGATGTGTGAAATTCCTCGCCTCTGCATTCTGACTGCTGCTCGCCAGCCCTCCGTCCACGCAGCTGAAATCCAGCAGCATGTTCTTCGTCTTCAGTGCCACTAATGGAGATTCAAATCTGGCTGTCAGGCTCTTCGCTGAGGCTGGCTTCCTCTTTCTTGGCTCAGAACTGGGTTCCTCCTCCTCGAGCAGACAGTGTGGACTTCTCGCTGTGGAGGCTCACATTCTCTTCTTCATCATAAGAGAGGGCGAGACAGGTGACCAATTTCAACCATCCTCTGTAGAGACACCTGGGGCTCCCTCAGCTGCCTAACAGTCCTTTGGTTTGGTGGTCCCGAACGGCACGAAACTCTTCCTGCCGGTGAAGGACTTGAAAGTGAAAGAAAAATGTTTAAAATGAGTTTTAGAGTGCAAATTGTGAATCATGTTACCATGTTAGTAGATAGTCTAAGAGGCAGATTTTGGTCTCATCCTGCACGATTTCCTGTGAAGGGTACTGGGAGACCATGCCTCCACCCAGCTTCACCCAGATCAAATTTGAGGGAATACTGCAATTTTTTTAAAAATTGTGTTCCCCTGAGAGGATAGTACATGTTATTATTGGTAACTTACACGAAAAAAAAATTAAATTAAGTATATTTGTACTTGTGGTGATGGGTGAAAAAAGGTTTGACAGGTCTCACTATCAGCTGATGAGGGACACCTGGCGCCACCAGCGGCCGATTCTAGAATGAGTGGCGTTTCTTAAAGAGTTAACCGTTTTAAGAAATCGTTTAAAAGACAAATAAATAAACAATGATTTGATGAGTTGAATTCTTTCTTTTTATATTGTATTAGGAAGCCAGATATTAGTAATAGAAAAATAGATTTTGATGAGCCTTTATAATTCTGATAATCTTCCAACCTATATAAATTTAAGAAAAAGAGGGAAAAATAAAAAAAATAAAAAATCTTTAAAATTGTAAAACAATTTTTAAATATTGTTACCTCACGATTGTAGAGCAACAGCAGATGAACACCTCATTCTGAGCTCTCATGGAAATGGATGATAAATTGAATTACTGACTGGACGGCCTCATCAACTTTCAGATTCTCCTTGTGGCTGCAGACAGTCTCCTGGCAATCGGGGCATTTGACTTGACCCTCAACAGCTAACCACTTTTGAATGCATTTGCCACAAAATGTGTGGCCACAACCAATCAGCAAGACTGCCTGAAAAAAGAGTTACATAAAAGTGATTAATATAAACAATAACATGAAGATTAACTAATTGAAATATATACTTTATCTGGTAGATCTTTGCAAATGCTGCACTCCAAGATCTTCATGAGATTTCCCACCAATTTTACATACTTGGCCTTTTCTCCTCTGGCTAGTGACAATTGATTTTCCAGCTGTTTCCGAACTGTCTCTGCTAGTAACTCGTAATTTTCTAATATTCAATTGACTTGTTGAGATTTTCAACCAGCAAATCATAATCTTTTGTCATCTTTTTTCCTGATTCCTTCAGTTTCTTGGCTTGTTCTTCTTTGGTTTCTAGCCATTTCTTCTGCATCAGGGTTTCTGACTTGTAATGGTCAATCACCAGATCTTTGGAGGTTAATAATTCATCAATCTTTTTCTTGTATTCTCTCAAAAACTCCCGCTCATTATTCTGATCGGCAATGTGGTCCAGTAGTTCACGTTTCGTGTTGCTATGGAAGGTTTGAACAAGAAATTGAAAATAAATAACTAATATTTAATATTTACTATACATCAAGATTATTGAATTTAAAAATATATTTAGACGAGAATTGGGGTGTAGGATCCATGTTTGACGCGTGATTATTAACTAGACTTCTTTCACCTCTGAACGATACTTCATAGTGTCAAAGTTATATGCCTCAGGAGTCAGGATGTTTCATGTTTATGGCGAAATCAGCTAGAGTAAAAGTGGCGCGAAAATTCGAATACCAAAACCATTTTTAAAATTAGTAGATTGTGATATTTTTTAGAATTTAATGAATTAATAACTCTGCATATTCATACTCGTAATTGAAAATGAATTTATTTTACTTGAGCATTCCCGCCGCCGACTTGAGCCCGCCAGCCAAAATTCTCAAATGTAGAGATTCTCTAAAAATATAAATATCATAAATTTTCATTATTGTAATGATAATTCCAACCATAACAGCGGACTAATATTCAAGTATACTCAATATTTAAAAAATCTTATATTGTTTTAATACTTATTCATTATTCATTGGAAAACAAATCGAATTACAAAGCCAATAATTCGGCCGACTGTCAAATATATTCATGTATTAACAAGTTTTATTTATTATTCATATATAACGAACATGTCTGTATAATTTCCATTTGCATATTATGTCATATAGTAGACATGAATTCAACGCTCAAATTATATTTATTTCTTTTATGTTTCTGGTGAAATTATGAAGGTTTTTCTATTGTACGCAGATGAGTCTCATCAAATGAAATAAAATAAAACAAAATCAAAGTATAGCGGTCTAAAAACTTGTTTTCCTATTAAAAGAAGCGCAATTAGATGGTGTTTATCACTTTACAGAAATAGTGTAAATCACATAAAATAAAGAGTTAACGGCGGCCTTCCTTAAAAATTAAATCAATTAGGAACGCGTAGGTACTTGGTTAATATTTGATATAAAGAAAACATTATTATAATTTGCTTTTAAACTAAATTATTTTCCATTTTACCCAGTTTTTTTAGGGTTAACCCCATAAGAATTACAACTCTTCATTGGCCTCAACTTTGAAAAATAGATCGACTGCTTAATAGATATATTTTTTTCAACGCATCCAATTTTAAACTTGACAACATGCGAAAAAAAATATAATAAAAAAAATGAATCCTACGGTTTCGAACCTTCTCTCTCCTCGCTCGGACTCTCCCAAGTCCCAACCGAGTGGTGAGTACTCTACCGCTGCGCCACCAATAGCTACCAAATTCGTACCAAAAATTTATCATATTTTTCTTGTTGCAAGAACTGTCGAATCACTACCTTTTACCCGAATTGAAAAAGAACTCTAAAGTTCATTTAATTTAAAATAGAATGCGTATTTTTAATTAAATGCCATGACCTACAGCTATAGAAATTGTAACTCTGTAGACATTTAAACAATAATTTGATGAGTTGAATTTCTTTTGTTAAATATTGTATTAATAGGATAAGCCATAAATAGAAATTAGTAATTTTTAAAATAAATTGTGATATCTTATTTAGTATAATAAATTGGACACATTAAGAAGGAGACGAGATAATCCTGATGTTAATCCACCAACCTATACAAAGATAACCAGGTCATAGACCTCGGTCTTGGGAGGGGCGCTTAACATAGATCCGCAAATGAAATTAACAATAATATGGGAAAATTAAAAACCTTAAAAATTGATTATAATTTTAAAATGCTATTACATGATGGTTGTTGACCATGAACAGCAACATCAGATGATCACCCTCATTCTGGGCTCAAATTGAAGTGGTTCAGAAATTTAAACATGCACTGGACGGCCTAGCTCGTCCACTCGCCATTATATTATTTTTTAGTGCATGAAATATGACGAAGATGTCTCTATTTCCATTCACAGATTATGTCAATATGTCATGGAGGATGTGAATTCAAAGCTTTTATTAAATTCATTTCAATTATGTTTCTGGTGAAATGGTGAAGGTTATTTTCCTATTATACGCGGAGTCACATATTAAATTAAAAGCAATCAAAGAAACATACCTACCTTTTTAGTCAACAGGTATAGCTGAGAAAATCTTGGTCACCAGTAAGGAAATTGTCATGAAGAAGATGGAAATCCTCCTACATTGACGATAGAAGTTACAGTCCATTTCTCCCCCAATTCTTTAGATTGGGTTCCAAATATTTCTCTATTCATCCTTGACGTAACATTTAAAACAAATATGAGTGGAACCCCGACTACGAAACTAGCTTCGATTAGTATTTCAAACAAATCTATAATTTGTTCTGGCAAACTCATGCAAATGACCAACAAACCCACTTGTTCCGAGACAATCTTTTTCCACACGCATTTATAGCAATAGAGCCAATTTTTATTGAAGTACTGCCGCTCTGTTGATAACTGTCGACTGGCTGCTTTGATCCGCTTTGGGCTCTGTTTTTTCAACCACATCTCGTTTAAGACCAGTATATATTAGGGAGTTGGCAGTCGCTTCTGTATATTTTTAGAACTTTTCAGACCTCCAACTGAATGACCGGCAACATAATCTATCCAACAATTGAAGTTGGTTCAGCTTGGAACGTTTATAAAAACGACTATATAATAACAAATTACCAAATTCTTGTCGCCTTCCGTTGCCATTGATGTAGCCATATTTGCCATCAGTGACTAAGACGTTTGCGTACTTCTTCTCGATGTGAAAGGATCCATCTACAGTTTTGAATCCAAAAGTGTAAGATCCATCATCGTTGATCTGCCTCGTCTGGTTTACAACACCCAACTCGGTCGTGCTTGTTACGGAAGAGGCTGGCTTGGTTGCTTTAGGAGTTGTCGTCGTCTTTGGAGCTGGTCTTCTCCTAACAACAACAGCAACGCCTAACTCGGTAGAAGTTGTGATTGATCCCGAGGTAGTCGATTCCGATGATTCGTTATTTTGAGAGGACGGAGTCGTGATCGATGGTTCTGACCAGCACTATATAATCCACACTATCATAAACTGTAATTTATATTTAGTTATAAATTTCTACTGAGTATTTGATAATATGTAAGTGACCATACCGTTAAACTGTGTTGAAGCATGATGGACAGAGGATATGGAAACTAAATTCCGTTTTCAGTGCCTTGTCAATCCTTTTATACATCTCCTATGCAGATTAAGAGAAAACAATAACCAGGTTGTTGATCAATACTCAATAATAACAGGGCCGTTTTTTGGAGACGTGGTAAAAAAGTCGTAATTTTGGCACCGTTTATCCTGGACGAGAAATCAAAAGTCGAACGAGCCGATTTTGTGTTCGAATCTTGGGCCGTAAGTTTCCTCATAATTTTAACATCTCTGCCTTAAAATTCGAATACTTATGTTTTACATCGAAATTTCAGGTCATTGCTGGATTTGAGACAAAAGAACTTTGGGGGTTATTTAATATAAAGCAGCTTTCTCCGCTTTGATTTTGGATGTAATTCGGGTTGCGGTCGAAGAATTATTTTGTGATTCCGAAACTAAGTATAAATATTAAGAACTAGAAGTGATGTAATATCGCATTTTAATTTTAGAAAAGATTTTTAAAATGTATCATTCGTTATAATAATGTCCCAGCGTTATCCTACTAATTCCTATTGAACTCATCAGGTTTTTTCTTATCGAGAGCAGACAATATACAGATTATCAGTTTGAATTGATTTCTATTAATTTATTTCAGCTACAGTATTGGAAAGAAAAAGTTAAATATGTTATTCAGATCTTGACGCAATACTATTAATAGGGAAAAGAGCATTTTTTTTACATTGCCTAGTTGAAAGTCACGTTTAAATCGGATCAGAATACATTGCCATTTAAAAGCTAAATTCAGGCAAAAAAAAATTATTTTACTAATGTCACACGTTTCTTCAAGGTTTTCCCCCGTAAAATTATGTAATAAAACGCTCGCGAAATTCATACATTAAGGGTTTCACAGAATAAGGAAGAAACACATTTCACAAAACTTTCTTTGTTGTAAATATAAAGAAAACCGAATGAAAGATCCATCAATATCCTAATCCACATGATATACTTCCTTTGACTGGATCATTCTTCTCTTCTACAATAGGACTGGCCACAAATATGGCTGTAATTGGGCGATGCATTGTGAATGTGTTGATGATCGATGATATTGTGAATGTGTTGATCATGTGATGTGCGATGTAAAATATATCGCAGACATCGTTTTCCGCGTCGTCATTTCTTCCTGTTCCTATGCTTAATTCGTATTAGAAGGAGAAATCCCCAGTGTTTTTGTCATCATGTCGTCAATAATACATTGTGAAGGCGGTTACGACGTTTTATTGGCTCAACATCGCAACAAAGAGTACTTAGCTCGATTTCTGTATCATAATTTTGTATAATTCGAATTTCTATATACTAGCAGACTATACCATTCATATCATACATTTCACATTTCATTCCAGACATTTTACAAACTGAACAAAACTGCGGCAACTATTTATTGTATGATTTTTATAAATTCGTTATTAATCGACTTAAATTCATTACATAGGGGAGCTGGACGAGGATATACTACTGCGTTCATGGGACGACCTAGATGCATGCGGAAATCCGGATCGGGTTTATAAAAAAAGGACCAAAAAAGTTACGTTCAGCACGTAAGCAAGGATATTTTCACCAACCTTATCGTTTAGTAGGTAATTAATGTTTTTCAACTTTTCAAAAGGGGAGAATAAGTGAAGCCGTCTCTATTAATACTATCATATCAGCGCAGCGAAACTCGCCGCTCTGGATAAAAACCAAACAACATTGCCTGTTTATAGTGTCTCTATTTTAAATAACATCTTCTCTATCCATAATAAATAATGCACCAGGATATAAAGTAATAATAATACTATCAAACAAGCATAATTTCTTGCACATACGTTCAAAAATAATCTATTATAACAAGACGAAATACCTACATAACAAAGTGGTTTCTGCTGAGTTGGAAAGATGCGCTTGGCGCGTTTGAAAGCGGTGCGTAGACGGCAGAGAGCGAGATTACCATATTTAACATTTGAAAATGCTGAAATGTTTATATGAGGAACTGGGGATCGATGATGGAGATAAGAGGATCTAGCGGGCTGGGCCATTAATTATTATCATTATGTAATTTTTTTTTTTTTTTTATTATAAAAGATGAAATAAAAACACTTCTTGATGAGACTCTGGAATATTTTATTATTGATAATAGAAATACACGACCATTTATTTAGTTTTGTTGCCAAACTTGGAGGAGATGGAATAAGTTCAAAATATCGGCAGTGGAAGAGAGTAGTTTGGCTCGATCAATTGAAAGTAATGCACAGGAGGAACATCGATGAAATTGGGTCGGTTGCGATCAATGTGGAACCAGAGGGCAGGTCGTACTGGAACAACTTTTGCCAGTCGACCATTGATTCTCTTCACCAGGATTGGATTAAATTGAAATAATTCGATACAAAAAGCTACAAGACGTTTCATTTTAGCGGCAAACTGGACTACAAGATCCGCTGTTCCACTCGGATGATCCCAAATAAGCTCGTGCTGTTGATGGGGAATGGAATCGTTGTCGAATAGAAACAACCTTTCCAGAACGAGAGATTTTGAAAGCGAACAGAGTAAGGCCATCAAAGAAGAACCGATCCCTTTGAAATTCAATCCCAGCCTGTAAATGAGTAGACAAATTAAGATTATTTAGGATGTTATAGATTCCAATATCTAAACGTCATCACCTCAGCTCACGTAGGTTCACAGCTTTGGCCGCAAATTGATCGAAATTTGGGAGAAACGAAGCTGGATCAAACGTTCCATCCATGTGCAGGTTCTCCAATTTGGGGCACTGCTGAATCATCTGAAAAAGTAAATCAGGCTTATCATTCAGTTTATTTTAAATATTTTTTATTAAAAAATTTAAAACTAACCGGTAGCAAGAATGATCCATCGTGGAACTGGAATGAAGATCCATGAAGATGTAAAGTAGTCAAATTCCTGAAGCGGATGGCTGACAAAACGTTCCTGTCGTGCTCGATATTTTGGCCAGGATTCTTGCGGTACAAGTTCAGCGTAAGGACGCTGATGTTGGGGCAAACTTGGACGAGCGACTCTATCGTTTCTACAACGAAATATTTATCATTACTTAAACAATAAAACAATGAGTAATATCTACGGCCAAACCTGTAGTGAAAACGAAATCTCCGATTCCATAGATCAGATATTTCAATTTGAGCAGCTGGAAATCTACTTTGAAAGCATAGGCAGCTTCATGATACGTATCAATATGAGCGTCATCAAGGTCCAACTGAAGGTGTTCCAGATTCGGATGCGTTTGAATGAAGTGATCCATCATCTAAATAAATGTAAATTATATGTAATCGAAGAAACATAGACGGCTAAATTAAAGAAATAGAATATTTACTTCGTCATCTCCCGTGTATGAAATTTGAGCGGATCTCAAATTCGGCAGGTACCCTTCAGGAGGCCGTTCACATTCTTCTGATCCTAAGAAAACCAGTGGACCCATGTGCTCTAGGTGGTCGAAATACTCATCTTGAGTGATGACTTGAGCCTTGAAGTTGTTCACGTCGTTTGCAAGGTATGTTTCTGATCCTTCCACAAAGAATGACTTCATTGGAGTTGCGAAATACCACCAATCGAAAAGATGCCTCGTATCGATAGTGAAATTTTCCACCCAAAGCCGTTCTAGCGTTGGATGAGACCGTGGTCGCTTTTTGGGGAGAATGAAGAATTCAAACACATAATTGAAAAGTAGACGAGATTGGTAATTATAATGATGGGGACAAAGGGAAATCAGTACAAGATTCTTCCAATTGGTCGTCATCCATTCCAATTGCGGGAAGAGTACTTTTTTCGCCATCTTCTTAACCTCTTTCTCAGCCGGAGACAAGTTTCTGTTGAAAGTGTTCCTCCTATTAATGTAATCGCCGGCCACCTTGATGGTTAAATCCGTGCAATCTTGGCACCAGCTAAATCACAAATATTATAAAGCACTTGAGATTAATCAAAAAAAAAAATTATTATAATATTTAATGTTGAAATAACAACCTTAGAATCCTGATTATCAATAGCCACGGGTCGTGAATGTAGTCTCTGGCTCCGTTGAAAGAGGTGAACATTTTCAACTTGTTGATCTTTTTGAAGGCTTGAATAATCAAGTCCAAATCTTCCTTTTTTGTGATGCTCTGAAGTTCTTCCCAGGTCATTTGGCTGTAACCGAAATCAAGGCCTGTGATCTTCTTACAGGCCTGAAAGATTGGGGCCAGATGAGGCAGAGACAGTTTGGTACCGCAGATAGTCAGGTCTTCCAAATTTTCCATTTTGGCTATGGCTGCACACAGCCTCTCAGCCGGAAGCCAGTAGGAATCCATGACGTTGAAGCTTGTGAGTGCTGTAGGAGCTACGGGGTGTTGCTGGAAGAAACAGTACCATGAGCTTGGCCGAGAGAGGTAGTGGGACCTGTAGTTGACCACCATAGCTCTCTCATTCCTGAAATATTTTCAAGGATATTATACATAAGCAATATTCAAGTGACTTATGATTTAAGTATTTGTCACCTATCCATGTTGTAGACCGAATCGAATCCTTGAAAGGCACCAGATAGAGCAAGTGAGAGCTGGTCAACATCATCTAAATTATTGGAGATGATGACAAGTAGTTCAGGAGCAAAAACAATTACTTTTTCCATCCCTGACATTCTCTGAAACCTAATACTACTATTGATACACGCAATCGAACCAATTAATAGGCGTAAAACAAATTTATGGGCAGATTTTAAATGAAAATTCGTGATATGTTTGGTATTGTTTACATTCGACTGGCGACTGAATTTCGATAGAAATTCCTCTAGCGGTGGAAAATCAAAATGTTTACTAATTACTATTTTCTATCTTTGTTTTTAAAAAAATATTCGTGTTGGTCATATGTACTGTACACTGTTACATTTTTTCTGGCTAAATTCTTATTGCATAGGTTTATTTCCCAATTATTTTTTTTCCTTGTGAACATATGATAAAAGGAAATATAATACAGTTTGAAATCATAGATCGCAATCTCTTATTAGCTCAGCAAGTTGAACAGGAAGAAAGTTAAACTGGTAGGCTATTACAAACTATACATTGTATGATGGTAAAATATAAATAAAAAGTTGCCCTCTAATTATTTTTAATGCCCGCAACATATGTGGAAGCAAATTTTAAAAAAAGTAGTTGCCAAGTTGCCCGCTAAACCAAGTTGCCCGCTAAACCAAGTTGCCCGCTAAACCAAGTTGCCCGCTAAACCAAGTTGCCCGCTAAACCAAGTTGCCCGCTAAACCAAGTTGCCCGCTAAACCAAGTTGCCCGCTAAACCAAGTTGCCCGCTAAACCAAGTTGCCCGCTAAACCAAGTTGCCCGCTAAACCAAGTTGCCCGCTAAACCAAGTTGCCCGCTAAACCAAGTTGCCCGCTAAACCAAGTTGCCCGCTAAACCAAGTTGCCCGCTAAACCAAGTTGCCCGCTAAACCAAGTTGCCCGCTAAACCAAGTTGCCCGCTAAACCAAGTTGCCCGCTAAACCAAGTTGCCCGCTAAACCAAGTTGCCCGCTAAACCAAGTTGCCCGCTAAACCAAGTTGCCCGCTAAACCAAGTTGCCCGCTAAACCAAGTTGCCCGCTAAACCAAGTTGCCCGCTAAACCAAGTTGCCCGCTAAACCAAGTTGCCCGCTAAACCAAGTTGCCCGCTAAACCAAGTTGCCCGCTAAACCAAGTTGCCCGCTAAACCAAGTTGCCCGCTAAACCAAGTTGCCCGCTAAACCAAGTTGCCCGCTAAACCAAGTTGCCCGCTAAACCAAGTTGCCCGCTAAACCAAGTTGCCCGCTAAACCAAGTTGCCCGCTAAACCAAGTTGCCCGCTAAACCAAGTTGCCCGCTAAACCAAGTTGCCCGCTAAACCAAGTTGCCCGCTAAACCAAGTTGCCCGCTAAACCAAGTTGCCCGCTAAACCAAGTTGCCCGCTAAACCAAGTTGCCCGCTAAACCAAGTTGCCCGCTAAACCAAGTTGCCCGCTAAACCAAGTTGCCCGCTAAACCAAGTTGCCCGCTAAACCAAGTTGCCCGCTAAACCAAGTTGCCCGCTAAACCAAGTTGCCCGCTAAACCAAGTTGCCCGCTAAACCAAGTTGCCCGCTAAACCAAGTTGCCCGCTAAACCAAGTTGCCCGCTAAACCAAGTTGCCCGCTAAACCAAGTTGCCCGCTAAACCAAGTTGCCCGCTAAACCAAGTTGCCCGCTAAACCAAGTTGCCCGCTAAACCAAGTTGCCCGCTAAACCAAGTTGCCCGCTAAACCAAGTTGCCCGCTAAACCAAGTTGCCCGCTAAACCAAGTTGCCCGCTAAACCAAGTTGCCCGCTAAACCAAGTTGCCCGCTAAACCAAGTTGCCCGCTAAACCAAGTTGCCCGCTAAACCAAGTTGCCCGCTAAACCAAGTTGCCCGCTAAACCAAGTTGCCCGCTAAACCAAGTTGCCCGCTAAACCAAGTTGCCCGCTAAACCAAGTTGCCCGCTAAACCAAGTTGCCCGCTAAACCAAGTTGCCCGCTAAACCAAGTTGCCCGCTAAACCAAGTTGCCCGCTAAACCAAGTTGCCCGCTAAACCAAGTTGCCCGCTAAACCAAGTTGCCCGCTAAACCAAGTTGCCCGCTAAACCAAGTTGCCCGCTAAACCAAGTTGCCCGCTAAACCAAGTTGCCCGCTAAACCAAGTTGCCCGCTAAACCAAGTTGCCCGCTAAACCAAGTTGCCCGCTAAACCAAGTTGCCCGCTAAACCAAGTTGCCCGCTAAAAAAAGTCCGCTAATTATCCAGCCCGCTTTTTACATGCCCTCTAATTACCCACTAGCAAAAATTGTAATGCCCGCTAAAAAAGTCCGCTAATTACCCGCCCGCTGCCCGTTGCCCGCTAATTACCCACACCCGACGAGACTCACCGATCAGGACTCCACCAACTCTTTTCTGCGCAAGTAAAGAGCATATTTGTTATTTTTATTCAGGTTTTTATCTCTACTCTCAATAGCTTCCAGAAAAACTATTGCGTGCTTATGTATACGTGGATCAACCAGCTTCGAACTTGATCAAGTAGTTTCTGGCGTGTTGTTAAATATCAAAGATGGCTCAAACAGCTGCGCATACGCTTTTAGAAGTATCGAGGGCCATGGTCGATATGATGAATCCTTTCATATCATCAGTTATGCTCTGCCTAAAGTTGGATCATGGATGGAATGTGTAAGCTCCTAGCCACTATAAAGCTGATTTTTTTTAAACCATTCTTTAAAATTTAAAGTAAATTGCGAATGTAGATCCATCGCCTAAAAGAAACCACTATAGGTATAATTGTATCTTGAGGGATACACAATCGTTGCCGCAAATAGGTTATTTGTAATTTTTTATATACCAAGAATAGTTAATAAACTAAGCGAACCTTCGCTAAAAACATACAATCTCGAAACCAACGTCTGCGAATAGAATTATGATTATTGCTGTTAAAATTTATGTGAGATGTGAGATCGATATGCCTTATTGCCTTTATTTGTCACACAGCATGAACGGTACTTCATAAGTAGAAAGAAACTTTGCAAATTTTAAGCAGTACATTATTAATTGATCGTACATGACCTATGTGAAACTTATTACTACCCCTTTAATGATGGACGGAAATAATAACGATAATGAAAAAAAAATTGCTAGTTCGATTGCATGTGACCATTAGAATATCGGATGCGTATGCTATTCTATCAAGGAAACTGTTGATAACGATTCGTGCATCTTTCACGCGAGGCCTTGTTTTACCATGTGAAATAATTAATGGAACGTCGTCTCCCTGCATAGTTGCTGCGGAATCAAATTGATTTAGAACTAAAAAGAAAATAGTAAAGCATAGATCCGGATTGGTTACAGCAGATTCATTTACTATTTTTAAGAAAAAAAAATTTAAAAACAAATAATTACGTGCTTTATTTGGGCGAATTCCAAACAGAACCGATTACGTTCATCGTGAAGTTTAGCCGTGACGATTGACTTTCATTCAGAATGCAGGTTAAGTTTTTCACGACTTAGTCTACCACCAGAAAAGTTGTCGGCGTGATAATAAACCATGTATAACAAAAGTAGAGAGTATATCTATAGGGCAATTTTTCACGCATGCCCTTATACTACCTGTGTAGTAACCGTTTGTCTAGATACTGCTTTTACATTTTGCCTATTCACTATAGAAAATAAGATTGAAGTGCTGAAAAGTTTATATAACAGCAACAGGAGTTGTCGCTTATTCTTCTTTGATAATTTTCTTTAGATTTCCTTCGACGCAATCAGAGCATCTTCTAATCAATCGTCCGTTTTTTTTCCTGAAAGACAATAGATTTTTATTTAAATAGATCATAGTTTAGGGGGGAAATAAGGAAATCGAAGTTAGGACCTCAGTTAGGACATGCATTAAAAATGTGTCAGTGCATCCGGGTTTCAAATGCGTCAGAAATTGGATAGGTACGCAATGTATACCCTCGCCTACACGTTCATTTCAAAATATAAAAATGAAATGTAAACCCTAAATTATATATAATATAAGATTGCTTGCTATCAAGCTAATAGATTACGCCCGCAACAAATGACGTTATTTAAAATAAACAAAGAAAGTCAATTTTTCCTCGTGATATGGTCGCTCGTACGTACTTTCGTTTGAGATAAAACGAAGGCACACAACATGATCCCGATTACACTCAGATGAAGGTTGTTAAAGCTTCATCTGTAAGACAACTTTTATTTTAAAAAAAAAGTCAGTCCGGGTAGTTAAATTAGTTTTAAAGATAATTCAGCTGAACTAAATTACTCATATCCGCTTAGCAAACCACAAAGAGTGATTTCATATATTGTAAATATTTAAATACAATCGATCTTATCTTGAAGGTGAAGCATATCCGGTAAATATTGATTCACTTTAGTATTCTTGTTCTCTAGTTGAAAAGTAGTAGCCAGCAGCCTTGCAATCGATGCGGTTCTCCGAAATTACATATGCGCACACCATTTATAGGTTTATTTGAGGAAATTTACGTGTAAAACTAAGTCCTTAATCAACATACGTTTATATAGAATCAACATCATCATGCAGGATTATTCAGGTAAAGAATCAATCAAGAAGAGGGCTAATGATACCGAATATAGATCAACATCTACGTCATCTGCAAAAACTGCCGTTCTTACGCCAATAAGAAAATTCTTTCAGCCTAAAAAAAAGGTTTTTTTACTTTTAATATAGTAAAAAGGGTAAGTCCTAATCCTTTTTCATTAAGGTAATTGGAAGTTTCATGAAAACCGATAAATGGAGAGCTTTGGGAAGCGGAGGTTATGGAGAGGTCTTCTGTGTCGATGAATGGATAGACACTAATGGAAAAGTGCGAGAGTCGATCGCGCTTAAAAAAGCAAAGCTTGAACCCGGAGCCAAAACCCGATTACAGAAAGAGATGAAATCTTTATCAAAGCTGAATCACCTATTCGTGGTGAAATACCTTGGTCTTGCTAAAATGGAGGACAAATACGGAAAAAGGTGATGCAGTGCATTTATAATATGTTTATTGACTGATTGAATGAAAATGGTAATTCAATACTACTATCAATACCGAATTTATATATTTTTTTCAAGTAGTATCGCAATTGCGATGGAGTTATGCGAAGGAGATTTGAAAACATACGTCTTAGAAGGATTGACCAAGATACCAAAAGGATCCCTGAACAATAGAGTTATACTGGGCCAAGTCGTCCTTGGTTTAACCTACATTCACGGTCTAGGAATCATACACAAGGACTTAAAACCAGATAACATCTTACTCTGGAAATCCCCTTCCGGCCTTGTTCTAGCCAAACTAGGTGATTTTGGTTTCTCAAAGGGTCTCCGTAAAAGGAACAAATGGAGCACAGCGATACGACTCATTTTGGTTCTTGGGGCTACATGGCCCCCGAACTGCTGATGGCCGTTAGTAGTGGGACCAAGCAGTCGTGTTCTTATGCTACCGATGCTTACTCTCTGGGAATCGTCATAAGCTTCACAGCTAATGGAGGAAAACATCCATTTGGAAAGGATGAATTCGAGCGAAACTTCTTGATGAGCAAAGGTAGAGCTCCGACCAAGTTGGATGCCGACTGGGACTTGACGGATCTAGTGGCCAGGCTGACATACAAGGATCCAAAGAAGCGACCCCGAGTGGATACTGTTATCTACCATCCTTACTTTGTATTGAGCAACAACAAGACAAAAAGTAGCTACATAGAAAAGGTGTACAACTTTTTCGAGTCATTCTCTTCCTGGACCTATTCAACGGATGACTTAGACAGTGCTGACGATAAAAAAATCAAATTGGGTTGGTATCTGGATAACTTTCGTCACACTTCCATGGGATTGCCTCAAATACCCATCCAAAGACAAGTAATAAATGCTGATAAAATAGAACTTTTATTCTCTGTTATTAGTCAACGATTACGTTTCGTCAATATATATTACAGAACAACAGCTCTTCTATTTCCCTGGCGGCCACTGATGATGAAATTGAGATTTCAACCGAAGGAGCTTTGCTGAATTCGCCGTCTTTTAGCGTGGAGAAGTTAACGGAGCAGTTGGAGACGGCGGCAAGTTTGAAACCTCTTTTTGATTTTGATAAGAAAAACGAGGAACATCTTCTATCGTCATTGCAAGCCGAATCGAACATCATAGAAAAGATTAAAGAGGTATATTTACAATCTATTTCCAAAAAAGGTGAACCAATATGGTCTAGCGGTACTTGGTATTAACATACTATTTTTTTCTTTATCATTGCTAACATGATTCCTGTTACTTACCCAGAAGAGCGAATGGACTCGATCATACATATTTTCATCAATGAACTCGTACGCTTCGGTGGCGTTGAATTTTTACGTTTGGTGCTTGATGTATAACATGTATAACATAGAAGTTTTGACATTGCTGGCAAGTACCAATGATCACATGAAAAGGTGCTTCGAGGTAATGGAATAAATATAATATACGAATTACACTGCTTTCTATTAACTATCTTATATTATACATTAGATGACAGAATTCGAGTTCACCTGTTTACATTTCGACGATGAACAAACCATTAAAGAAATTTGGGACCTTAAGTACGGACCAGAAAATCATCGCCAAGAAGGTGGAAAAGATGACAATCCTCAGCCTCTATTTGTCTACACAGCGAGTTCTCTTTTCCCTACCTTCATGTGGGAGACCTTGGTCCGTCGCTTTGAAAAGCACATTAACTCCACTGAGAACGGAATCAAAGGGAGATCTTTACTCTACTGGGTGGCATTCAACGAACCTTCCATTGAGAGCACCAACGAATCACCGGAACATTTCATTCGCTTGATCTTAGAAAAAGGAGGAAATGCAAACGGAACGGACGTTTTTGGTTTAACTCCGGTTCATATGGCGGCCAGGAACGTTGGTCGTCACGCTCTCACCATCCTTAAAGTGTTGCTTGAAGAAGGACGAGGCGATCCCAATATTCGCAATAAACGAGTAACCGATCCAGTACTGGACATGATTCTTGGTTTCGTCAATCTTGAAAAGTTAAAGAATTCAGTTGTCGATAATATTAAGATTGAGATCGCTTCTGCTCAACAATCGGTTATCATCAATAACGAAACTAAAACGACTGCGCCTGATGAAAGCAGCAGCCAAGATCCGCTGGCAAGTTTGCTTGGTAGCATAGGAAACCTGCTCCCACGATTTCAACCAATGTTGCAAAACCTCAAAATTCCTATTATTTTGCATCCCGAAGTTTTAGAGGGCTTCGCTTCGATTGTCATGAGTGGGCTAACGGAAAAATCGGGTAGCCCCGTTATTAGAAATTTTGAAGGGAGAACTCCGGTACATTGCGCTGCTGCAAACGAGAGTACTAACGGCCCGGAACTATTGGGAATCCTTCTGAACTACAAAGGGGATCCTAACCTGAAGGACTGTGATGGATGGACAGCATTACATTGCGCTGCTGCCAATAAAGGGAGTTTTGGACCAATGATGATGGAGACTTTGCTTCGACATGGAGGAAATCCAGCAATAGTTAACAAAGATGGGAAGGCACCACTCGATATCGCAATATGTAACAAAGCGATATGTGGTCCGTGAATCGTAGAACTGTTGGAGGAACACCTGAAGATTTATGGACCATCCAATAAGAAGAAAGTCAAGTTAGACTGTAATCATCCGTAAAGTGGAATCATAAATCCACCGTGTATTAACTGGTTTGATAGTCAATGTTTTTCCTCTGTCCTTTCCTTTCCTTCCATTCTATATTCATGCGAATCGTGAGTACCAATCGTATCTAGCACGATGAGAAATTCTTTTACAACTATACACTGCAAAATTATGGCATTACCTATTATAATGTTTGAGTTCTGCTTAAATCTTTGATGGCGTAAAAGCACAAACATATAAATAAGCATATTAATTATCATTACAATTCATCATCAAATATGAGTGGGAAGCTGAAATTATGGGTGTAATAGGCATCTAAAATAAAATTTCAAGTTTTCTGTGTGCATGTTACTACGTTGAATAAAAATCAGGTTGACGTTCTACAAGAGGTTGCTTAACTGTATACTTTGTTGAAGTTGTTCAAAGGTATACTAGACTAGCTGGCAGTGCGGTCTGTCTATAATATACAAAGAATTTTCTTCACTGCTACTATTGACGTTAAGATTTAGTTTACACATCAAGTATCGATCGTCATTGAATCCCTGGTGAATACCGTACCAGTAGCTGTTCAGTATATACTTTATTAGAATCCAATTGGAGATAAGAACCATACCATTGACATAAATCAACGAGTACTAAGAAATCTTTAGAGCAGCTCGGAATGGATCGATCGTGGAAAGATGAAGATGACACCTGAGAACTGAGATGAAGCACCTGAGCACGTACACAGAGAAATAAAAGCCGAACTACATAGCATACTTTACTTTTTGGAATAACATATCAAAACCATAGATAAGGATAACAGAGTCAGTTTTTAAAAATGCATAATATCAAGTGAAAAAGCCAGCATTTCAATTGTAAACTTTTATCATTCGAGTTGGCTATTTTCCAGAAGAGGAACTGGTTTAAATAGAGGTATTCGCGCTTCAACCATCCTCATTAATTGAAGAAATGAATTAATGAACTGAGTCCTCTGAAATATCGCTCTGATGAACACATGACTCTTTCGTACAATAAAATAAATACCGCAATTTAATGATCTTCATGTGTTCCTTTTGTTGTTGATAGAGAGGTGCTCTTTAGTTTCCTGATCAAAAGATGAATTAACGAAACTAGGCGAAATAAAAACACTTCTTGATGAGGCTCTGAAACATTTTATTATTACGGACAGAAATCCACAACCATTTATTTAATTTTGTAGCCAAACTTAGAGTAGATGGATTAAGTTCAAAATATCGGAAGTGGGAGAGAGTATTTGGGCTTGATCAATTGAAAGTAATGGACAAGAGGAACATTGATAAAATGCGGGTTGCGATCGACGTGGAACCAGAGGGCAGGTCGTGCTTGAACCACTTTTGCCAGTCGAGTGTTGATTCGCTTCACCAGGATCGGATTAAATTGAAAAAATACGATGGCAAAAGCTACAAGACGTTTCGTTTTAGCGGCAAACTGGGCTAAAACGCTGTTCCACTCGGATGATCCCAAATAAGCTCAGGGTGTTGATGAGGGTCGTGGTCGAATAGAAACAGCCTCTCCAGAACGAGACATTTTGAAAGCGAACCGAGTAAGGCCATCAAAGAGGAACCGATTCCTTTGAAATTCAATCCCAGCCTGTAAATAAGACAAACAAAGATTATTTTGATTGTATAGATTATAAGATGGAAACGTCATCACCTTAGCTCGCGTAGGTTCACAGCTTTGGCCGCAAATTCATCGAAATTTGGGAGAAACGAAGCCGGATCAAACGTTCCATTCATGTGCAGATTCTCCAATTTTGGGCACTGCTGAATCATCTGAAAAGATAAATAAGGCTTGAAGTTTGGTTTATTTTAAATAATTTTGATAAATAAATTTAAAACTAACCGGTAGCAAGAATGATCCATCATGGAACTGGAATGAACCTCCATAAAGATGTTCATGAAGATGTAACGTAGTCAAATTCCTGAAGCGGATGGCCGACAAAACGTTCCTGTCGTGCTCGATATTTTGGCCGGGATTCTTGCGGTACAAGTTCAGCTTAAGGACGCTGATGTTGGGGCAAACTTGGACGAGCGCCTCTATCGTTTCTACAACAAAATATTTAGTATCACTTAAATAATAACTTAATGAGTAATATCTACGGTCAGACCTGTTGTGAAAGTGACCTCTTTTTGTAGATTATTACAAACTATACATTGTATGATAGTTAATTGAAAACGAGTTCATCTGTATAGATTATCAGCAATTTCCGCCTATAAACCCGTTTAAAAAAAACTGGGAATTCGATAACGCAATATCTAACAAAGCAAAATGTGGTCCGCGGATCGTAGAACTGTAGGAGGAACACATGAAGATTTATATGAGCCACCCGATAAGAAGAAAGTCAAGTTGGACTGTAATTGCCCTTGATAAAGGTTGTAGGAAGCTGTAAAATCCTTATTTCCACACCGATTCACTCATGTGTAACTGGTGTGACAGACGATGATTTTCCTCTGCCCTTTCTTTACATTCCATTCATTGCGAATATTGAGTGCCAATCGAATAAAGCATGATGAAAAACTATTTCACCATTACACTGCAAGATGACGGCAATATTACCTACTGTATTAGTGTCGAGTCCTCCTTAAATCTGTGACGTACAATATAAATACGTATTACGTAATAAATTTATGATTTTGGTGTGCAATCTCATCCCTCAAATTTTCTTATTATTCTACTGCATGTGTACCATGATCTGAATTGAATTGAATATATTCAATTTAAACAATATATAGGTACATTGATTTGATTTTTGTTTGTTTTTTACCCAAAATCATCTAAAATCTCACGAAACGAATTAAATGACCACAAGTAGATCGCGCAATTAACCATACGTACTGTAGTTACTGTAAATATATGTTAAAGTTGGGAGCAAATAGCAATCGAACCATAAGATGCACTAAACTAATCAATTGTACAACGAAATAAGTTTTTTTTTTCCTTGTTATACCTGATTCGCAGGCAAGCAAGTCGCAACTTACGCCCGATAACTCATAGATAAATATGATAAATATTCGAGTTCAATTGATCCTATCTTAAAGTAGAAATCAAACCTAAGATAATTCAAGTTGGGTCAATATACATTACCCAGTGCCCGCCGAGCTATAAGTTAGCTATGACGGAATTCGAGTTCACCTCTTTACTTTTCGATGATGAAGATTGAAGAAACCATTAAAAAGAAATTTGAAACTTAAATAGGAATCAGAAAATCGTCGTAATGAACTCATACATTATCTAGATTTTTTAATACAAAATTTCTTATAGTTGTGTTTACTCAGTATACTCATTGAACCATTAAAAAAATCCGGAAAGAGATGCAGCTTCGTTTCAATTGCTGCTGCAGTCGCTATTCTTCCACCAGTATCGGTACAAGTAGCAGCGCAACATGGCAACATCTCGCAGCATAACTAGTAAAAGTGAACGTCACGAGTCCCCTATCCTACACTTCAGGAGCAGACTATAGTAATTAACCACAATAAGATGGGCGAATCTTCTTACGACTTAAAAGAGATACACGGCTATCTGCGTCAATCATCACCTCAGCTGATGAACCAGCTTCATCACTGCGGCTTAGTGAATGGCCCTAGTTGCGGTCTAAATTTAAAAAAAAAATCGAATCAATGATGATTTAGTGAGCAATGCGGGTAGCTTTGCCAAGCCTTTCAATAATAAAAGCGTTCATCATTCGAACAGGCCAATAATAGATACTACTGAAAATAATAGGTCCAGATATTTAAGTAATAAGAAGAATATACCAAAAAATTAATGATTTTATTATTTTGGAATGTAGTATGTGAAACAAAATCTGTTATAGTTTTAGTAGTATTGTATATGCACGTATGTAATTCCATACTGTGTTCTTAATTGCCCTAGTATTCATTTTTTTATGAGAAGTGTATTATCAACAATGGCATGCTATTGAATTTTTTTTTTTGCTTTCCGAGACGAATCAGACCTGTGCAACATTTAAAGAGTTCGATCTCTCAACGTTTCTGTAGCGCCAGCAGAGCCCAAAGTCAACATTAATCAAGAAATATGTGATCAAAAGGCTCCAACAGGAAAGAGCAATAAGAGATTTACCTACTTCTACCGATCACTTTCTACACCGCATCTTATTTACCAGGGCGGTTTATTTGAAAATGTTAAATAAGTCAAGCTGAAGATGGCTCGTGTATTTGAATTCTAGCAAGTAGCAGCTGATATTTTGAAAATTCTGATGCAAAAAAATATGACTATAAGCTAAATTTATTTTTAAAATAATTTCTAATAAAGACACTCGTTTCTCTAGATAAATAATAATATCCCATTAATTTTTCGGGCAAATATTAAATGTACGGCTGGATAAGGGGCACTTGAAGCAATACAACACCACCATAATATTGATGAAAAATGTTTGACACAATATTTCTCAACGAAAGAATCTTAGCCATCTAGAAAAGAGCACTTTGAAAATTCAGAAAACGGGGCAAGCGAAATTTCAGCAGGCGGATGACGATTGGACAACTCCCTTTTGATGTCTTCAAATAGGGCGTAATCGAATGCGATCCTCTGTGGGAGAATGACTTTCTTCAAATTTGGCAGAAGAGGAAGGAGATCGGCCATCATCGACATCGTAAAGCCGGCAAACTGCATAACTTCCAACGTTTCCAATTTTGCTCAGAGTTGAGGAATCTGGCCCCATACCAATTGCTGACGGTCGTGTTGGCTGCTCTATGAGAGTATAAATAAAATTTTAAATTATTGAAACCATTATTACGGTTGAATAGATCAATTTAATAATTTACTTTAGTCACAATTCCCACGTGACAGCAGTTCAGATGGAGATGAACCAAGTTCGATTTTCCTTCGATCAAGTTTGATAGATTTCCCAAGCACATGTCGCAGTGGAATTTCTTCAACTTAGGCAGCAACGATTTTGCATACAATGAAGTGTAGCCGTCGTCCTCTACGGCACATAACTTTGATTCGCCAAGCAGTTTTAAAGATTCCAACTGCTGACAAAGCGCCAGGTCTTGCAGCTCCAACAGAACATCGTCTCCGATGAAAAGATGTTGCATTGTCTGGTGGAACGCCTTCAAGATGATTTTGTAGGGCACAGAGTCAGAAGGAGAGTTGAGAAGGCGTTGAATTACGATCGAAGTTAGCTATTTTAAAAGAAAGGCGTTAAACTATATATAAGTACAATAAATAAAAGTAACGTTTATTACCTTAGGCCATTCGTTTAAAATGGATTCAATATCTTCTGCAGCAAGAGCAGGTCGGTCGTAACCCATAAAATAGTAATTCTGCTTTCGATTACCATCGTTATAGTAGTAATTGATACCATCGCTAAAATACATTGTGGATAACATTGGGCACATAGATCCGATGGCCAACAACATGTTTCTACATTTCACATCGACAAACCCTAATTGAGTGAGGGACAAGAGGCCTGTAAAAAATAAAATAAAATATATGCATCAATCAATCAAGAATTTAAGTCTATGTTACCATGAGAGAGAGTAGCGTTCAAGTTTGCAGCTGGTCGACAAGCCTTCTTATACTCATTCCAACTTTTCAATTTTTTGGTTTTAGAAAGGAGCAAGATAGCCTCGGAGGTTGAGTACGATCCCACACTTTGAGCTAATGGGAAGTGACGGAGAGCAAACGATAGCGCCGAGGGACAAACGATGTCATTCCCTTCTTTTAACTCAGTCGGAACGAGGATTAATTTTTGAAGCGTAGAGCAAATCGGGCTGCGATCTTCTAACGGAATCTCCAAGTGCAGAATAGTCTCATCATCACACCAGCTTGACGGTTCTCCGTTGGGAAGGCGACTGATGGAAGATTCTCCGGCAACTAGCGCCAGAATGTCTTCATTACTGAAGGTACCACCTCCAGTGATTGTCAAGCTGCTGAGTTCTGGGCTAGATTTTCCTATGAGACTCATTGCAGGAAGTCTGGCTGAGCTGCTAACTTCTGTTAGATGAAGGCTGGTCAAGTGCTGAAGGGTAGCGAGTGATTGAATCACAGCAACAAGTTTCTCATCACAGCTCTTCATCCAGTAGAAATTAAGTTCCAGTTCCTCAAGACGAGGGGCTTGCTTTGCTATAGTTGGAATGAGTAGAGTGGAGGGCTCTGACTTGGGTAAAGCAATGTGGGCTTTTAGCACTTTGAAGTTCTCATCGAGAATGCAATCATAAAAGAGCCACTGGTCCATGATTCTGCCTTCTTCACTGTTTTTAATAAATTGGTTAGAGTCAAAGAGCTCAGTGAATCTTCTCCTGTATAAATAATAGGGAAAGAGAAAAAACAAGTTTCATAATGAGCGGTCGTGAAAAAGATTATGTGACTGTCAAATTTACCTGTATTCTTCACTCATAGTTCCAACCAGATGTCTATTGAGAAGAGATTTGACAAGGTTTCGTGCCTCCAAAGTTAAATACGAGTCGGCAGAGATGAATAATGAAGAAAGCTTCCAAGGAAACCTTGTGCCCTTTCGGCGACGATCCCAGCTCATCGTTAAAGTGCTCAAAACATGTTTGTAAGACACTTTCGATGCCAATGCTTCAAGTCTGGGGACATTGTAGATACTCATGGCGACTTTGTTCTAAACAAGAAAAATCAATATCATTTATAAAATCAATATTAATTTGAGGCGCTTTGACTTACCAGATAGACCAGCAGAAGAAGGATGTAAACAAAAGCAGACACTTTTTCTAGGTCAAGTATGAGCCGCCAGGGTGATCGCTTCGGCGGGAAAAACCAATACGTTATCCCCGAGTGTTAGAGAAGTAATCTTCTCTAAGAGAGGGTCTAGGGGCTGTTATTTTTCGAGCAGACGACAGGATTCTCGGTATAGTCCATTTGCATTGCACATAAATCCCATTGGGGCCGACTAAAAAATTTGTCCACGCATTATCTCGAACACGGTATTCTCGATCACCGTCGGATTTTCACGATAAAATGGCCCATATTTTTGTAGGGCTTCACTTCGAGCTGCCTCTGGAACGTTGCCCTCTGCCAAGAACCTTTGTCAACATGGGATCTACCTGGGCCTGGGCGACCAGCACGGCTGGTGCCGAATGGTATAATTATTTTTCCATATAATCTAATGGATCTCCATCATTAATATGTTTTCTATGTAGACCCCACTGAGCACTGTTCCGGCTGATGATGGCAGTGTGCCCGTTGTGATGATTGATCACGGCGATGTGGATTCGGTGTCGGTCAAATCACTTCGTGCCCTTGAAGGCGTCATCACTGAACTGCCTGGTCAAGCCGTTCGAGTCAGTTTGGCCCGAGTTCCTCCGTCATCTACCAAGACGTTCGCTGCACAGGCTGCGAAGACGATGCGCGAACTGCTTCCACCTAATTTACATCTTCAACTTCGTGTTGTCGATACTTCAAAATCCGGCTTGCCCGTTGTGGAGCTGTACCAGCAGTGCATCGATTCCAGCAACGCAGCCATGGTGAACGCTTCTCTGCAACTGGACGAGAGCCTGTACGAAGAGTCCACTGAAAAATCGGCCGGCATCTTTCCTTCGCTTACGCCAGAAGAAGTGATGGTGCCCAAAGCTCAGCTACCGTCCATCAGCAGCACTTTCGACGTCAAGGTAATCAGCGTCATCGACTCTTACCAATTTTTACGTCCTTTCACCCAAATAAGAAACTTAATGTTTTAATTAAATTTTGTTTCTCTCTCTCTATATTACAGGAGTGAAACCGAATGATGGCGAGTGATCCGTGCTCTTCTTCTGTAAATCTTCCAGGATCTTATACTCGGTACACTCTTCTGTAAATGTGCTCTTCTTCGAAAAGGAACTCGTTCATCTCTTAAGTTAAGGATGTCTTGCCAAACCGAATCCGTCTTGAAGCTGTTCCATCTGTCGAAAGGGAACCAAGTCTCCATTGCGCAGTACTTTATTTAAACTTTATTCATTCCTCATCGCTGGTCTCGAAGTACTAACCCAGCATAATTTCTAAATCACATCTCTTTTTTTTTATCTTCTTGTCGCCTTGTTTTCATCCGGTTTGTCACCGGCTTTTTCTGAACGAACACCATTAAATCACGATCAAATACTCGCATGAATCAGATATGCATTTTTAAGTTGATATATATCTATTGTAATATTCATTATTCAAAGTTTCTTGTACATTGGTTTTGTAATAAACAAGAAGAGGATGAAACTAAGTGGCACTTTTCTTCTTCTTTTTACTTTTAAACGGCGTTAACAAAAATGCGGGATCAAGTTGATGCCAACAAGAATATGCTGCTTTATTTTTAAAAGCACGCACGTAGCACGAACTGCGCAATTTAGCATTTATTTTTACGTCAAGCACTTTTTTGCTACAATAAGTCAACTACATCTTTTCCTTGGGGCCTGTATTATACCTCTCTTTTGAGTTTTCGTCTGCGGACTATGCAACACTATCTTCAGACAAAACAAGTTAAAATTATAATTTAAAAAATCAGCTGATCAGCACTCACACACTCAAAGTAGGTAGCCGGCTACTATTATACAGCTCTCTCGAGTTTATAAGAATGAAAATAGCTTTCAACTGTTGCTGGTGAGATAATCTATGTAGGTCTATATTCTGTTGCCATTTAAGATGCGGGTTGCTTCGTAAAACATGCTATAGTACCGTAAATGTCTTATTCAACTGAAAGTCTATAGGATTGTCAATTAATCTTATATTCATATCATCAATTCATCATCGTATTAAAGCTTCAATCCTGAATCCTGATGACTCAATACGAATGTCATAAACGAATTCACTTTACTCATCATCAATTATCTTGGAGTTTCCTTCATTTTCTACAGTGCTACCATCAGAGTTCCACAGCTCATTTCGTCTATGAACGCAGCACAAGATTACACCTACTTGCTGGCCTTCGGAACGAATTTTATCCGCTGGATGAGCTTCAAAGAACGGATGAAAAATATGGACATATGGTGGTCAATGAGTTAACCCTTCTACTTGGCCCGGCTGGACTATTTTGGACGCTGGATGGTAAGGTCCGGCAGTATTTTCCCGGAGTTCTTCGCATCTCTCAAATTGAAAAAAATGCTCCACTTTTGATGGTCAATCTCCATTCTAGCATCGGCTAGAATCGGTCGTTTCCGCCGAGTATTATCCCGATTCTAGCTTCCCATATATAATACTAATTCATCCCCTACTAAAGATGTCTAAATTAATTCACTACAATATGAAATGGAATTCATTTTTCTTCTCGAATTTGTTGAGGAATTTAAACGCCTTTATTGAGGGAGCAGATGAGGGACTCGTCGTTTTCACATTGGGATCCGCGATTCCCGTTTCATCGATGCCAGTATACTTTTTGTCCCAACTGTTTCAACATCGTCGACGTATGTACTATAATGTTTGGAATATCATTATATACTTAATAATTAAGTTCTTATGGTTGATTGGCTTCATCAACAAAATCTTTTAGGTACCGTAATAATAGTAAATTATAATCGCACTTTTAAAAAAAGTAGATTAATTTTTTTTATAAAATAGGGCTTCTTTAAGCGAAGCTCTTAATCTCTCATGGTGGTTTCGAGAAGCCCTCTATCACGCGGTACCAGTGCTAAGGCTTCCCTTCGGTAACGATCAACAAGTAATTTAACAACAAATAGCCGTCCATTGGGAAGAGTAATACGTTTTGCGTCACAATGCGGAACTAAGCACTTTCTATCATCTATGAATAAGAATATGCCACTACTAGCAGTACTTATTAGATGTCTGGTTCATTATACTGTTCGTTATTATGACAGGATTGCGGATCACTTTAAAGTTGTCATCATTCAAATGAATGAAAAATCGACACGTACACGAACTCTCTTATTTGTATACATGATGTTATTCATTTTCCCATGAAGAATAGAGAAAAGAACCTAACCGTTTAGAATCTATATGGTATAGTATATACATATGTGAATCTAAGTAAGCAAATAATACTTGCGATAAGAACTACATCGAGTTTAAAATCTCTTTTTAAAGAAAATCTTCCAGGTCATTTAGGTCATCAGATTATTTTTGAGTTTTAGACTAAATAAAATAAGTAGGGGGTTAGGGGGTACATCTAGCAAACTATCTGATAACAATGAGCGATATCCGATACGTCCCATGTGAGTATTATGGCCTCTTATCTTGTACACCAGCTGTATTAAGTTTCTTTTCTAAAATGTATAAAACGAATGGATAGCGATGCAAACATCTCAGTGCAGTACGAAGGTTAGTTCCTTCCAAGATGAAGCTCTTTATTCTCCTAGTTTTCTCGTTGACCAACTGTTTTGATACTATTGAAGCGGCAAGAATTCTTGTACTGTCACCAATGGGAACCAAGAGCCACGCAATTGGAATCATGCCTCTCGTAGAGGCATTGGCAGATAAAGGCCATCAAGTGACGCTCATAACAGCTCACTCTCATAAGACGAAATCTTCAAATATTCGGAAGATTGAACTTAGCGATATGGTCCAATACGTCGAGGAAGAGTGGTTCTCTTTCAAAAACGACGATCTTCTAACTGCTTTACGAGGTTTCATCAACGAGTTCAGAAAGCCTATTGCTAGAGGATATCAAAGTTTCATGGCTAACAAAGACATTCAGCGAATCATCCGGGAAAAAGATGTCGATTTGATCATTTTGGATGCAATTTTGAATGATTTCACCCTCCCGATTATTGATCATTTAGGAGCACCATTTATCTACCACAGTCCTGGTTCGGGTTCGTCGTGGACTCTCGAAGCTATGAATGTTGATCAAGAATTCGCCAGTGTTCCAAATTTGAATTTTGAGCTTGCCACTCCGATGAATTTTCAAGACCGATTGTTCAACTTAGTTTTTAGCAAAATTTTTCTGTTGGCTCGCAAAATGTTCGTCCTTTGGCATGTCGATGAAATTGCTAAAAAGGATTTTCCAGATGCGCGCCCGGCGGAGAAAATCCAGCAAGATGCGGCCCTATGCCTTGTCAACTTGGATCGAGCTACGTCAGTGCCTAGATCTTTACCACCGACCATGATTCCGGTTGGTGCGATGCACTGCCGCCCTGCACAACCCCTTCCAAAAGTAAGTATACTGTCTAGTAAATCAATGATTAACATAACGTAATGTTACGTCGCTTTCAGGAGCTCGAGAGCTTCGTCCAAGACGCAAAGGATGGCTTCATTGTTTTCACGCTCGGTTCCAATGCTCAAGTATCTTTGATGCCTGAGCATATCAAAGAAATGTTTGTCAAAGTATTCGCTCGCTTGCCTCAAAAAGTGGTATGGAAATGGGAGACGAAGAATCTTCCAGCAGTTAAACTTTCAGAAAATGTGAAAATTGTTGATTGGTTACCTCAACAAGATCTATTAGGTACTGATTATTATGTTAATAGCATAACAGGTGGTTCATATCACTAATAATTTATAAATATATTAGGTCACAAGAATGCTCGATTATTCATTTCTCATGGAGGACTCTTAGGAACACAAGAAGCAGTCTATCACGCTGTTCCCATATTGGGTCTTCCACTCGGACGAGATCAACGAAAGTATATCTTTAAAAAATTACTTTCTAAAACTTAAAATTCTAATGATTATCGTTATTATAGCGTCCTTCTGAATGGAGTACAACAAGGTTTTGCAATCAAATGGGAATGGGAGGACTTAACTGAAGACATTTTATATGAAAGTATCACCAAGCTTATAAATGAGCCAAGGTGCGCATTCTAAATTTAAGTGACTTGATTTTTTAGATCAAATAATGTGTTATTTGTATATTTAAACAGCTACAAAGGAAACGCTACCCGTTTATCTCGATTAATGAGGGACGAATTAGTGCCGGCTAAAGACGTCGGAGTCTATTGGGTAGAGCATGTCTTACGACATAATGGAACTGCTCATCTCCAATCCTGGGCCAATAAAGAGATGCCTTTCTACCAGTTCTATTTACTTGACGTGTTTCTTTTCTTAATTTTGTTGGTTTTAGCTATAGTTGTAATTTTATTTAAATGTATCAGTTGTACGAGTAAAAAACTGATAGGATCATCATTATCGGTCAAACTTAAAGACCAGTAAGCTCATGATGGTTAACAATAAAATAATTACAACTGATATCAATGCAATTTTATCTCAAACTATTCAAATACACAACGTTCTACTGATAAAAATATTAAAAGGTCATTGTACTTAGCTAGTCATACCAAGATGAAGCTCTTTCTACTACTCCTCTCGGTTAGTCAGTGTATTTTGATTACCAATGCCGCAAGAATCCTTGTTCTTTCACCGATGGGCACCAAGAATCATACCATTGGGATGATGCCCATGATTGAGGCCTTAGGAAAAAGAGGACACCAAGTAAAGCTTCTAATTCCTCATTCCCATAAAAGCCAAGTCGCCTATTATTCGAACTGAGTGATGTGTGTTGGAACACGTCGAAGGAGAGTGGTACGCTTTCAAACTTAATGGCCTGTTTACAGCGATTTACAGAGGCATGATGGAATTCCGCAATGCTGTCACCTATGGATATCCAAGTTTGATGGCGAACAAAGACATTCAGAGAATCATCCAGACTATATAAAGATGTTGATTTGATCATTTTGGATGGTATTTTAAACGATTTCACCTATCCTATGATTGATCATCTTGGAGTTCCGTTCATCATTTACAGTTCTGGGCCGGGAGCTACTTGGACATTTGAATCGATGAGTGCTGATCAAGAATTTGCCAGCATTCCTAGTTTGGGTTTAGAAGTGCGCACACCGATGAGATTCCTGGATCGAGTTCCTAATTTAGTTTCAGCCAAAGTGGTTATGCTGATAAGAAAAGTTTTTGTCCTTTGGTATGTTGACGCAATGGCTGAAAAAGACTTTCCTAATGTACGACCGACAGAAGAGATTGAGCGGGACGCAGCTCTCTGCCTTGCCAACATAGATAGAGCCACATCAGTTCCTCGAAATCTTCCACCCACATTCATTCCGGTTGGAGCTATGCACTGCCATCCAGCTCAGCCTCTCCCGAAGGTATCTAAGCAATATTTTTTATTGAGTTTTTATAACTATATAACTATAATCATTAGGACCTTGAAAGTTTCGTTGAAAGCGCAAAGGATGGCTTTATCGTTTTCACACTAGGATCAAATGTCCAAGTATCCTTGATCCCGAAACATATCAGAGATATATGTTCGTCAAGGTTTTTGATCGTTTACCACAAAAAGTGATTTGGAAATGGGAGACGAGGAATCTTCCATCAGCTAAACTGTCATCTAATGTAAAAATTGTCGGTTGGCTACCTCAGCAAGATCTTTTGGGTATTATATTTACTTATAAAAAACGTTGTATAATAATACAAAATATATATAAATATGCCACAAAGGTCACAAGAATGCACGTCTATTTATCTCACACGAAGGATTATTAGGAACACAAGAATCTGTATGTCACGGCGTCCCAATTCTGGGTCTTCCGCTGGGACGAGATAAATTTCGCTGAATTCACATTTATTTTTTTAATAAATAATTATTATCTTTAGCGTACTTATGCATGGAGTCCAACGGGGTTTCGCTATTAAATGGGAATGGGAACAAGTAGCCGAAGAAGTACTTTACGAAATTACGATAGCATTACGAAACTCATCAATGATCCAGGGTACGTTTTAACTTTTTTTTATAATTATATTATATTGAAACAAATTCTATAATACTATTTGCAGTTACAAGGGGAACACTTCGCGACTATCTCGTGTAATGAGAGATGAGTTGATGCCGGCCAAAGATGTTGCTGCCTACTTGGTAGAGCACGTCTTACGACACAACAGAACTGCCCGTTTACAATCCTTGGCCAGTAAAGAGATGCCGTTTTACCAGTTTTACCTTATTGATGTTTGGGCTTTTATTTCTCTTGTTATCATCTCTGTCCTGTACATCAATTTCAAAATTATTGTAATGATTCTGCGGAAATGTAGACCCAGAATAAAGACCAAAAGTAAAGAAGATTTAGATGGGGTATGGTATTACATGCTGATTGCACGCCTCTGCAGTTTAACAAATACATTATTTTTATTTAATGATGAAAAAGAGAGAATGGTTGGGCCTTAAAAAACCAAGTCGCCTAATAATATTAAAATAACCGAACCGAGTGATATCATCAACGATATCGAAGGAGAGTGGTACACTTTCAAACAGGAGAACTTTCTCAGCGCTACAACAATTATTTATTATTGCCTTCTAGACTTTGGATGCTACATAAAAACTAAACAGGTGTGCTGTTTTTTTTTTCTTTTTTGGTGTGATAAATAAGTCCAAACTCCAACTATAAGATTTGATAACTCACTAGACGTCTTGTAACATTTAGACATGACTGATAACCAGTCAAATAATAGGTCTCAATTATCATTTGAAAAATCTTAAACAGTGCAAGTTTGTAGGTCAGAAAGATGAGGCTATTTTGGTTTGCTCTCATTGTGTTCCAATGGATTGATTCGATTCAGGCCGAGCGGATTCTAGCTCTTTTTCCTGTCTGTTCGAAAAGCCACAAGATCTCATTCAATCCAGTTGCAGAAGCTCTAGCAGCCAAAGGACATCAAGTGACCATCGTTAGCCCTTTCGGTCCAACCAAGAAAGTAGACAACATTCACGAAATCGTTATAGGGAGCGGATGGGATAAACTAGAAGTCGATTGGTTCAAAATGCAAGGGCGGAACCTACTCGTAGCACTATCCAGCACCATTTCTGATTTCCGGGGTGTCACTAGAACAGGATACCAAACTCTTATGGCTAATGATGAGTTCCAAAAGATCCTGCATAACCGAGATGTCGATCTTATTATTGTCAACGCTGTATTAAACGATTTTGTTTTACCCATCGTGGATCACCTTAAAGTTCCTTTCATCTTCTTTAGTCCGCCGTCCGTCCTTCCTTGGGTTTTGAGCGCCATGGGTGTAGGGATGGAGTACGCCTCCGTTCCTACTGGTCTCGGCGATACTGATCGAAGGAATATGACCTCTTTCAAGCATCGTTTAGTCAATTTTGTAGGCACCGAAGTCTTCTTCTTTTTAAGGAAAGTTCAGTTACTCTGGATGCTGGATGACTTGGCCCAAAAGGATTTCCCCGGCATCAGGTCTATCGTAGAGATCGAAAGAGATGCAGCACTCTGCATCATCAACTATCATCCAGCAACCGCTTGGCCTCGATCCTTCCCACCAACTGTTATCCCGATCGGTCCGATGCACACCCAGCAACCGAATCCTCTTCCAACTGTAATACTTTTTTTAATTTAATGGCAAAGATACCAGTTAAGATATTATCTATTTTTATATTTTGGTAGGATCTTAAAGCATTAGCTGACAATGCTAAACAAGGATTCATCGTGTTTACCCTGGGATCTGCCATTCCGGTGTCATCTATGCCAACACATATCGTAGATGCCTTCATCCGCGTTTTTGCTCGGATCCCTCAGATCGTCTTTTGGAAATGGGAGAAGACGAGTGACGAAACAATGGAGAGCAAGCTGCCTCCCAACGTAAAAATATTAACTTGGCTACCGCAACAAGATTTGCTAGGTTAGTAGTAAGCAGAAATTAGAAGTAATTTGAAGTTAATTGATTACTCAATATTTCTATATACAGGGCATCCTAATGCACGTCTTTTCATAACGCACGGTGGTTTGGTTGGAATGCAAGAAGCCGTTTATCACGGAGTTCCACTTTTAGGTTTGCCATTTGGTACTGATCAACGAGGGTTAGTACCATCAAGTTCTTACATTTAAATAAAGTAATAAAACCATATAAATAAAAGAAGTGTTTTTACAGAAACATAGCAAAAGGTGTAGAAGAAGGGAGCGTAATCAAATTAGATTGGAACGAAGTATCTGAATCCTTATTGTTCGACAAAATTCAAGCCTTGTTGAATCAACCAAGGTATAACAGAAAACGTTTATTGTTTAAATTTAAATGTAAAGCCTACACTTTTTTATAATTAGTTACAAGGGAAATGCTACTCGGCTATCAAATTTGATTAAAGATCAAATGATGCCAGCCAAAGATGTTGCAGTCTACTGGATCGAACACGTCCTCCGACATGATGGATCCAAGCATCTTCAATCTTCTGCAAAAGAGATGCCTCTTTATCAGATTTACCTTTTAGATGTTTGGCTCTTTCTCTCTGTTATCATCTTGAGCTCAATGTTCGTCACAATTAAGCTGGTTTCATTCATTTTCTGCACATGTTTTACTTCAAAGAAAGTTAAAATAAACTAGTTTACTATTACCGCAGTTTTCCAGCAGAACAATTTCATCGCTTTCATTAAACTTGGATCAAGTCTTTTTTCGATGGGGTATATACGTGGTAAGATGACTATTCATATTAGAAAGTGGAAGGGAAACTTTCTAATCTAGCCTGGTTTAGATGGGAGTGGAACAGAACAATTTCCTCACTTTGACTATTTTATTTTGCAAAAGTATAAATATCTCTTGATGATTGCAAGCCGACATTTTCTAAAGATAAAGAATATAAGGAACCTATTCCACGGGGTATATAAGGGGCAAGATGACTATACATTTTATAAAGTGGAAGGGAAACGTTCTAATCTAGCCTGGTTTTGATGGGAGTTGAAGAGAACTATTTCCTCGCTTTAATTAAACTTGAATCAAGTCCATCTTTTTTCGAAGGGTTGTATAGGTGGTTAAATGACTAGTCATGTTAGAAAGTTGAAAACCTACTTGGGAACTGAAAAAAATGAGAGCTTGATAAGGTTACGTAAAAAGAACATGTAATGGTACGGTTTATAGTCGTCCAAGGATTTTTTCTTTGATTTAGCTGATACTATAATTAAATGGGTCAGTTGATATTATTTGTTGAGTTACGTGGCTAGTTTTTTTTTTCTATCAGATAATGAAGATGAGACACTCAATCACTGAGGCATACACTAATCTAAGCCTGATAAAATTAGGGGTCGTTAACTTAGTTAACTGTAAACATCAGTTGCACAGCATCACCGATCAGTAATGAAAGTATCTCTAATTATTTTCCCTGTGTTTCTCTTGGGATGGCTTGCGACGAGCCATGCAGAGCGGATACTAGCCCTTTTTACGGTTTGTTCCGGGAGCCACAAGGTCGCCTTCATGCCGATTGCTGAAGCATTGGCAGCCAAGGGACACCAAGTTACGGTGGTAAGTCCTTTCACTCCGAAAAAGAAGATAGACAACATCCGAGAGATCGTGGTAGACGGAGCTTGGGATAAAGAGCTTCATATCGACTGGTTTAAAATAGCAGATCAGAATCCCGTTTTGTCCGTCTTGAATTCTATCAAGGAGTATCGGGAAATCACAGCCAACGGTTACAAAACGATTATGAATCACGAAGAAATTCAAGAAATCTTCCGTTCACGAAGCGTTGATTTGGTCATTCTGAGTGCAGGTGAATGATTTCAATTAGACGAGTTATTTCAATTTACTAATGAAGACTGAATTCTTATAGTGTTGAACGAACTTGCTTTGCCGATCATCGACCATTATAAATTGCCTTTCATCTTCTTCAGTCCACCTTCCGTCAACCCTTCCAAGTTTAGGGCCATGGGAGTGGACCAGAATTACGCTACCAATCCAGTTGGTGTAGGCGATTTCACCAGTCAGATGATGACGTTCAAAAATCGTGCGATGAACATGTTAGGGACGGAATTATACATATTAGCACGAAAAATAGGGATTTACTGGATGTTGGATGATTTAGCTCGGAAAGATTTTCCCGAATCAAGACCGATAGCTCAGATTGAACGAGATGCCCAGCTTGGTATCATCAACTATCATCCAGCCACGGCCTGGCCTCGTCCTTTCCCACCCAATGTGATACCAATTGGTCCTATGCACACTCGAAAACCAGAGCCCCTTACCACCGTAACATACAACTTTCTAAACTATTGATAAATCATTTTTGAAAATAGTTATTTAATCGTTCTATAGGAACTTCAAACATTAGCTGACAATGCTAAAGATGGATTTATTGTTTTCACGTTGGGTTCTGCGATTCCGGTTTCATCTATGCCTCCGCACATGTTGGACACTTTCATCCGTGTTTTTTCTCGGATCCCTCAGCTCGTATTTTGGAAATGGGAGAAGGCGGGCGATGAAGAAAAGATGCCAACCAATGTGAAAACTTTGTCCTGGGTGCCTCAACAGGATCTGTTAGGTGAATAGTCTCATCTACCATAGTAATGGTGAAAAGTTAACTCGACTGGTATTATTATGAATAGGACACGCTAATGTACGACTGTTTATTACACACGGCGGTTTAGTTGGATTGCAAGAAGCCGTTTACCATGGTGTTCCACTGTTAGGTCTACCATTTTGCAATGACCAGCTTGGGTAATTAAAATAATTAGAACCATAAGACACAATTATAAAATCTAAAATTCACAGTAATTTAGCCAAGGGAGTAGAAGAAGGCTATATCATCAAAATGAATTGGGGAGAATTAACCGAAACTGTACTGTACGATACCATTCAAACACTCCTTCATAACCCAAGGTGCGCAATATTCAATTAGTTAAAGCATTACTGAAAGGTATAATAACAAACTATTGATATTTGACCAGTTTTAAACAAAACGCAACGAGGCTATCGCAATTGATGAAGGACGAGGTGATGCCAGCTAAAGATGTGGCCGTCTACTGGGTAGAACACGTTCTCCGTCACAAGGGAACATCCCATCTTCAATCCCGGACGAAACAAGAAATGCCTTTCTACCAAATATACCTTCTCGACATTTGGTTGTTTCTCAGCATATTTTTTATTACTTCAATCTATATTATTTTAAAAACTATTAAATTCATGCTCACAACATGTTCCCTAGAAAAACAAAAGAGTCAATAAACCATGTCTTTCCTCCATAAACAAAATGATTCATATACTAGAGTAAGTTAAAATTTGTTAGTTAAAATTACCAAATTAAGATTGGGGCCAATACTTTCCGTGTATTGACCGGGTCGATAATTCCATCGTTCCACCGACAGGCCGACGAATAGCAAAGAGAACTTATCTCTTCATATTTTTCCCAATGTGGGATGTTTCAAGGTATTTTTTTTCTGCAGTCCACTGCAAACAAAATTCGAGTTAAAATAAGCATTTGAACGCTCATATTACAGTACAGTATATATAACCAGATGGGCCACAGTCTAGGTCGGTCCATGCCCCATCACTGACTTCTTTTTCACAGTCGGGTTCGACTGTTAGTGGACTTCGTACTTTTCGGTTCAATTAACTCGAAAAATCGCGAATCTAAACTGACATTTTTTTCCAATGCTTACAAGAGTACTAGTAACATATAAGAGCGACCGCGTGGAGTGACCGGTGCACCCTCACTCCGCCCTCAGACCATTTAGAGACCAGCCTTCATCCGAGCATCGTAATACGGTCAAATCTGCAACAGTACCTGTACTAGTCCAACCCAAGTCCCTGTCCTTTCGTATCATCTGCCGACCTTTCGTTATCATTACTGACCGTCATTATTATATATATGGTTAATACTAAATATACATCGCTTTATTTAGTTGTAATTGTAAAAACAAATGAATCTTTGATTTAGATTGTATTCTTTTCTAAAAGTTTAAAAACAATTTTAACATTCTAAACTTTTGATTTTCATTAATTATTTTATTTATTAAGATTGGCAACAATTTTAACTTTCTTATTATTGTTCATTTTTAACTTTAAATTCGAACTGGGTTCTACAACAGTCGCATTTTCTCACATAGGTGGACAGTCTTGATTTTCCAACTTGATTTTCTTCTCCTCTGGACTAATGAATGCCGATATATTTTGGTGTTTTTCAAGCATTTCTACCATTTTAACACCACCTCTTGCTCTGTTTAAAGTGGCAAGATCGAGTGCCGTCTTTTTATCCGTGTTAGGTAACCATTTTTTAAATAGTAGGTTGTACATACTCTTTATTAACTTGCAATATAATCCCGTCTTCTTCTGCGATCGTTTTTAGCTTGTTAACAAGTCCGTTGGCATACTCTTAATCATTGTTGCCATCTATTATTGAGCGTTACAAGAATCTAAATAAATATATATATTTAAGCTATACATTTATCTGAATATAATTTTTATAGATGCTTTTGATCGTGTAGCGAGTGACGGATTTGTTTGGCTCCCATTAGACTCGCCAAACAAAGCATTGATATCTCGACTGATATATAATATCATCAACTCAAAGATGATACAGGTGCATGCTACGGGTCTTACATATTTGTATTCTATTTCATGACATACCTACATGTATTTCCTCAATAAAAAGGTCAGTATAACAACAGAAATGAAACGATCTTATTGCCTGCTATTATGTAGTGGTCTTCCTAACGACCACATTGACATCGATTCACTGTTCTAGAATCCTTTTATACACTGGCTTCCGTTTTCTTCAAGAGCCACAAACAATCGTTTATGCCCATCGTAGAGGCTTTAACTTCAGTTCTTAAAGGGCATCAGCTCACCATTGTCACAAAACAGCCACATATAAAAGTCTTGCGGTGAATGAAGAGTTCCAGCGGATCGTATCGACCGCCCGTTAAGTGGACTTTATCATCGTTCTGGTCGTCCTCAACGAATTCGCTTTGTCATCGATTATCTTGAAGTTCCCTCCATTTTCTACAGTAGTACCATTAGTGTTAAATTGCTCATTTCGTCCATGAACGCAAAACAAGACATCAGCCAGATGAGTTTCAAAGAGTGAATGAAAATATGTTGGTCATATCAACGAGTTATAACCATCCACCTTCACTATTGCGGACGTTGGATAATATGCGGTTCGACAGTTTTTCCGGAGTTCTCCCAACTCTAAAATTGAACGAAAAGCTGGAGTCTCGATGGTCAATTTCCATTCTAGTATATAGGCTGGAATCATAAAGACAGGATTGGGAATCACTTTGAAAGTTGTCAGCTTTTTTAATAGTCAAGGTCTGAGATAACCAAAAAAGAATACTGAATATTGCAAAATGAAGAATAGAATACCGTGCGTAGAATCTTTGGTATAGTACACGTCTTTGCAAAAATAAGCAAATAATCCTTGCAATCAGAACCATATCGTATTCAGGGAGTTTTAGTTTTTTTTTAAAGAAAATTTTCCAGGTCATTAAGGTCATCAGATTATTTTAGAGTTTTAGACTAAAAAGAATAAGTAGGGGGAAATACTTAGCAGACTAGCTGATAACAAGCGATATTCGGTACATCCCATGTGAATATTATGGCTTCTTATGTTGCACTCCAGCTGTATTTCTTTTCTTCTCCAAAATATAAAAAGAATGGACGACGATACAGATATCTCAATGGTGCAGTATAAGAATTTTATTTCCTTCCAAGATGAAGCTACTTATTCTCCTGGTTTCCTCGTTGACCAAGTGTTTAAAACTATTCAGGCGGTGAAAATTCTTGTTCTGTAACCGATGGGCACCAAGAGCCACGCAATTGGTATCATGCCTCTCGTTAAGGCATTGTCGGAGAAAGGTTGGGAGAAAGACCATTAAGTGACACTCATAACAGCTCACTCTCATAAGACGAAATCTCCCAACATTCGAAAGACTGAACTGAGCGATATGGTTCAATATGTCGATGAAGAATGGTTCTCCTTTAAAAACGATGATTTAATAACTGCATTAAGAGGTTTTATTAAAGAGTTCAGAAAGCCCATAACGAGAGGATATCCTAGTCACCTAGTCTCATGTCTATAACAAAGACATCCAGCAAATCATCCGTGGACAAGATGTTTATTTGATCATATTGGATTCAATATTGAATGATTCCACTTTTCCGATTATAGACCATCTAGGAATACCATTCATTTACCATAGTTCGTCAGGTTCGGAGTCGTCGTTGACTCCCGAAGCTATGAATGTTGATTCTTGATCAAGAATTCGCCAGTGTTCCGAATTTGAATTTTGAACATAGCAGTAATAACCGTGAAACTAACCATAAATTAAGATAGAATGCAATATAAGAAAAATCGATCATAATTTTTAGGAAACATCGGTGTGATTGTAGCCTATTTTTATTCTTATTCGTGAATACCACAATCGGAATAAAGCAACGTAATTAAACCTTGTTCCAGCGGTTCTTCGGCGTTTCTAAGAAAGGAACAAAAAGGGATGAGTATTTATAAAATTCAAAATACAGAAGTTTACGTTACGTTTCTTTGAGCCGGGAGAGAACCTGATCTGCTTGCTAGATAGCGCACGCTCATGAGCGCGAGAAGAGTAAAATAGAAAATTAATAAATAGAGTTTAAATACAAGTGAGGAAAGCCTACTTGCTTGTACGGGAGAGCACGGCCTGGATGTGGTGTCACGGAAGGCTTCTTGGCATTTAACTTTGGACGAGCCTTTCCAATTTTAAAAAGGACAGTTTATATATTGAAGAAATTGAAATGAATTAAATTATATCTTACATCAATGTTTCTATCGCTCAGATGAGCAATGTCATCAAAAATTGATTGTTTAGTTTTCAGTTGTGCTTCCACCTCTGGTAGAAAAGGTTTTCAGCTTCATTTTCACTTCAATTTATCATCCATTTAATTTCTCATTTTATTGAACTGCAAAAAATTATAATTTAAAAAGATTAGTTCAGTCTAAATCAACAGGACAAATTAATATTGTTACTTGGAACTGGGCATCGGTTAGTTGCTTTTTCCATGTCTTGCAGTTGTGTTCAGCAATTCTATTCTTTTGCTGGCATGATTCCAATTCGCTACGTGTTGTTTCGAGCTTTTTTTCGTGCTACTTAATTCCACGGTCATTTTGTCGAGGGATGACATCATCTACAAAAAACGAAACGAATCTGTCAATAATAGCAAGTAAGAATAGAGACACTACAAAATGCGGTTCGGTTGTGCTTCGTTGCGTTGAATTTGGATTGGTTTCCTTAGAAAGTTGGGAATAACATTCCAACCGATCCCGCAATCTGACAACGGTCCGGCCCAAGTTAGTTATTTGATTTTCTAGATCGAAAATCGTTTATCGACTTTTCTCCAATTATCACATTCTAAGCCTTAACGAAAAACAAATGTGAAAAAAGAAATCAGGCAAATAGTGGGTACTAAAACCAATTACTGTGAGTTGTTGAGAACGTTAATCCGCTTCTCGATGTGCTTTGTTTTTCAAATCGATTCCTTCCTGCAACTGACGTTTCAAATCCTCTACGATTTGCTGTAATTCGACATTACGAGCTGCGGATAGTGTCAACCTTTTCTCTTTTCCCGCAGATTGAGCTTCCATCGCGGTGGAGAGCTCCTGAAGTGAAGCCAGCTCTTTCGAGACGCTGCCCATAACAGCTTTGATCTACAATTTGAACAACATTTTCCCGCTTATCAGCTTCTGACAACTTTTACTTTTGATATATTCATAAAATCCTATCCGGTATTAAAAAAGCTGATTAATTTCTGATACCTCAGCTTGGAGATGTATTATCATAACACGGCAATCACTCAATTCTTGATGAATTTCTTCACAGGACGGTTTACCGGACATGACGTTTTCAACTTTTTCTCTTTTGATTCGAGTTGCTGACTCATGCTGAGTGACCGCAGTGCGGCGCTCCCGAAACAAATCCCGCTTTTTCAAAGCAGCTGTGGTCTATAAGAATCAAATTTTAAATGGACATAAATTAATTAAAATTTTTTGGTGAACTGAATAGTAATCATTATTTCTCCACAATCAGTAATGGTTTGCTTTTGAGAGGCCAGCTGTTCTTCTGCATCGATCAACTGAGAAGAGATGTCGTCATTTTCAACTTTGATTTCGCCAAATTTTCTTCCAGCATCGAGGCTGATTCGGAAGTGATAGCTAAAAAGAGATGATTAACCACAATTCTTTATAGTTATAAAAAAATTCGGTACCTCTTCCAATTTAAAATTGTCCATTTTCAAATCCGCTAGCAGTACATATATCTTCTCGCGGCAATCTTTCAAATCTTGGATGATAACTCGACGACTGCGCGACTTTTCCGGAGAGCTTTTTCGACGAACTTGTTCTCGTTTCCGTCCAGCATATTCTTGAGAGTGAGCCTGTCGATGAGATATTCAAACTGGTTAAATTCAGAAGTCAACAATGAAACCCTTTGGTCAGAATGTCTTTGACCAACATAAGCTCATCAGTCCAGTTGACACGAGCATTTCAAAACTCTTCGGAAGAGACCAAACCCATCAATCCATTAAACCTGGAGTCCTCTTTAACTCGATTGACAACCTCATTCCGAAGACCTCTCTTAATTCAAAAGGAGAATAAGTATAGATTAGGTTGAAATATGAAAAAAAAATGATTAACTCCTTGTACCATCAACTCATTGGAGTTAGCACACGATTGTGAAAGAAAGGAGTTGGACGATGATGGACTTTGAAGAGCAGGGATCTGGCTAGATCTTATGATAGGTTACTAATTGCAGTACCAGTTGACTACTGGTTGTTGTCAACATACTGGTGAGAGTGGGCACTCGTCGGTTGATCTCTGTTTTCAATGGACATTGTGGGCTCGATGAGGAATGAACTGAACAATATTCCTTGGTTAATTCGAGGGATGTCTCGTTTGATGACAATTAAGCACAATTGATAACACATGAGAACGGTCACAAAAACACAAGACAATGGCAAAAAAACGGCCCTGTGATTAGTCAATGTCGTGGATTATTGTGTTTTCATCACCGGAAGCTTGATAAAACGAAATAAGCAATGCGACAATGTTTACAAACGAGATTCAGTCAACCAGTGGTGGACTGGTGGCGGCGCCGTTTTCAAATAATTATTTCCTTGGCGACCAAGAAACAATTTATGTGTCCTTAGAATTGGTAAATCTTTGTTCTTTGGTTCTTTTCTTAAGATTTGTTTTGTCTTTTAACTTTTGTGTTTAATAAATCATGAATAAAGTAATGGTAACCCTAATGGTAATCTTCAATACTAATCTCTCTCATTTTCAGTAACTTATTTTTAAAAACAGTCCCGAGCACTGCAAGGTACACTAGGCACATCGGCAGGTACACTGGATATCGTAATTTACATTTTGGTTTACGTTGTAAAACGTTGGAAGCATAGGCTTCTTGTTTGTTAACGAAAATTCAAACACTTTCAAACTGGTTTGAAAAAATAAATATTATTCGATCATGTGATACAGCGAGTATTGACTCGGAATAAATGAATAATGAAATCCACAATAAGCTGTTCAAAATCTCCAAAGAATTTATCAGAATCTCTTGCGGTGGGTTTCCTTGTGCTTAGATTCATCCGAAGTTCAACTCCTACGACAAAAGTGTTGAATGGAACCACAAAAAGTTAAAAATGAAGATATACTAAAATATAGGGATTTAATTTTTTCAATGTTTCATGGCATACTAGGACAATAACGATTTGATCATTTTTTAATTTTCCCTCATTAAGCCTAGCACTTTTCTTCCGTCTGCTATTTCTTTGGTGCACTCGGAAATGGCTTACCTGGCCGATTCCATAAAAACGTATTTCTATGTGTTTCAGTAGTAATTCACATACCATGTTACATGGGAAAAAAACTATCAGTAAGCGTTAGCAGCGGTTGTCGACTGTTCACAGTTGCAGCATTACTCGGCGCATCAGGTGAAAAATCTGTAATAGTATGAATATAGGTAAAAAATCGAATAGCGAGGGAATGTATTGATTTGATCCTTATAAGCCTAAGATAATGTGTTGTATAGATCTAATCGTATAAATCAAATGTTATGTTATAGAAATTAAGGAAAAATATACCTGGATGATTAAAATGCTTCGTTGTTGAGTAGGCGTAGATGGTGTTGCATTGGGTTGAGATAATACTTTCCGACGGATTTGTTTGCGTCCCATTAGAATCGTCGTCAAATATATTAGCACTGGTAATATCAACTCAAAGATCAATACAAGTGCATCTTTGCGCCTTATATATTTTTATTTCATGAAATCGTTTGCTTAAAGGACAGTAAAATAACAAAGATAGAGCAATCATATTACCTGCTATTAGCGTTCTTCCTAACGACCAGATTGGAATCGATTCAGTGTTCTAGAATCCTTTTACTGGCTCCCGTTTGTTGTTTGTCGAAAGTCACACACATTCCTTCATGCCCATTGCAAAAGTTAGCATCAAAAGGTAATTAACAGCTCACCGTTGTTTCTCTTTTTACATCCAAATTAAGGTAGGCCTAGAAAACTTAAACCAAATCATTATTCCCGATTTTTTTTTGTAGCAAATGAGCATCGATTGGTTCTTAGGAAAAAATCACATCATGGGATCGAGTAGCGAGTCTCTTTTACAGTTTCGCATGACTCGAACAGCTTCATATAAATAAGTCTTACGGTGGATGAAGCTAGAATTTCAGCGTCGACCCGTGACATGGACTTGGTCATCGTTCTTCCTGTCCTCAACGAATTACCTTGGGGTACCCTTCATTTTCTATAGGGCTAGTACCATCAGTGCTCCCTGGCCCATGCCGTCCATGAACGCAGCCGGATGAGTTTCAAAGAACGAATCAAAGACACAATTAATCCTCTGGGTAGGATATGCCGCTTATATATGTTCGCTTCCCCATGAAGAATAGAGAAAGAAACATAACTATTTTAAAAACTATGATGGTATATAGTACCTACACATCTGGGAATCCAAATAAGAAAATAATACTAAACACCTGCAATAAGAACCATTGCGAATTCAGCGAGTTTAAATTCTAATTATTATTATTTTTTCAATAAGATCTCCCAGGTCATTTAGGTCATCAGATTATTGTAGAGTTTTAGACTAAACAGAATAATAGGTAGGGGAATAAGGGTTCTATCTAGCAAACTATCTAATAATAAAGAGCGATATCCGATATGTCCCATGTGCTGAATATTATGGCTTCTTATCTTTCACTCCAGCTGTATTATAAGTTTCTCTCCTAAAATGTATAAAAAGAATAGACGACGATACAGATATCTCGGTGCAATTAGTTCTTTCCAAGATGAAGCTACTTATTCTCCTATTTTTCTCGGGTGGTTATTTTTCTCGTTGACCAAGTTTTTTATTACTATTCAAGCGGCAAGAATTCTCGTATTGTCACTAATTTGTACCAAGAGCCACGCAATTAGAATCATGCCTCCCGTAGAGGCATTAGCAGATAATGGCCTGCCATCAAGTGACACTCGTAACAGCTCATTCTCATAAGACGAAATCTCAAAATATTCGGAAGATTAAACTGGGAGATTTGGTTTAAAATGTCGAGGAAAATTTGTTCTCTTTTAAAAACGACGATCTTATAACTCCTTTACGCGGTTTCATCAATGAGTTCAGAAAGCCTATTACAAGACGATATCCAAGTTTCATGTCTGAGAAAGACATTCAGCGAATCATCATGGAAAAAGATGTCGATTTCATAATTTGGATGTAATGTTGAATGATTTCACTCTTCCGACTATCGATCATCTAGGTGTACCATTAAATATTCATCTATTACTTTCCAGATTCGGGTCCGTCGTGGACTCTCGAAGCTATGAGTGTTGATCAAGAATTCGCCAGTGTACTGAATTTGAATTTTGAACACAGCAACCTTAAAACTAACCATAAATTAAGATAGAATGCAATATAAGAGAAATCGATCATCATTTTTAGGGAACATTGGTGTAATTGTATTGTTATTCTTATTCGCGAATACCACAATCAGAATAAAGCAACAAAATTAAACCATGTTCCGGTGATTCTTCGGCGTTTCTAAGAAAGGAAAAAGGGATGAGTATTTACGAGATTCAAAATACAGAAGTTTACGTTACGTTTCTTTGAGCCGGGAGAGAACCTAATCTTCTTGCTAGAAGTCACGCTCGCCGTCGTGCTAGTATTCGAACCAGACTAAAGAAAAATAGTGAATAGAGTAAAATAAAAAATTAATTAAGAGAGTTTGAATAGAAGTGAGGAAAGCCTACTCGCTTGTGCGGGAGAGCACCGCCTGGATGTGGTGTCATGGGAGGCTTCTTTGCATTTAACTGTGGACGAGCCTTTCCAATTTAAAAAAAAGGTAGTTTAAATATCTAAGAAATTGAAATGAATTAAATTATATCTTACATCAATGTTTCCATTGTTCAGGTGAGCAATGTCATCTAAAGCTGATTGTTTAGTTTTCAGTTGCGCTTCCACCTGATAGAAAAGTTCTTCAGTTGTCTTTTGAAAATACTTCAATTTATCATCCATTGTAGTTTTCATCTTGTTCAACTGCAAAAAAATAGTAATTTAAAAAGATTAGTTCAGTCTAAATCAACGGGACAAAATTATATTGTTACTTGGAGCTTGGCATCGGTTAATTGCTTCTTCCAGGTCTTGCAGTAGTGTTGAGCAATTCTTTTACTTTGCTGGCATGATTCCAATTCGCTACGTGTTGTTTCAAGCTGTTCCATCGTGCTACTTAATTCCACGGTCATTTTCTTGAGGGATGACACCATCAACTAAAAACAAAACGAAGATGTAGATAGAAAAGAATAGAGCGACACTACAGAATAAGGTTTACTTCATATTGGTCCCGTTCTGCTTCCTTGTTGGACTTGGGATTGCTTTCCTTTGAAAGTTGGGAAACACTTTCCAACCGATGCCTCAACCTCACAACGGTCTGGTTCAAGCTGGTTACTTGATTTTGTAGGGCAGAAATCGTTTTCGACTTCCCTTCAATCATCTCATTTGAAGCCTAAAAGAAAAAAAAATTGTAAAACCAAAATTAATCGGGAAAATGGTAGGCACTAAAAACCAATTACGGCGAGTTGTTGAGATCGTTCATGGGCTTCTCGGCGAGCTTTGTTTTTCAATCTAGTTTCTTCCTGCAACCGACGTTTCAAATTCTCCACTGTTTCCTGTAATTCGACATTACGAGCTGCGGAAAGTGTCAACTCTTTTTCTTTTCCCGTAGAATGAGCTTCCATCGCGTTGTAGCGCTCCTGAAGTGAAGTAACCGAATCAGCTTTAAGCTACAATTTAAAAGAGAGTTTAGTATGGTTTTAATTAAATTTTAAAAAGAAAAAAAAAATTACGGCGAGTTCTTGAGAACGTTCATCCGCTTCTCGACTAGCTATGAATTTCAAATCAATTTCTTTCTGCAACTGGCTTTTCAAATCTTCTACAGTTTGATGTAATTCGATATTACGAGCTGCGGAAAGTGTCAACTCTTCTTCTTTTCCCGCAGAATGAGCTTCCATCGCGTTGTAGCGCTCCTGAAGTGAAGCCAGCTCTTTCGAGACGCTACCCAAGTCAGCTTTGATCTACAATTTAAACGAGATTTTAGTGTGATTTTAAATTAAATTTTAAAAAGATATAAAAGAAGAGAATTACAGCGATGTTTGAGGTTGTGCTCTTCTCTTCAGAGGTTAGCAACTTCCCTTTAGCATCTTCAAGTTCGAAATTTATTTCTTTCAACCGCAAGATTTCCTGCTGATCAGCTTCTGATAACTAATTTTTTAAATATGCGTAAAATGCTGTCCGGTTTAAAATAATTATTATTTTTAAAAAAACCTGTTTAATGTCTGATATTTCAGCTTGGAGATTTGTGATCTTTTCGCGGCATTCACTCAATTCTTGAAGAACTTCTTCACTGGACGGTTTACCGGACAGCTCATTGACGACTTTCTTCACTCTTTCCTCTAAGGAGAGGAAAAAGTTTTTCTGAAGGGACTCGAGTTGTTCAGTCACCGCAGTGCAACGCTCTCTGAGCGAATCTCGCTCTTTTTCCAAAGCAGATGTGATCTAAGAATCAAATACAATATGGACAAAAATTAATTTAAATTTTAGTGAACTGTGTGAATAGTAATAATTACATCTCCATAACTAGAAATGGTTTGCCTTTGAGAGGCCAGCTGCTCTTCCGCGTCAATCAACTTAGAAGAAATGTCATCTTTTTCAAGTTTCAGTTGTTCAGTCACCGTAGTGCAGCGCTCCCGAAGCGAATCCCGCTCTTTTTCCAAAGCAGATGTGGTCTAAGAATCAAATAGATTATCAACATAAATTAATTAAATTTTTTTGGTGAAACTGAATAGTAATAATTACATCTCCATATCCAGAAATGGTTTGCCTTTGAGATGCCAGCTGCTTTTCCGCCTCGATCAACTGAGAAGAGATGTCGTCAATTTCAACTTTTAGTTTCGCCTTATCTTCTTCCAACGAGGCGATTTCCTTCCGATTTGCGAGCGACAGCTAAAAAGAGATAATTAGCCGCAATTCTTTATAGTTATAGAAATACTTCGGTACCTCTTCCAATTTAGATTTGACCATTTTCAAATCCGCTAGCAGCACAGATATCTTTTCGCGGCAATCTTTCAGATCTTGGATGATAACTCGACGACTGCGCCTCTTTTCCTGAGAGCTTTTTTCGTCGATTTCATCTTCATTTCCGTCCAGCATATTGTTGGTTGAAAGAGTCATACTGCCAATCATCAATTCAAACTGGAAAAGAACAAAAACTATTTAAAGCAAGTTTTTCAAAATGCAAAAGATGTAGTAATACGTTATTGCTCGCTTCGATAATCTTATTCCTCTTCTTGATGACGTCATTCCTCTCTAGAACCACATCTGAAATATAATTTTGATTTATTAGGAAATTACAATAAAAGATTATGAAATAAAACTTGTGCAATACCATCAAACTTTTGTTGGGTAATGTTGTGGCAGCTTTTCTCATTTTCAACTTGAGATGTTAACTTTTCAATCTCACTGTAAAGTTCAGTAAGGAGGGCTGCTTTAGCATTCAATTGAGTTGTGAATGTGGATGTCAACTCTGAAACCCTTTGGTCAGAATGATTCTGACAAAGCACGAGCTCAGTAGTCCAGTTGACACGGGCTCTCCAAAACTCTTCTGAGGTGACCATACCCATCAGTCCATTAATCCTGAGGTCCTCTCTGACTTGACCGAGAACCTCATTTCGAAGAGCTCCCTTAATTCAAAAGGAGACAGAGTATAGATTAGGTTGAAATATGAAAAAAAAAAAATTATTGACTCTTTGTACCATCAACTCATTAGAGTTAGCAAAAGATTGTGGAAGAAGGGAGTTGATCACTGGTGGATTTTGAAGAGCAGGGATCTGGCTAGCTCTTATTATACTCGTTGTAGTACCAGTGGACTGTTGACTGCTGTCAACATACTGGTGCATATGAGAGTAGACAATCGGTTGGTCTCCGTTTTCTTTAGACATTGTGGGTTTGGTGAGGAAAGCACTGAGCAATTCCTTGATTATTTAATAGAAATTGATGTTGCGTTTGATGACAATCGGCACAATCGGTGACACGTGAGAACGGTCTCAAAAACACAATACAGCGGCAACGAAACGGCTCTCTCATTGGCCAATGATCACGTGCTTTACAGTGATTTGTATGCCGAGTGCTTGATGAAACAAAATAAGCAATGCGGCAATGCTTACAGACGAAATTCTGTCAACCAGTGGTGGACTGGTTACTGGTGATGGCGCCGTTTACAAATAATGATTTCCTCGGCGGCCAAGAAAGCCCTTCATCTTAGCCCTTCTTAGCCCTTCATCGGTTCTTTTCTCTAAATTTGTTTTAACTTTTAAATTTTTCTATTTATTAAACATCTAAAATGCGTTTATAATTTTGATTTTATAAATTTGCTGAAAATAACAGGTGCAGCGATACAAGTAGTAAGATTAATATGCGAAAAAAAATGATTTAATTATTTTGGTATGCAAGGTAAAAATCTGGTGTAATTTGTGTAGTATGATATAAGCTCATAGTATATGGTGCACGTATATGAAATCAAGAACAACAATGTAAACAAAAATCTACAATTTAAAAATATAAGCTTGAGTAAACATTTATTACATTTTTTCCGGTGATAAAGGCGAGAGTGTGACGTGTGGAAGTGCTTCCATTAATAAAATGTAATACTGCAACTTAAAAAAACAAAGGGCTGTATTAAAAATATTCCTCGATCAACGAAATGATCACACACTTTGACAAAAACTGATTTGATCAAGTCCACATACCGGCCAACTAGTAGACTTCACGTCATCCGATAGGATCGTCGGATCTACAATTAAATTCGCGTATCGTTCCAAGGCTCATACAAATCGAAATTATACATCACCTGCAGTAGGCGTTATCAGCGGCTGTCGACTGTTCAAAATTACTAGTTACTCGGGGTAGGTGAAAACCTATGATAGCCTGAAAATCAAATAGTGATGGAATATACTGATTTGATCCTTATAAGCCTAGGATTATATAATGAACATATTTAGTAAGGCAAAATATACCTGGATGTATAATGCTTCATTGAGTAAAGATAGACTGATTCCGCATCTTTGATGCCAGTACACTTGGTCCGGCTGTTTGTTGAAGTATTTTCCCGTATACCACAGCGTGTTTCTAAAGTGGAAGAAAAACTGTGTTCTGGAGATCGCAATGTATGCTTAATAACGTTCTTATGGTTGATTAGGATTCATCGACAAGGTCTTTTAGGTAAATAATAGTAGGTTCTAATCGCAATTTAAAAGTGGATTAAATTATTTTTGCATAACAGGGAATCTTTAAGCGAAGCTCCTAATCTCTTATGGTGGTTTGCTTGGCATTCAAGAAGCCCTCTAACACGCGGTACCATTGTTGGGTCTTCCATTCGCAAACGATCGACGAAGCGAAAGAGAAAGATGAAGGCAATGCTTTTAAGAATGGACCGTAATTCTTTTTTAATAAAATATGACCTTATGGCGGCCAAAGAAGTAGTCGTCGATTGGGTACAGTACGTTTTGCGTCATCAAACTAACTAACTAATCATCTGGGAAGGATATGTTACTCTAACAGCACTACTTTTTATTAGTCTGGTTCATTAAACTGTTTGTTATTATGACAGGATTTTGGATCACTTTAAAAATTCATCGTTTTAATTCTTAAGCTCAGAGGTAATTAACAGATAAGTGAAAACTTATTTTAATACAAAATAGACACGCAAACTCTCTTATTTGTATTCATGATGTTCGCTTCCCTATGAAGAATAGGGAAAATAACTAGCGCAAATGCATGACATAGTACTTACACACCTGTGAATCTAAAAAGATGAGCAAATAATTCTAGTAAGAATTTATATCGAGTTCATCGGATTTTAAATCTTTTCTTTAAAGAGGATTTTCCAGGTCATTTAGGTCATTAGATTATTAAGAGTTTTAGACTAAACGAAATAAATACGGTAGGGAAAATATTTAGCAAACTAGCTGATAACAATGAGCGATATCCCCAATGCCCCATGTGAATATTATAGCGTCTTATCTCTCACTCCAGCTGTGTTTACATACGCCTTAAATTTCTCATCTAAAATGTATATAAAGAATGGACAACGATACTAATATCTCAGTGCAGTTAGTTCATTCCAAGATGAAGCTACTTATTCTCCTGGTTTTCTCGTTGACCAAGTGTTTTATTACTATTCAAGCCGCAAGAATTCTGGTACTGTCTCCAATGGGCACCAAGAGCCACGCAATTGGAATCATGCCTCTCGTAGAGGCATTGGCGGATAAAGACCATCAAATGACGCTCGTAACAGCTCACTCCCATAAGACAAAATCTCAAAACATTCGGAAGATTGAACTCAGTGCCGCTTTATCCACAGGGCAAAATGGGCACTGCCCAGGGGCCCAAGAAAACGAGGGGCCCTGGCCGGCCGGAACGGCCGGACAAAAAAAAATCAAAAATTTTGAGCAGTTCAAAGACGAATATTTGAAGCTGAGTACGAAATAAGGGGACTAGAACTGAGGCCAGAATCACACAGTTTAACTGTTGTAGGCTACTTAACCTAAGGGCCCGTCAACCAACGGACTTTTCTGAATGCTTTGAAGAAAAGTTAACTATAGGCTGATGCTGAATTTGAGTATTGTTGCAATAAGCATTTCATTCATTATCTGCATCTCGGGCCTTTATCCATTGCAATATATACTCACAGAATGATTTATTTTTGGCCCGAACATACTCCTGAAAAAAAATTATGGGGCCTTTGTGTTGTGATTTGTGTAAAGGATCAAATGAAAGTGGTACTAACTACTTACTCGCCGGACTGGACAACAATGCTTAGTATAGCTTGCTTCGAGATGATAAACAAAGCTTAGATTCTATTTCCACCTTCTTCTCCCATTCCAATTTTGTCAACAATTTTAAATAAGGTAGATCGTGTTTCAAAAGAGGGTGACCAAGGGAGCCATGTCTCCCTTTCAGTTAGATGATGAAAAGAATAATGGCTCAATAGTGATCTTAAAAGCTATACAATTTCAGTCAATTATCATTTACCTTAAGTTTTATTACTGCTTTACTTCTTTGTGCGACAATATATGATTGCGGTTAATATTTCGACAAAAAGCGTTTATGAGAATTTCTCGTCATCGGCCGGGGGTATATTAGACTGTCAAACTATATAAAAATTTAAAATGCGCTTTCAAATTAGAAATTATCCGATATTTTTATCTGGTTGATAATGACAAATACGAGAAATAAAGGAATACTTGAAAACTATTTTTATGTTAGTGAGTCTTTGATTGCATAAAAAGGTGAGGAGTTGGCTTTTCGTCGCTAAATTTCTTGCGAGTTTCCGTTCGGGTTTCTGTATCGTCCCGTATAATATGCGGGGATGGGTAGATGATTTAGCATTGAAACTCGCAGAGTATTTGTCAATGCTCGATAGACACTTACAGGGTCGTGTTTGTCCCAAAGTGGCCCCTAGGCAGCAGAAGCCAATTTGCCTATTCGTCGTATTTCTAATCAATTTTTTTTCGCGACTAAAATGGCCATTTTTTCAAGGGTAGCTGCTTCGATGAGTCATGGGTAAACGAAGCCCTGGAAATTTTACTTGTTGAATGCTACATAGTTTGACATTTTATTTCCGATTAGTTTTCCTCGACATCCCAGAAAGTCACTATAAAATTTATTTTAATTATTTAGCAGAACGAAGGTAATGACCGCGTGAGTTAAGTCCTCTGACTAGTCATCCGCGATTGGTCGATTATAGCAGTGAACAAGTAAGAGGAAAACCAAATAAATTCAACTTTCTAAAAAGTGGATTCTAAAAAAGTGCGAGAGTTTCCAGTTCTTAAGAGATACCCAGTGCGCGGAACCACATAAGATAATCCATTCGTTAAACCATTTTTTACTGAAACAACTTCTTCAACAACTCTTTACCGCGATATAAGGAAGCAGTCTGCCATGTCCCCGTAGGTGCGATCCTTTTTTATGGTCCTATTATTTGTCATTCCCCCAAAGACCTTTGCAGAAATTAGAACCGATAACGGGGTGGCATGTTGGGCGCACTTTCTGGGCAGTTGCTGTATTTAGTACCAAGCCCTGATAGGGGCCCAGAATTCGAAAAAATGTCATTTGCCCAGGGGCCCATTTTTCCTAAAAACGGCACTGATTGAACTGAGCGATATGGTTCAATATGTGGAGGAAGAGTGGTTCTCTTTTAAAAACGACGATCTTATAACTGCTTTACGCGGTTTTATCAACGAGTTCAGAAAGCCTATTACTAGAGGATATCCAAGTTTCATGGGAGACGAAGAATCTTCCAGCAATCAAACTTTTAGAAAATGTGAAAATTGTTGATTGGTTACCTCAACAAGATCTATTAGGTACTTATATTTATATTAATAGCATAACAGGTGGTTTATATCACTAATAAATTCTCAATATAGGTCACAAGAATGCTCGATTATTTATTTCTCATGGAGGACTCTTGGGAACACAAGAAGCAGTCTATCTCGCTGTTCCCATTTTGGGTCTTCCTCTTGGACGAGATCAACGAAAGTAAATATTTTAAAAAATCTTTTCTAAAACTTGAAGTTCTAATTATTATCGTCGTTATTATACAGCGTTCTGTTAAATGGAGCACAGCAAGGTTTTGCAGTCAAATGGGAATGGGAGGACCTAACTGAAGACATTTTATATAAAAGTATTACCAAGCTTATAAATGAGCCAAGGTGCGCATACCAAAATTTAGTGACTTAAATTTGTAAGGTCAAATAATATATTATTTTTATATTTATGTAGTTACAAAGGAAACGCTACCCGTTTATCTCGATTAATGAGGGACGAATTAGTGCCGGCTAAAGACGTCGGTGTCTACTGGGTAGAGCACGTCTTACGGCATAATGGAACTGCCCATCTCCAATCCTATGGGCCAATAAAGAGATGCCTTTCTACCAGTTCTATTTACTTGACGTGTTTCTTTTCTTAATTTTGTTGGTTTTAGCTATAGTTGTAATTTTATTTAAATGTATTAGTTGGACGAGTAAAAAACTGACGGGGTCATCATTATCGGTCAAACTTAAAGACCCGTAAGCAGTAGGCTTATATGGTTGCATTAACATAATCATGACATAATTAAAACTGATAACAGTTAACCTTATCTCAAACTATTCAATACACAACGTTCTACGGACAAAAATATTAAAAGATCGTTGCGTCCAGTGTAGGAAGCTATTCATACCAAGATGAAGCTCTTTCTACTTCTTTACTCTGTGAGTTCGTGCATTTTAACTATCAATGCCGCAAGAATCCTTGTTCTTTCACCGATGGGCACCAAGAGCCATACCATTGGGATGATGCCCATGATTGAGGCCTTAGGAGAAAGAGGACACCAAGTGACGCTCGTAACACCACATTCCCATAAGACCGCAAGTAGCCAAATATTCGAAAAATCGAACTGAGTGATGTCCTCGAATACGTCGAAAGAGAGTGGTACGCTTTCAAACGCAATGGTCTGTTTACAGCAATTTACAGGGGTTTAATGGAATTCTGCAATGCTGTCACCTATGGCTATCCAAACTTGATGGCGAACAAAGACATTCAGAGAATCATCCAGACTAAAGATGTTGATTTGATCATTTTGGATGGTATTTTAAACGATTTCACCTATCCTATGATTGATCATCTTGGAGTTCCGTTCATCATTTACAGTCCTGGGCCGGGAGCTACTTGGACATTTGAATCGATGAGTGCTGATCAAGAGTTTGCCAGCATTCCTAGTTTGGGTTTAGAAGTGCGCACACCGATGAGATTCCTGGATCGAGTTGCTAATTTAGTTTCAGCCAAAGTGTTTATGCTGATAAGAAAAGTGTTTGTCCTTTGGTACCGTATGTTGACGCGATGGATGTTAAAGACTTTCCTAATGCACGACCGACACAAGAGATTGAGCGTGACGCAGCTCTTTGTCTTGCTAATACCGATAGAGCTACATCAGTTCCTCGAAATCTTCCACCCACATTCATTCCGGTTGGAGCGATGCACTGCCGTCCAGCTCAGCCTCTCCCGAAGGTATCTAAGCAGTATTTTTTAATTGAGTTTTTATTCCTATATAACTATAATTATTAGGACCTTGAAAGTTTCGTTGAAAGCGCAAAGGATGGCTTTATCGTTTTCACACTAGGATCAAATTTCCAAGTATCCTTGATACCGGAACACATCAAAGAACTGTTTTTTTTTAATGAATAGTTAATATTTTTAGCGTACTTATGCATGGAGTCCAGCAGGGTTTCGCTATTAAATGGGAATGGGAGCAACTAACACTAACTGAAGAAATGCTATACGATAGCATTACGAAACTCATCAACGATCCAGGCGGGTGTGTATCAATATTTTTTTTAAATATGATATTGAGATAAATTGAATATCCCTATATATTCACAGTTACAAAGGGAACGCTTCGCGATTATCTCGCATAATGAGGGACGAGTTGATGCCGGCCAAAGATGTTCCTGCCTACTGGGTGGAACACGTCTTACGACACAACGGAACTGCCCATTTTCAATCCTTGGCCAGCTAAGAGATGCCGTTTTACCAGTTTTACCTTATTGATGTTTGGGCTTTTATTTCTCTTCTTATCATCTCTGTCCTGTACATCAATTTCAAAATTATTGCAATAATCTTACGGAAATGTAGGTCCATAAAGACCAAAAGTAAAGTTAAGAAAAATAAGATAGGACATGATATAACTTGCTGCTTACACATACTTTAGACATGACTGATAACCAGTATAAAATAATAGGTCTCAATCATCATTTGAATAAAGGTTATATACAGTACAAGGTTTTAGGTCAGAAAGATGAGGCTATTTTGGATTGTTCTCGTCGTGATTCAATGGATCGTTTCGATTCAGGCCGAGCGGATTCTAGCTCTTTTTCCTGTCTGTTCAAAGAGCCACAAGATATCTTTCAATCCTGTTGCAGAAGCTCTAGCAGCCAAAGGACACCAGATGACCATCGTTAGCCCTTTCGCCCCCACCAAGAAGGTAGACAACATCCACGAAATCGTTATAGGGAGCGGCTGGGATAAATTAGAAGTCGATTGGTTCAAAATGCAAGGGCGGAACCTACTTGTAGCACTATCCAGCACCATGTCCGATTTTCGGGGTGTCACTAAAACAGGATACCAAACTCTTATGGCTAATGATGAGTTCAAAAAGATCCTGCGCACTCGAGATGTCGATCTTATTATAGTCAACGCTGTATTGAATGATTTCGTTTTACCCATCGTGGAACACCTCAAAGTTCCTTTCATCTTCTTTAGTCCGCCGTCCGTTATTCCTTGGGTTTTGAGCGCCATGGGTGTAGGCATGGAGTACGCCTCTGTTCCTACTGGTCTTGACGATATTGATAGGAGGAATATGACTTCTTTTAAACATCGATTAGTCAATTTTGTAGGCACCGAGGTCTTTTTCTTTTTATGGAAAGTTCAGTTAGTTTGGATGCTGGATGAGTTGGCCCAAAAGGATTTCCCCGGAGTCCGATCTATCGCACAGATCGAACGAGATGCAGCACTCTGCATCATCAACTATCATCCAGCGACCGCCTGGCCTCGATCATTCCCACCGACTGTGATCCCGATCGGTCCTATGCATACCCAGCAACCGAATCCTCTTCCAGCGGTAATTATTTTAACATTTGATTGAAAGCAAACCAGTTATAAGGTGTCATCTTTATTTTTATATTTTGGTAGGATCTTAAAGCATTAGCGGACGATGCTAAACAAGGATTCATAGTGTTTACCCTGGGGTCTGCCATTCCAGTGTCATCTATGCCACCGAATATCGTGGATTCCTTCATCCGCGTCTTTTCCCGGATCCCTCAGCTCGTCTTTTGGAAATGGGAGAAGACGAGTGACGAAACAATGGAGAGAAAACTGCCTCCAAACGTAAAATTATTAACTTGGTTGCCACAACAAGATTTGCTAGGTTAGTACTAAAGAAAAATTAAAAAAATTTTAAAGTTGATTTTTACTCAATATTTATATATACAGGGCATCCTAATGCACGCCTTTTCATAACGCACGGTGGTTTGGTTGGAATGCAAGAAGCCGTTTATCACGGAGTACCACTTTTGGGTTTACCATTTGGTACTGACCAACGAGGGTTAGTACCATCAACTTCTTTCAATTTTTAAAAATAAAACCATATAAATAAAAGAAGTTTTATTACAGAAATATTGCAAAAGGTGTCGAAGAAGGGAGCGTAATCAAATTAGATTGGAACGAAGTATCCGAATCCTTATTGTTCGACAACATTCAAGCCTTGTTGAATCAACCAAGGTATAACAGAAAACATTTAGTGTTTAAATCCATACTGTAAAGCCTATACTTTTTAAAATTAGTTACAAAGGGAATGCTACTCGGCTATCAAATTTAATTAAAGATCAAATGATGCCAGCCAAAGATGTTGCAGTCTACTGGATCGAACACGTCCTGCGACATCATGGAACCAAACATCTTCAATCTTCTGCAAAAGAGATGCCGCTATATCAGATCTACCTCTTGGATGTTTGGCTTTTTCTCTCTGTTGTCATCTTGAGCTCCATGTTCGTCACAATTAAGATGGTTTCATTCATTTTCTGCACATGTTTTACTTCAAAGAAAATTAAAATAAACTAGTTTACTATTACCGCAGTTTTCCAGCAGAACAATTTCATCGCTTTCATTAAACTTGGATCAAGTCTTTTTTTCGATGGGGTATATACGTGGTAAGATGACTATTCATATTAGAAAGTGGAAGGGAAACGTTCTAATCTAGCCTGGTGTAGATGGGAGTGGAACAGAACAATTTCCTCACTTTGACTATTTTATTTTGCAAAAGTATAAATATCTCTTGATGATTGCAAGCCGACATTTTCTAAAGATAAAGAATATAAGAAACCTATTCCATGGGGTATATAAGGGGCAAGATGACCATTCATTTTATAAAGTGGAAGGGAAACGTTCTAATCTAGCCTAGTTTTGATGGGAGTTGAAGAGAACTATTTCCTTGCTTTAATTAAACTTGAATCAAGTCGATCTTTTTTTCGGTGGGTTGTATAATTGGCTAAATGACTAGTCATGTTAGAAAGTTGAAAACCTACTTGGGAACTGAAAAAAATGAGAGCTTGATAAGATACGTAAAAAGAACATGTAATGGTACGGTTTATAGTCGTCCAAGGATTTTTTCTTTGATTTAGCTGATACTACAATTAAATAGGTCAGTTGATATTATTTGTTCAGTTAGTGGGCTAGTTATTTTCTATCAGATAATGAAGATGAGACACTCAATCACTGAGGCATACACTAATCTAAGCCTGATAAAATTAGGGGTCGTTAACTTAGTTAACTATAAACATCAGTTGCACAGCATCACCGATCAGTAATGAAAGTATCTTTAATCATTGTTCCTGCATTTCTCTTTGGATGGCTTGTGACGAGCCAGGCGGAGCGAATACTAGCCCTTTTTACGGTTTGTTCCGGGAGCCACAAGGTCGCCTTCATGCCGATTGCTGAAGCATTGGCAGCCAAGGGACACCAAGTTACGGTGGTAAGTCCTTTCACTCCGAAAAAGAAGATAGACAACATCCGAGAGATCGTCGTAGACGGAGCTTGGGATAAAGAGCTTCATATCGACTGGTTTAAAATAGCAGATCAGAATCCCGTTCTGTCCGTCTTGAATTCTATCAAGGAGTATCGAGAAATCACAGCCAACGGTTACAAAACGATTATGAATCACGAAGAAATTCAAGAAATCTTCCGTTCACGGAGCGTTGATTTGGTCATTCTGAGTGCAGGTGAATGGTTTCAATTAGACGAGTTATTTCAATTTACTAATGAAGGCCCAATTCTTTTAGTGTTGAACGAACTTGCTTTGCCGATCATCGACCATTATAAATTGCCTTTCATCTTCTTCAGTCCACCTTCCGTCAACCCTTCCAAGTTTAGGGCCATGGGAGTGGACCAGAATTACGCTACCAATCCGGTTGGTGTAGGCGATTTCACCAGTCATATGATGACGTTCAAAAATCGTGCGATGAACATGTTAGGAACGGAATTATACATTTTAGCACGAAAAATTGGGATTTACTGGATGTTGGACGATTTAGCTAGGGAAGATTTCCCCGAATCAAGACCGATAGCTCAGATTGAACGAGATGCCCAGCTTGGTATCATCAACTATCATCCAGCCACGGCCTGGCCTCGTCCTTTCCCACCTAATGTGATACCAATTGGCCCTATGCACACCCGAAAACCAGAGCCTCTTCCCGCCGTAATAAATAATTTCCTAAAAATAATTTTAGAAAAAATAATGATTGAATTGTTCCACAGGATCTTCAAACATTAGCTGACAATGCTAAGGACGGATTCATTGTTTTCACTCTGGGTTCTGCGATTCCAGTGTCATCTATGCCTCCGCACATGCTGGACACTTTCATCCGTGTTTTCTCTCGGATCACTCAGCTCGTTTTTTGGAAATGGGAGAAGGCGGGCGATGAAGAAAAGATGCCGGCCAACGTGAAAATTTTGTGCCTCAACAGGATTTGTTAGGTGAATATTCTCATCTACCATAGTAATGATGAAAAGTTAACTCGACTGGTGTTATTATGAATAGGACACGCTAATGCACGACTGTTTATTACACACGGCGGTTTAGTTGGATTGCAAGAAGCCGTTTACCATGGTGTTCCACTGTTAGGTCTACCATTTGGCAATGACCAGCTTGGGTAATTAAAATAATTAGAACCATAACACACAATTATAAAATCAAAAATTCGCAGTAATTTAGCCAAGGGAGTAGAAGAAGGCTATATCATCAAAATGAATTGGGGAGAATTAACCGAAACTGTGCTGTACGATACCATTCAAACACTCCTTCATAACCCAAGGTGCGCAATATTCAATTAGCTAAAGCATTTACTGAAAGGTATAATAACAAACTATTGATATTTGACCAGTTTTAAACAAAACGCAACGAGGCTATCGCAATTGATGAAGGACGAGGTGATGCCAGCTAAAGATGTGGCCGTCTACTGGGTAGAACACGTTCTCCGTCACAAGGGAACATCCCATCTTCAATCCCGGACGAAACAAGAAATGCCTTTCTACCAAATATACCTTCTCGACATTTGGTTGTTTCTCAGCATATTTTTTATTACTTCAATCTATATTATTTTTAAAACTATTAAATTCATGCTCACAACATGTTCCCTAGAAAAACAAAAGAGTCAATAAACCATGTCTTTTCCTCCATAAACAAAATGATTCATATACTAAAGTAAGTTAAGTTTTGTTAGTTGAAATTACAAATTAAGATAGGGGCCAATACTTTCCGTGTATTGACCAGGTCGATAATTCCATCGTTCCACCGACAGGCCGACGAATAGCAAAGAGAACTTATCTCTTCATATTTTTTCCAATGTGGGATGTTTCAAGGTATTTTTTTCTCTGCAGTCTACTGCAAACAAAATTAGAGTTAAAATAAGCATTTGAACGCTCATATTACAGTACAGTATATATAACCAGATGGGCCACAGTCTAGTCCGGTCCATATACCCGATCACTTACTCCTTTTACACAGTCGGGTTCGACTGTTAACGGACCTCGTACTTTTCGGTTCAATTAACTCGAAAAATCGCGAACCTAATCTGACATTTTTCCCCAAAACTTACAAGAGAACTAGTAACATATAAAAGCGACCGCGTGGGGTGACCGGTGCACCCTCACTCCGCCCTCAGACCATTTAGAGACCAGCCTTCATCCGAGCATCGTAATAAATCTACAACATTACCGGTACTTGTCCAACCCAAATCCCTACCCTTTCATATCATCTACCGACCTTTCGTTATCATAACTGACCGTCATTATTATAGTTAATACTACATATACATCGCTTTATTTAGTTGTAATTGTAAAAACAAATGAATCTTTGATTGAGATTGTATTCTTTTCTAAAAGTTTAAAAGCAATTTTACATTCTAAACTTTTGATTTTCATTAATTATTTTATTTATTAAGATTGGCAACAATTTTAACTTTCTTGTTATTGTTAATTTTTAACTTTAAATTCGAACTGGGTTCTACAACAGTCGCATTTTCTCACATAGGTGGACAGTCTTGATTTTCCAACTTGATTTTCTTCTCCTCTGGACTAATGAATGCCGATATATTTTGGTGTTTTTCAAGCATTTCTACCATTTGAGCACCACCTCTTGCTCTGTTTAAAGTGGCAAGATCGAGTGCCGTCTTTCCATCCTTGTTTACTATAGCTGGATCTCCTCCACGTTGAAGTAAAGCCTCCATCATGATTGGTCCGAAACCCCCTTTATTAGCAGCAGCGCAATGTAAAGCTGTCCATCCATCACAGTCATTTAGGTTGGGGTTCCCATTGTGGTTTAAAAGAAGCTTCAACAGCTCGGGCCCGTTAGGGCTTTCGTTTGCAGCAGCACAATGAACTGGAGTTCTTCCATTCAAGTTCTGAACGACGGGGCATCCTGAATTCTTTATCAGTAAACCCAAAACAATAGAACCCAAACCCTCCAAGACTCTGGGATGTAAAAGCAGAGGAATTTTGAGATTTTGGAGTAAGGACTTGAAATGTGAAAGGAGGTTTCCTTCATCATCAAAGAAACTTATAAACGGATCTTGAATCGGGCTATCAACAGGAATGTTATTTGTTGCAGCAGTATTACCCTCTCTATCTAGTTGAGTAGTATCATTAATTCCAGTTTGGATTTTCTTGACAAAGAAATCCTTCAACTTTTCAACCGAGATCAGAGAGAGAATAGCGTCCAGTACCGGATCTACTGAGCGTTGATTGGGAAAATTGGGATCACCTCGTCCTTCTTCCAATAATATTTTAAGGGTGACACAAGCGTGAATACCGGGGTTCCTAGCTGCCGCATGGACAGGTGTTATACCGAATATGTCGACCGCGTTGGCATCTCCTCCTTTCTCTACTATTAATCGGATTAATTTTTCCGGCGATTCATTAGTGCCTTCAAAGGATGGCTCGTTGAAAGCAACCCAGTGTAAAAGAGATCTGCCATTGATTCCATTTTCTGTTGAGTTGATTTTCTTTTCGAAGCAGCGAACCAAAGTCTCCCACATGAAAGATGGAAAAACAGAGCTTGACGTGAAGAAAAACAAGTGATGATAATCTTCATCTCGAGTACTTTCGCCATTTTCGGATTCATACTTGAGGTTCCAAACTTCTTGGATGTGTTCATCATTGTAATGCAAAGTGGCATACTCGAATTCCGTCATCTGAAAGAGCTGTCAGTGTTTTAATTCAGAATAATGCCATACAAGCACATATTACATTACGTTACTTTGAAACATCTTTTGAAGTGGTCGTTAGTACTGCCGAGTACCATAAAAACTTGCGGTGTCATATAGTAGATTAAGCACCAGATATAAAAAGTCAGCATTTCCGGAGCATTGGAGGTTACTAGACGGCATGCGTGTAGCCTGGAGTAGTCGCCCGACTGTAATAACGAATAGGTACACTGGATTTCGATAAAACCAGATATATCTTGCCGAAATACCAGTTTGATAGTCTCCATAATGTTCCTCTCAGTATTGGTAGCCAGACGCTCCTTGATTTTGCGGTCAAACGACGAAGGATTTGAACCAGCTTTTTCATTTAATCCAGATGCAGGAAATAAAAGAGGCAAACTGGATGGTGACGTTGGTTCTTGTTGGTTAGTAGTTTCTGCTTCTGCGGTCGGTAGAAACGCAGAATTTTTGGTAATGGACGATGAAGCCATATGAGTTCTATTTGTCTATAATTATTGATTAAATTATACAGAAATAAAATTACATATATATTATTATTCGATCAATTATATGATCATATAGTCACCTGTTCCCATTCTAATGAAGTAATATTGTGGCGAAAGTTATTTTGAAACCATTCCAATTTGATTTCGTTGTCACTGCTATTGATGCCTTCATAAGTGAAGTTCCAGTCAGCAAAAGACTCGACGAACGAGGAGAACACTTTATCAGTAAAACTGTTCCTACTTCGATGATTACTTAGTACGAAGTAGGGATGGTAAATGACTATGTCAGTCTGCGGTCGTTTTTTTGGGTCCTTGTACGCCAATCTGGCAACCAGATCTGTTAGATCCCAGTCCGCATCCAGCTCAGTAGGAGCAGTTCCTATGCTCATAAAGAAATCTCGAAAGATTCTATTCTGTCCAAACGGATGTTTACCTCCATTAGCTGTAAAACTTATAACGATTCCCAGAGCGTAGGCATCGGTAGCGTATGTACATTTGGTTGGCTGCTTGGGCTCGCTACTCGTAGCAATAAGTAGTTCGGGAGCCATGTAACCCCAAGAACCAAAGTGTGTCGTATCGCTGTGCTCTGTTTGATCTATGCGAAGGCACTTGGAGAAACCGAAATCAGCCAGTTTAGCTAGAACAAGACCAGAAGGTGATTTCCAGAGTAGGATGTTATCTGGTTTCAGGTCCTTGTGAAGTATTCCTAGTCCGTGAATGTATGCCAAACCAAGGACAACTTGTCCCAGTATAATTCGGTTGTTCAGGGATCCTTTCGGTATCTTGGGCAATCCTTCTAAGACATATGTTTTCAAATCCCCTTCACACAATTCCATCGCAATTACGGTACTATATTTTTGTAATGTATAAATCATTATTAATTACTTATTTCTATTAAAAACGATACCGATTTACGATACGATACCTTATTTCGTTTTTGCATTCCATTTCTGCAAGCCCTAGATATTTCACGACGAAAAGGTGATTCAGTTTTGATAATGATTCTATTTCTTTATGTAATATTTCTCCGGCTCCTGGTTTGGGTTGAGGCTTTTTTAAGGCAGCTGAGCAATGTTTTCCATCAACATCTATCCAATCGTCAATAGCAAAGACCTCTCCAAATCCCCCTCTTCCCAAAGATTTCCATTTGTAGTTTTTTTTATACCGCCTAATTATCTGAAAATCCGATTTTTTTAACATGCCAATCGAATTAATGATTGTTTGCATTTGTGGCGTTTCAGTTACTGATTCTTGTTCCATGATGACCTGAAAGCTTTAAATACCATAAGTCTTAAATTAATGATCCCATAAGATATGTACTGTATTGTTTTGGCAGTTTGTTGTTTGTTTCAACATTTTAATGAGATTGGACGAATCGAAATATAACTATGAAACCAACTGGCATTATAAGCAGCCAGATTAACAACCAATACCGTTATTTCATTAAAATAATGATCGCTAATATTTGAAACTTACCTCCTACATCAAGTAGTAATAATAATTAACAAAGCAACCGATTCAGAGAACAAGTTCGTTAGTGCGCCGTTCGCTGTGCTATATATGGGCCTTATATAGGTTTCTCGTTGCCATATTAGTAGTAAACATGAGCTAAGTAATCGTAAATGCTACGAATAAATAAGTCACGTCCGGTTCACATTCAATGTGCATGATAATTTCCCTTGGTAGTGAAGCCTATTAACTAACATCCCGTCTCTGATGGTATGTTTAAGCGGCTGAAAATTAAAGAAACTATTATTACGACTGTATATATATGTATGTGTTTAAATATATGTTTATATCTAATAATAATCCTACGTGAGTAGTAAACTAATCTCAGATAGTAACTGATAGTATTTACAATTTCGCACATTTCCGTCACTTTTAAGTTCAAATTCTCATTTAGGCCGTTTAAGTATTATTCTTTTTGAAATGGGAGCACGAGTGACGCAAGAATAGAAAGAAAACTACCTCCCAGCGCAAAAATATTAACTTGGTTGCCACAACAAGATTTATTAGATTAGTAGTAACACATATTATAATTAATTTTGAGTTAGACTGGAACGAAGTATCCAAATCCTTATTATATTTGATAAATTTTTTTTAATGACGTCTTTAGTCATACCGGGAAATGTTAGATAAACCCATTGATATTAATCTGTATTGTGGTATCTGAACTCTACGTTCTCTCAGAAAAAGCCCTATTGAACTTAGTGTGAGGCAAAAATGACTAGTGTTGAAGAATTAATGGTTCGCTGTAGGTACAAGGCACAGGAAAAAAAATCCTTGATCGACTATATGCCATATCATTACATATTGTTTCTACGTAACCTAATCCAAGTTCTTATTATAACATTAATCATGCAAAGTATACATTCAATAAAAAAATTTATTTTGTATAATACGTATACATAAAAACAGCTTGTATAGGCCTACGTGCATCGTCTAGCATGATGTTAACTATTACGTTCTTTTCGTCAAAGTTTACTTGTATACAAGGATGTGATAATATTAATGCGTAAGGATTATATACACTGAGCTGATGGTGGGTTATCTTTGTTGCAAGATGAAATACTGGCGGCGCATTTTACACTCAAATTTCAAGGTTGACATATATAACCTCAGCATAACACTTTATTATATGTGTGTAAATTAATTCTATGTATAATTTATTGTAGGTACTCTTAATTATTTAATGCGTCGCCAAAATACGGTCTAATTTCAAAATATGTTATTATGATGATGATGATTATATGATGATCGCATAGGAAAAACAATCGCTCTTGAACTACAATATTGTAATAGGCACTCTGGCACTGTATGTATACAGCGACTTATAGCGAGAGACAAAGGAGCATTGCAAATATTAAGTATGTTTCTGTTATAGTTTATACGTATACTCATTACACGACATATAACCAATAACTGTTATAAGTGTTATAGATGCGGTACATTATATTAATGGGTTATAATTTGTAACAAGTATCAAATTGAATTTAACTAGTATATAATGTAACGTGCACTCACTTTTCGTGCTTATTCAATAACTTTGAAATCATTTTAAACAGACTATATCACTGCATCATGCAGTGAATGCTAGCTCTATAAATCTGATAAGTGTACCCTGTTATTGCTCAATGAGCTCACTTCCTGAAATGATGATTCCCATTTGTATTTATGTCGCGCTTCCTAATGACGAGCTGCATATGTGGAAACGGTCGTGTTTGTAGTTCAATGGTAATAGCACTGAGTATTTTAAGCTATATCAATTATGATAATAATTAATAATAATGTTTTAGTAATTAATAATAATGTTTTTAATTAACAATAATAATTTAATGGTACGGTTCATAGTCGTCCAAGGATTTTTTCTTTGATTTAGCTGATACTACAATTAACTAGGTCATATTATTTGTTCAGTTGTTCAGAATCAGTTGATATTATTTGTTCAGTTAGGGGGCTAGTTTTTTCTATCAGATAATGAAGATGAGACACTCAATCACTGAGGCATACACTAATTTAAGCCTGATAAAATTAGGGGTCGTTAACTTAGTTAACTGTAAACATAAGTTGCACAGCATCAGTAATGAAAGTATCTCTAATTGTTTTCCATGCATTTCTCTTTGGATGGCTTGCGACGAGCCATGCAGAGCGGATACTAGCTCTTTTTACCGTTTGTTCCGGGAGCCACAAGGTTGCCTTCATGCCGATTGCTGAAGCATTGGCAGCCAAGGGACGCCAAGTTACGGTGGTAAGTCCTTTCACTCCGAAAAAGAAGATAGACAACATCCGAGAAATCGTGGTAGACGGAGCTTGGGATAAAGAGCTTCATATCGACTGGTTTAAAATAGCAGATCAGAATCCCGTTTTGTCCGTCTTGAATTCTATCAAGGAGTATCGGGAAATCACAGTCAACGGTTACAAAACGATTATGAATCACGAAGAAATTCAAGAAATCTTCCGTTCACGGAGCTGCGATTCCGGTGTCATCTATGCCTCGCACATGCTGGACACTTCCATGTTCTCTCTCGGATCCCTCAGCTCGTTTTTTGGAAATGGGAAAAGGCGGGCGATGAAGAAAAGATGCCAGCCAACGTGAAAATTTTGTCCTGGGTGCTTCAACAGGATCTGTTAGGTGAATAGTCTCATCTAATACCAGAGCAGTGATGAAAAGTTAACTCGAATTGTGTTATGAACAGGACACGCTAATGCACGACTGTTTATTACACACGGCGGCTTAGTTGGATACTTGGATTGCAAGAAGCCGTTTATCACGGTGTTCCACTGTTGGGTCTACCGTTTGGAAATGACCAGCTTGGGTAAATAAGACAATCATAGCTGAAGAGCACAAATACATATTGAAAATTACAGGAATTTAGCTAAGGGAGTAGAGGAAGGCTATGTCATAAAAATGAATTGGGGAGAACTAACATAAACTGTACTGTATGATACCATTCATCAAACACTCCTGCATAACCCAATAAGGTGCAGAATATTCAATGTACCAAAGCAGTTCCGAAAGGTATAAAACAATAATCTTGATTTTTTACCAGTTTTAAGCAAAACGCAACGAGACTGTCACAACTGATGAAAGACGAGGTGTTGCCAGCTAAAGATGTGGCCGTCTACTGGGTAGAGCACGTTCTCCATCACAAGGGAACATCCCATCTTCAATCCCGGACGAGACAAGAAATCGATAAGGTATAATTGATAGAAAGGTCAATTATACCTTATCGACATTTTGTTGTTTCTCAGTATATTTTTGATTACTTTAATCTACATTTCTTTTAAAATTATGAAATTCGTGATCAAAACATGTTCCCTAGAAAAACTGAAGACGCAATAAACCATGTCATTTTCGTCCATTCATACTTCCTCATCTATTGATGATAACCGATAGCGATATACATAATTTATACGTATGAAATAGTAAATCAAGTTTAGTTAGTGAGTAGACTGTTTGGACTTATCATCTTATCTCTTCATACTTTTCTGAGTGTAGTCATACCCGATCTTTCAAACCCCTTTCTTCCTCAGATCTCAGCAGACCACTGCAAACCAAATTAGAGTTTGAAAAAGCATTTAAACCGGGAAGAATTGAAATATTTAAGTATTTAACCGGCTTCCCTGAGAGATATGCGCCATAACACCGGCCGCCTGCTCATCGCCCATGACGGAAATTCGGGTGTTACGCCCCATTTATAGGAATCTTAAAAATGCACAAAGAAATAGATTATTTTTAGGGGACTTGAGCGCAAGCAACGGTCGTAACCAGTTTGGAACCGTGCCTTCCGTTTCTCGGCCGACCATGAAAGCAGCGATGTTTTGAAGGAAAATCGGAAGTAATATGCGCTTCTGACAGCATAATTCCATAAAATGGGCTGCCTATTAAGATTAAAAAAAAGTACGAAGAAGTAATGATTAATTTTCATGGTTAATTATCATTGTAGGAGCCATTTTCTTACGTTAAAACTATAAAATACCGTAGAAATCTTCACCTACTTTAACTGTATTACTACCGTGCTAGTTATTACAATATCATTGGAATAGAAAGCTAAAAGAACTTTGCTTCTATCCCATATTTTGTTTGAACATTAATTTATTTTTGAGAAATGTATATTTTTAAACTATTCCATGCTTATATCAGCAAAACCCAAACACCCGGAACTAAAAGGACAGAAAATAGTGCATTCAAATATTATTGCATTTTAAATTCATATTTCCAGAAAATATTAAGTTATCATTATTCACGAAAATTTGATGTCGACAAAAATTGGTTCATTGAAGCTACGCTTTTCTTCAGTTCAGTCTAAATAAGAAAGTCAATTCCATTTGAAAAGTGGTATGATCAAGTTACCCTCCATATCCAAAAAGAGTTCAAGAGTCCCTAATTCTGAAGAAGAAATACTAATAAAGTCGGTAGAGAAAATTGACCAGTCTGAGGAGATCAAGCCATCAGATATTTCAGATAAAGTGAAGGGAAAGAAGGGATTATTCAAAGGATCTTGGACGTGGAGAGAGATTCTTATTTTATGCGGAGTTGCAGTTCTAGTCATTGTGGTAGCAGGAGTTATAATGTACTTCGCTCTGAATCCAGGAGTGTTTGGTCCATTCATACCCACTGACGCTTCTCACGTCTCTATATGTTTCTGATGATTGTAGGCAAATAAGTAAGAGAACAAGATTGGGTATGACTGTATGGGTGAGCGTATATGATGAGAATAAATTTGAGTTTGCTGAGTATGCTGAGTACGGGTATGCTTGGTAGAGTGGCTGAGTGGCACTTACTCGTCCTGTGCCTAGGTCGAGAACCCACTGTATGTTTCTGATGATGGTAGTTTAAATAATTAATGATTCAAAGTATAAGAATGAGTGTAAGTGTTAGCATCTGTAATTATGTATTCATGACTATATGAGTATGCGTATACCAGGATAAATTTGAGTGTGAATATCGTATAGCCTATGGATATGCTTGGGAGAGTGGATCTTACTCATGTGCCTAAAGAGCGAACCAATAGCGTTGTTTAGGCACAATGTGATGACACACGCTATTTATTTACTTATTTTCCGTCAATAAAGTCAACAAAGTCAAGGGAACGAAATTTAAAAAAGAAGAAATCGTGCAACTCAAAACGTTTAACTAAAATCCTATTCATAAGTAATAATATATATACTTTTTTAAAAATTTCGTCCGTAATGTCGTTTTTTTTTTAATGAAACAAGAGGGGTCATGTCAACTCGAACAAATTTATTCGTCCTAGATTTACTCTGCTGGTAGAGTTTTCTTGCCTCGCAGACGACCATTATCTCTACGATGTGGCCGACTGTGTGGGGGTTGAGAGAACTGTTGGCGATCCCGATGAAGCAGCCGACAACGACTCTCTTGAAGAAGGGTGAAGAAGAATTTACCAGTTTGACACAAGACAACGGGATTCTAACCAGCTTAGGCACTGTTCTAGTCACGAATACTAGCTTCTTTGACTTGCTGCTATTAGTTCCTCCCTTGGCATCACTGTCCTTTAATTATGTTTAAAAAAAGAATTTCAGAAACGGAAGAAAATTAATTTAGAAATCGTCGTGTTTTCCGTCGAGATGATTGCTGCAAGTAGAGCCGGAATCCGAGTTCGATCCGCTGTCATGAGAGTATAGACATCGGATGCTTTAAGCTTCCTATGTGGTACGTTTTCCGAAGTGCATTTAAACTCCGCCGTTAGATGGCCGGTATTCATGTATTTCCAATCACAAAACGCACGTCGCACGTGCACGTATCGCTTTCAGCGTTACGAGGTTCCCGAAGGGGATCGAGAGGATTTTTTAAACTTTTTAGAATGGCCGGTATTCATACATTTCCAATAATAATTACAATCATAAAAATAAGGATAAACCGGTTGATCTTTAACTGGCCCTAGTAGCTGTTGTACCCATCGGCCTGTACTCTTCTTCCGCGGGAGAACCTGTGTTGCGTCACTGGCTTTGAGCCGGCAACGATTACGAGACGGGCTACGATTACGGATAAGGATGATACTGCTGCTGCCACCACCGCCGTGTACTGTTTCATCGGCAGGAATTTCATACCGTTTAATTTCTAAAGGAATAAACGTTTGATTAAATTTTTGAAAAATGCGCCGAGTTAATTTAACTTCTTTTTAAAGAGCTAATTAGAAAGGTTTTAATTAATTAACAACCTGGTGATGGTTTTAAGTGGGCTTTCTGAGCCTTTATGAGGAGGGCCTTGACTCTTGAGCCTTGTGGTGGCGGCAGAATGGCAGATTTTCGTCAAAACCATACCAATATCTTTTGTTGCTCCTTTCAAAACTTAATTCTTTCAACGGAATTAATTTATTTGCGACCCAGAAACGGTGCGCAGTTCCTGACTGAAAAAGATTCAATTATAGTTGACAAATTTGGTTTTGAAATTATGGATTCTATCTCATACTTTCTGCTGATCTTTCTGTTGTGTTTCGTGTAAAGAGCCCGGGCCTCAGCGGGTGTTTTCCTATGTTGTATTGAAAGTAAACCAATGGCCATGCCACCAAAGTAAAATCGGCTGAATAGAAAGAATCGTTTAAATCAAACATGATTGCCAGGATAGTCAAGATAGTTCCGCCGTGATTCCGATACTGTAAGGACTGTGAGAAATCAAACGAGCATAATATCCAAAACTCTTTACTCTGTCCCGCCTAAAAGAAAAAAAAAAATTACCGGTACTCAAGTTCATTCTTTTCATATTAAAATAACCATACCGACAGAGGTTCGGTTTTGGCAATCCGTTCATCGACACTGAAAAATATCCAGCTAAATTCGGTACCGTATCACTCTCAAAATTTGAACTGGAATTGTTGACAAGAACAAATCTATCTGTGATAGCTGCTGATTTCCTTCGAAATTTGATTTTTGAACTTTGAAATTTGAATTTAATTTTTTTAAACCATCAAATATCTTGGGTAACGTGTTCGTCATCCTGTTTAGCAGAAGAGTGAATAAAGAGCGCGATAATGATGATTGATGAGTTCTATAGATATCGGAGCTCTTTAATCCATTAACCCAATTTTTTGGCAATACAATACTTCCTACTGTAAAATTATTTTTAAAAAAACAAATTTATGATTTGACATTTAGTGATTGACACGTTCTCACGTCCTTGATATCATTTAACAATCCACTCCGTGAATGTAAAACAAATTTTTTTTTGAAAGCGCGTTGATGATTGGATTAGAGGTATAATGACGCTTTAATTGTACTGGGGTATATAAGAAATATTCGAAATAGAAAGAACTGTCTTTCTTCAATAAGCTTCACATTGCAACTACCTATCCAGTCCGATGGCTTGCTCAGTAAGTACTTTATTCTTATTTTTACAATTGAATTTAATTTTGAAATGTTTTAATAGTTTCTTTTTTAATTTCATTCAGGTAATCGTAACCTTATTGGCGATGACCATCTTGGTCAACAAAGCCGCTTTTTTGTCGACCGACGTCCAACCAACTACCGCTCTTTCTTCCGTAAGAAACCGCATTTTTAAATCAATTAAAAGTTTCTTTAAAAAATATTTAAATGTTTAGGCCTACCAATTGAAATTTCTTGAAAATGAGGAAATTATGTACGCTCTCGATTGCGATTTCGACGGAGAAGACATTTTCCCCAATAAACCCGAAACAGATTACTTGGGAGGCGTATGGAAAATTCTATCTCTGGAAGAATGCATTCGAGTGTGTGTTCGAAATGGGCAGTGCACACACTTCACCTACAGCACTCGTACTAAGATCTGTTGGCCCAAGAAGGCCAAGAAGCGCATGACAGAGAATGTAAGCAAGAAAAACTTTTGTGGCTATGTGCCCAACAGAATTGCTATGTAGTTTACACAGGAAAAGGAACATTTTGTAACACCCAGACACCCAGTGTATATGAGAAATACAAAAATCTATTGATTCAATAATGTTCATTCAATTTTCATGTACATGGCAATAAGAAGCTGTATTGGTAGAACATCATTGCACAGATATTATGGTGTACACTTCATCAACCTGAAATCAGGGGAAAATATGTAACTAAATTAAAAGTTGGATTTATAATTTATAATTTCATAGCCTTACAATTTCTATCTTGCAGCTTTTCTATATAGTTGGATTTTTGGTTGGCTGAATCATCAGTCTGTTGAACTGTTCAAAATTGTTAATTAAGTTGAATTCAATTGGTATCTTTGTACAAATCTGATTCTCTTGGTACATTCAATTGATTTGAGTTTCTTCCAAAACAAAATTTCTAAAAACATTTTAAAAAGGGACACAGCTGGGATGCAACACGTCAACACGACAACGTTCCGATGATTCGATCCTAAGTTTGTAAAATTTACCGGTAGGTAGCGCAACTGCTTTATAATGCGTGCTTTAAACAAAATTCAAATTCAAAAACACAATGAATAGAATGTCAGTTTCTCAAATACGTTTTAATTATAAAAATGGTGTTCTCAATCCCATGGAACAAGTTCCAGAATCAAGACGATAAACAGCAAGTGAAATTTATTGATTTTGCTAAAGATGACCCGAATCCATGCCGTGGTCTTTAAACGAAAGGAACTTGAACGAGCTGAAATAATTTTTTAGGAGATTACAGCTGATTTTCTCTTTTCTTTTTCTTCGTGATATCGGAAATAATCTTGCAAAAGAAAGATAAGAAAAGGAGGTAAATGACCGCTACCTGGCGCCCCTTGACTTAAAATAAAAGACTAGGTAACATACGCTTATCTGACAGTTCCTTTAGTCATAACACCATCGTATTTTGTTTGTGAGTGTTCCGACTGCTGCATCTAGTTTTAGATGACTTGAAATCACATCTTTCGACAACTGTTTCTCCTCTGACTTAACTCATTACTCTCCATCATCGAAACCTTTTAACCTCCATTTTGTCTCCAGGAGCTGAGGAGCAAACCCTTTCACCTCAGCTCAACAGCGGCAAGCCACGCAAACCCAGCGTATTCTACAGTCTCAGCTTACCATGAAGACCACAGGATTTGAGACCACACCTTACTAATTGCTGATCATCAACATCAAGCTGAGCACCCTCCAGAGCCATCAAGTGTGCAGGAAGGCCCCTGGCACCTACTTCTGGCCAGCTATAAGACTACTCCTAATGTCTAGTTTTATTTCTCTTAAATGTGCTGCAATTTTTGAAATATCAGATATTGATTACAAAGTTAACTTATGTACATGGATAATTTCTTTGACTTGGACATTTTGGCACAATTTTCTTTTAAAATAATGATAGTTAAACTAGTTGTTAACTGTGCGTATTCATTAAAGAGAAAATACATAAGACGAAATCGTTTGAATTGTTAAAGCCGTTTGAATAGAAAGTTTGAAGAAGATGGAGAGAAATATGAAAATATGTGGACCATAAATTAGGATCCAGCGGGAGTTAAAGGTGAGACACAATGGCCGGAGGTCAAACGCCGTGCGATATCATAGCTAAATATTATCTGAGAAGCCTGTGAGTGAAGAGTTAACATGTTAAACAGCTAATAAGACGAAGGATGCGAGGAAGGATGCGAAGCGCAAATGTGGGATTCAGCTTTATTAGATCAAACAGACCGTACACACTAAGGGTAAATTGCTAAACAGAATGTTGATGTACTACATAGATTGTTCAAAAGTAATGTGACTCAAGAAGAGCATAGCTACAGTAACATTCAACCAAATGCTAAGATAACTTTGTGCATTAGCCACTGTTCGTTTTTATGACCCTGTAGAGTCTTTTGATTCCGCGAATATCATCTCTATCCAAACTAAAGTTCGGGTCATATTTATGGGCCGTTGGAAACATTACTGCAGTGCTTATGGGTGTGTGCGCTAATCCGAGTGCATGCCCAATTTCGTGGGCCACAACTTGAAATAAGTTTACTCCTAAATGATGTTAACATTTTAATTTTAACATTATATATATAGCTGGGTAATTATTTTATTATAGTACCTTTGGTAGAGTTAAAAGTCCAAGGATGATCGTCGAATATATGTACTGGTACTATTCTATCAGGAGGATAAGCATGGGCAAGTGCCAAGTGTTGGGCCCTGAGCCCTGGAGCACACGGATGGTCTCTCTCTACAAAGCTTTAATAATAAAATTATACTAATTTGATTGTTTGCTTTAAAAAAATTATATATCATGAAAAAAATACTTACGATATTTGGATACACTCTTTTCTACTATTATCCTTTATTTGAATAAATGTTCGATTCGCATACACCGCCCAAAGATTAAACGCTCTGGCTATTTCAATATCGACATCTTCGTTTCGTAGTTGGTTAGTATAATGGTAAATTTTGTACGGTATAATTTTTGATTCAAACCGTAGACCTGAAACCAAGATGATCAAATATATAAGATTGGAAAGAAGGCGTAAAAATATGAACAAATGCATGCCTTACCAAATTGCCCAGTTTCATTAAAAATAAACGCAAAGCGCTTATGGCGACCAGAGATAATATGACTTGTATTAAAAAAAGATGCAGCATTCTTGATATGATTGTCGGGATTTCCACAACGTGTCTTCGTCATCGAACGAATGGTGTTATTAGTTAAAATCCCTATTTTTTAAATAGTAAATATATGTATAGATATATACATGTAATTTTGGTTTCCTCATATGTATTATTTTAATAGTAGTAGTAGTATAAATGGTTTACCATTCACATTTAATTTGTAAAATCTTTGAAAATTTTGCAATGCTTTTGTATAGTTGTTGTACCGTTGCGTAGATTCCGGCCATGTCCATGACGGGTCTAGGTAACCAAATTCTACAAGATACTCCTAAATGCAGTATGGATATTTACATTTAAATAAAGTATGACCTAATATTTTCTTCTTTTTTACCTTAGCATCACCGTGTCCTGTTATATTTATTACTCTTCCGTGTTCAAATGATCTGCTGGTGGGATGGCTTCGTTGGTCTCTCTTTACCGGATAACCATTAACCACGGCGCCATTAAACACACAAACTACAGCGATGGTAATAAGTAATTTTAAGTTATGAATCATTTCAATGAAAAAATTCTTCTTCTTTGAACTTGACTTCGTGTCTAACAACTCGCTTTTAGTGCTTCTTATTAGTGTTTACTCCATTTTATGTCTCCTCCATTATCAGTGGAATATTTACAATCAACTCATGGACTTAACAGTCATTAATCATAAAACGACACGACTGCATTTGTGCACGGCACGGCCGTATTTGCACGGCACACCACATCACGTGACTCTTTATTTTATTGGTTTTATTTACTACGGTACGTCGGTACCGTATATCCAAAATTTCTTTGAGGATTGGGAGAGTCTACGGCAGCATTAAACCTTTCTCCTCATTCCTCCTTAATTCTCTTTCCTTCCATATTATACTTGATTCATTGATCCAAAAACAGAATGATGCATTCTCGTAGATCTTTAAGTGTAAGATTGCTGACTTTATTACTTTGTTTTTCATGCGAATCTACTTATATTGCTGATTTTCTCCAAAATATATGTGTAATTTTACATGTATAGCGAAACAGGGGGCGCAAAGATTATGTGGCGTTTTTTTCTCATTCATAAAGTCACCTATTACGTCCAAGCACCAACTGGATCTGAACACAGTTAAATTAGTCTTTGACACTAAAATTTCTAAATCCAAAATAAAAAGAATCTTATCGAATCAGTTATATGGGGAATAATTTTCACTCTTTTCTTGTTTCAAGTAATTGTGAGACTTTGTCATGATGTTTTAGTAATAATGTTAAGAAAAGTAGTAAAATCTAAGGGGCACGTTAAAGTTGATATATGCTTGATATTAGGATACCGGTAGCAAAATTTATTTAGTTGTTAGTGATCGATTTTAGCCGTGTGACAACATAATCAGAAATTGAAAAAGGGAGTAAGGCAGCGCAGGAGAACGCAGTCTGTTGGAATAGTTTTTCTTTTTCCCTTTTAAAGCTTCATCAACGGTCCATTTAATTTTTTATGATTGATTCAGGTCTTTATTCGAATCAACTGACAATGATACTGATGAATTAATACGAATTATTATATATACAAGCGCGTGAATGAATATGAATATTATTCTATTCAGTTTATAAATGTTTGCATGTTCCTCAATTCTCATTCTTCCGTTCTATCCAGGACACTCACCGCCAGTGGGTTTGGGGATTTGAACGTGATAATGAAATTCGAAATTTAATTTTGTCGATCAACAATTTTAGAATAATTGAGCAACAATCTTCGAAGGACGTGCCCTTTTCTGGCATTTTTAATCAGTTATTTTCAATTTTTAACACGTATCTCAATTTGAATTAATTTTCACATAAAATTTGAAAATAGAGTACCTAGTTTAAGGAAATGTGTGCTTTAAAAAAACGCTAGGATGTTTTTAAGAGCCAGACATATTTTCAAAGTTATGCTACTCGTGCCGACTGTGTGCTGTCACGAAACAAATATATACTTGAAAAGTTTATCTTCTTGAAAAATTATGGTTTTTAGGGAGGGAGAGGTTGCAACTAGAGAATTGTCCATTCAAGATAGTGGGACCGTAGCGACTCGTGAGGCAAAGGTCGTTATGAGTATAGTCGGTTTCTTAACCTCATAGCCGTCCAAGCAGCGGACGGCATACGTGGCATTCTGATGATAACGAAATTTTCGTTTTACTGTTAAAGAAATGGAAGAGACTTTCGTTGTCGTCGATATCGTTGTCGGCGAATCCGTTGATTATCAATGCCGCTAGAATTCTTTTTCTTCGCAGCTGGGCACCAAGAGCATGCCATTGGGATGTCGGGATGATGCTCATATTTGAAGCCTTGGGAGACGGAGGACACCTGGTGACGCTCGTCACACCTCATTTCCATACATCGAAGTCGCCTAATATTTGAAAAAGCGAACTGAGTGATGTCCTCTAACACGTCGACCGATGCACGACCGACACAGGAGATTGAACGTAATGCAGGTCTTTGTCTTTCAACATGATTAGAGCCACATCAGTGCCTCGAAATCTTCCACCCACAATCATCCCGGTCGGTGCGATGCACTGCCGCCCAGCTCAACCTCTCCCGAAGATATCTAAACAGTATTTTTTAAAGGAATTTTTATTTTTATAGGCTACATCTACATTGAGTAAACGAATTATTTGAACACCCCGACCCGCCGCCGTCTCGCCGTGTTATATTCTTATGAAGAAACTTCGCGCGCCGGCGGCTTTTTCTGCGAACAAAGATATTCAACAAATCATTCAGACTAAAGATATCGATTTTATCATATTTGATTCAATTTTGAATGATTTCGCCCTTCCTATCATTGATCATCTAGGAGTGTAATTCATCTGTCACAGTCCTGGATCAGGAGCCTTGACTTTCGATGATTTGACTATGAATGTTGATCAAGAACTGGCCAGCATTCCCACTGTTGGTTTGGAAGTCCCTACTCCGATGAGCTTCTTGGATCGATCTCTAAACATTATCGCCAATAAATTGTTGATGTTATTGAATAAAGGATAGTTTTCGTTCTTTGGTACGTCAGAGAGATCTCTAAAATGGATTTCCCCAACGCTTGATCGGTCCAGGAAGTTCAGCGTAATGCGGTACTTTGCCTTGCTAACATCGATAGAGCTACACCAGTGCCCAGAAATCTCCCCTTTATACCGGTTGGAGCGATGCACAGCCACCCTGCATAGATTCTTCCGGCGGAGATAGTTATTTTTCTTCTTTCTTTTTACACTGCAATGTTTTAATTAATTGTATTTCTAGATAGGATTTGGAACACTTAAGATAATTTATTGTGGTCTTTAAAATTCTAACGTACTTATGCAAGGAGCCTAACAAGGAATGGACGAATGGCCATATTCAAAATGGAAAGAACAAGGGTAATCTTAGGAGATTTGATTTCGCTCCCTTCCTCGACACACACACATTTCGCTCAATCAATGAAGTCTTCAGCCCTACCGAGAAATGCCATATAAACCCTTTGGATATATTAACCTGTGTTAATATGGTGTTAATATGCTAACCTTATCCCTACGTTTTCTCCTATACAGAGTCAAATTAGACTTTATGCAAGGAAAAAATAAATAATATACATGAATGAATGTTTCGCTCTAGGCACAGGACGAGTAAGTGCCACTCTACCAAGCATGACCATACCGAGTATACTCAGCAAACTCAAATTTATCCTCATCATATACGCATACTAGGCACAATGTTTCCTCATCATAGTCATGCACATACAGATACCCACACTCATACAGTCACACCCATACTCATTCTCTTACTTACTTAATTACAATCATCAGAAACATATAGAGACGTGGGAAGCGTCAGTGGGTATGAATGGACCAAACACTCCTGGATTCAGGGCGAAGTACATTATAACTCCTGCTACCAAAATGACCACAACTGTAACCCCGCATATAATAAGAATCTCTCTCCACGTCCAAGATCCTTTGAATAATCCCTTCTTTCGCTTTACTTTATCTGAAATATCCGGGGGAATCTCCTCAGACTGGTCAATTTTCTCTACTGACTTTATCAGTTTTTCTTCTTCATAATTTTGTGTTCTTGAACTCTTTTTGAAAATGGAGAATAACTTCATCTTGCCATTTTTACCAGGGAATTGAGTTTCTTATTTAGGCTGAACTAAAAAAAAGCGCAGCTGCAATGAACCGATTGTTGCCGATATCAAATCAAATCTCTGTGAATAATCATAACTAGAAATTTTTTGGAAATGCGAATTCAAATACAAAAAAAGCAAAAAAAATTTAAATCGCCATTTTCAGTCTATGTAGTTTCGGGTGTTTGCGTTTTGCTGGTAAGCAATGGAATTTGGTTCGTGTACCCAGTATTTTTTTTGTAAATCCATATAAATTAGAGCAGCGTTCTTACAGAAATATAGCCAAAGGTATCGAGGAAGGGATGGTATATCTATAGATATAGTATATCTATAGATATAGTATATCTAGCCATCTAGGACTCTCCATGGCTCTGTCTAGGATTTACCTTTTGGATGTTTAGCTTTTCATCTCCGTTGTCAACTTGAGCTCCATGTTCACTACATTTAAGACGGTTGCGTACATTTCACACAAATTCTTTGTTTCAAAGAAGATCAAAATTAACTGGTGTATTATCCGAGTATTATCAATTATCATCACTTATTATACCACAGTGATTGAATACTTGAAAGGCGATTAATGTATTATTACCTTTCAAAATTATAGAAAAAGGCATCATCTCTAAGAGCTAGTGCACGCTTAATTCGAAGCTGTTTTTATGTATGCGTAATTTATGCGCGTTAATTGTACGTATTATACTTTGCATAACTTATGTTACAATAAGATAATTGGTTAACGCAATAAAAAAAATTTAATGGTACGGCCTAAAGTCTTCAAATTATTTTTCTTTGATTTATAAATAGACCAGTTTATATTATTGGTTCTGTATAATTTTGTTTTTTCATTAGATAATATTAACTATTAAGATGATAGCCTACTAAGGTGTCATACATTTAGTCCGGCACCAAATCATTTAGTCGGCTGTCATATGGACCGGATTAAGGTCATATGTCAGTTCCGTTAGCGTCTCCTCCTTTTTGTTACATTAAGTGGATCAAATATATAGTATTCTCCATATAAAATAGTACCAATACATATATTCGACGATAATCCTTGGACTTTTAATTCTACCAAAGGTACTACAATAAATTAATTGCCCAGCTATATAATTAAAATATTAACATCATTTAGGAATAAACTTATTTCAAGTTGTGGCCCACGAAATTGGGCACGCACTCGAATTAGCGTACACACTCATAAGCACTGCAGTAATGTTTCAAACGGCCCATAGTTACGAACCGAGCTTTAATTTGGATAGGGGATGATATTCGCGGAATCAAAAGACTCTACAGGGAGAAGAAAACGAATAGTGGCTAATGCACAAAATTATTTTAGCATTTGGTAGAATGTTCCTGTAGTTATACAATTCATTATCAAGCTATAATATTAAGTCGGACTATTTTTTAACAATCTGTAGTAAAAACATTCTGTTTAAGAATTTACCTCTAAAGTGTGTACCGTTTGTTGCAACCAATAAAGCTAAATTCACACTTGCGATGTACAGCCATCTTTTTATTACCGTAAATTTGTAATAATTATTTTCCTATGTGAATCAACGTTTTTATAAGGCTTCTCGGGCAATATTAAGCTGTAATATTGCACGGCGTTCGCCCTCTAAGCCTTTGTGTCTCACCTTCAACTCCCCTTGGCTCTTAATTTGAGGAGGGAGATGAATTAAAAATGAATAAATTCTTCTCACTCCCCGCCCATAATTTATCGCCCACATATCTTCATATTTTTCCCCATCTTGATCAAACATTCTGTTCAAACCGCTTTCCGTTAATTTATATTTTCTCTTTAATGCATACATGAAGTTCGCATCTTGTTCAAATATTATTACTTTAAAAGAAAATTGTGTCAAAATGTCCAAGTCACAGAAATTATCCATGTACACAAGTATACAATTTTTAATCAATCTGATATTGCAAAAATTGAACACATTTAAGAGAACTAAAACTATAAATTAGTAGTAATCTTATGGCTGGCCAGAACCCAGAAGTAGGTGCCTCCGGTGATTATCAAATAGGAGTTGTCTCAAGTAATAGTGTTAGCTCCTGTAATCTTCACAGTAGGCTGAGACTGTGGGATTAACTGGGTTTGCGTGGCTTGCCTGCTTTTGGGCTGAGATGAAAGGGTTTGCTCCTGGAGACAAAATGGAAGTTAAAATGTTATGATGATGATAGAGAGTAATGAGTTAAGTCAGAGGAGAAACAGTTGTCGAAAGATATATGTGATTTCAAGTCATCTAAAACTAGATGCAGCTGTCGGCACACGCATAAACAAACTAGGATGCAGTCATGACTAAAGGAACTGTCAGATAAGCGTATGTTACCTAGTCTTTTATTTTAAGTCAAGGGGCGCCAGCTAACGGTCATTTTTATCTCATTTTCTTATCTTTCTTTGGCAAGATTATTTCCGATATCACGAAGAAAAAGAAAAGAGAAAATCAGCTGTAATCTCCTAAAAAATTATTTCAGCTCGTTCAATAAGTTCCTTTGGTTTAAAGACCACGGCATGGATTCGGGTCATCTTTAGCTTAACCAATGAATTTCGCTTGCTGTTTATCGTCTTGATTCTGGAACTTGTTCCATGACATTGGGAACACCATTTTTATAATAAAAATGCAGTTGAGAAACTGACATCTATTCATGTGTTCTTGAATTTGAATTTTTTTTAAAGCACGCCTCATAAAGCGGTTGCGCTATCTATCTTGCGCTAAAAGAACATTTTTTTAATCAATAGATTTTTGTATTTCTCATGTACACTGGGGGTTACAAAATGTTCCTTTCCCTGTGTAAACTACATAGCAATTCTGTTGGGAACATAGCCACAAAAGTTTTTCTTGCTTACATTCTCTGTCATGCGCTTCTTGGCCTTCTTGGGCCAACAGACCTTAGTGCGAGTGGTGTAGGTGAAGTGTGTGCACTGCTCATTTCGAATGCACACTCGAATGCATTCATCCAGGGACAGAATTTTCCATACGCCTCCTAAGTAATCAGTATCGGGTTTATTGGGGAAAATGTCTTCTCCGTCGAAATCGCAATCGAGAGCATAAAGAATTTCCTCATTTTCAAGAACTTTCGATTGATAGGCCTAAACATTTAAATATTTTTTTTAGAAAAAAATTAATCTTTTAATTGATTTAAAAAGGTGGTTTCTTACGGAAGAAAGAGCAGTAGTTGGTTGGGCGTCGGTCGACAAAAAAGCGGCTTTGTTGACCAAGATGGTCATCACCAATAAGGTTGCGATTACCTGAATAAGATAAAAGAGAAACTAGTAAAATATTTCAAAATTTAATTTAATTGTAAAGCTAAGAATAAAGTACTTACTGAACAAGCCATCGGACTGGATAGGACGAAAGGTAGTGGCAAAGTGTAGTGAAGCTTGAAGAAAGACAGTTTTTTGCTTTTAGAATATTTCTTATATGCCCCAGTACAACAAAAGCGTCATTATACCTCTAATCCAATCATCAACGCGCTTTCAAAAAAAAATTGTTTAACATTCACGGAGTGGATTGTTAAATGATATCAAGGACGTGAGAACGTGTCAGTCCCTAAATGTCAAGTATAAATTTGTTTTTTATAATTCTACAGTAGGAAGTATTGCATTGCCAATAAATTGGGTTAAGGGATTAAAGAGCTCCGATATCTATAGAACTCATCATTATCGCCCTCGTTATTCAGTCTTCTTCTAAACAGGGTTAGGATTTTTTTTAGCTTAACCAGAGAATTTTCAATAATTATTTAATAGCAATCGAGTTAGAGACTTGGATTGAACACGTTACACAAGATATTTTTTCTATGGTTAGAATCAAATTTCGAAGAAAATCAACTATCTCAGATAGAGATTTGTTCTTGTCAACAATTCCCGCAGCACATCCTGAATGTGACCAATTTAGCGGGATATTTTTCAGTGCCGTTGAACGACCCTTATTGACGCTCGTCCGCAGGAATTGAATTGCTAAAACCGAATTGAAAAACTATTATTTTGTTTCAAAATAAGCACTATATAATATATGGATAGGGGGTTTAATCTAGTATCAGCTCTGATTTGATATTATCTGGCTCTTTTGGTCACACTGTTAAAGTATATAAGATGCTAGAAATCTGTCAGGAAGCACAATTACTGTCGATCCCGGAGTTCAGGTCAAGAGCGGGAAATTAACACTCGTCTCTGACCTCTGTCGGTATGGAAGTTTTAATTAGAAAAGAATGAACTTGAGTCATCTATTTTCTTTTAGGCGGGATTGAGTAGAGAGTGTCGGATATGCTCGTTTAATTCCCAACTCCTGTTCTTATTACCGGAACCACGGTAATTATCTGAACTATTCTGGCAATACCGTTTGACCTAAATAGTTCTTTCAACTCAGCCGGACGATTTACGCCCACGGCCAACGGTTTAATTTCAATGCAGCATGAGTCAACACCCGCTAAAGCCCGGGCTCTATATCCGAAACATAAAAAGAAGGTAAATTAACTCGGCGCATTTTTTTTAAAAAGATGATCAAACGTTTATTTCTTCTAAAATTAAACGATATGAAATTCCACCCGATGGAACAGTACAGGGCGAAGGTGGCAGCAGCAGCGGACTAATTGTCATCTTTATCGTCTTCGTAATCGTACCCCGGCTCCGGGGTGCCCAGGAAGCCGGTGATGCAGCACTCCTCCCGGAAGATGAAGTACAGGCCGACTGCAACAACTACTAGGACCAGAATTCCAGCGACGACCCTGAACGGATGGCTAAAAATAAAATAAAAAGTTTAAAGATCCGGTTTATCCTTTTTTGTATGATTGTAATTATGATTGGAAATATATGAATACCGGCTATTCTAAAATTCTAAAAAGTTTCAAAAATCCCCTCGAACCCCTCAGAATCCCCCTTCGGGAACTCGTAACGCTGAAAGCGATACATGCGACGTGCGTTTTATGGTTGGAAAAACAAGAATACCGGCCATCTAACGGTGGAGTTTAAATGCACTCCGGAACCGTACCACTTTTAGACTCCACCGTCAGATGGCACTAAACTGCAAAAAAATACAAAATAAACATGGCTTTTTCACGTGGTTTTTCAACGGTCTGAACCCCTCTAACCTTACATAACCCATTTACCTAATCTAATGCCGTTTTCACATCCCGATAAAAGTTGCACTGCAGCAGAACTGTACACAAAGTAGTAGAAAAGTAGTGAAAAATAGTGCTTTTTTCGATGACTTGAAAACGGCATTACATAACCCACCTACCTAATCTAACAACCTATCCCATTAACAACCGGATACGAGAAAAGAAAAACTCTCCGCCGAATGCTGGTGAGCGTTTTCTGAATGCATTTTCAACGGTCTGACCCCCTCTAACCTTACATAACCACAGACACTGGTCTGTGTACATAACCCACTAACATAATTTAACAATTCAGCCATTAACAACCGGCTATGAGAATAAAAGAAAATAAAAACTCACCGCCGAATGCAGCCCTGCTGGTTTCCTCCGTTTCCATCGTTATCCATGGTTTCTCTTTTTTAGTCTGTGAATGTGACTTACGAGCGGTGTTATTAAATGACAGATTCACCGTGAGTCTAGAAGCGAAATGAAGCACCCCAAATGCTGTCTTTGGTTGGCTAGTTGGCTACCCTCATCCTGCCTCCCACTCACCTCTTTTCTGCCCCCTTTTTCGCGCCATGTTGTTTGTTTGTTAGTCTGCTAGCACTTCGAGCTGTAAACTTTGGATGATTACAAAGATAATTATCATTTTTTATTGTAATCCTCATTTTTAACTTAACCGAGAGTCCCTTTATTTGATTTTGTACTCATCTTTTCCCCATAACACCATCATAGCCGTGGTTAAACGCTGTACAACAATCTCAAAATCCGGCAGTGCTTATTCAAGCAGCGATGATTCTCAATCGGAAAACGTTAGTCTAACTCTAAAATCTAAAAATTCATCTTCTTAAAATATTTCATCATTTACTTTTGTTGCAGGAAGCACAGGCTTTAGCCCAGAACAGGCACTGTTCCACTGCCGCTGCCCCATCACCTCCCAGACCGATGGATGCTCACGATTTAGATTCAAAGACCTCATCATCAGAATCCTCTAAAAAGTGTTTCAATGTGGACCGATGGACTGAAAGTACCTCCAGGGAAAATGTGATGCACTCATCAGATCAAAAAGAAGGTAATAATCTCAGCACTTTTACTAGAATTTATTTATAGATTTATTAGTTGAGGTACTGTCTGATAATTTATTTTCAGATGTAAGTACGCCCGTCAAGAAAGAAACGGACCGGAGCCCAAAGGAGCAGCACCAAAAGTCGTCACATCACAAGAGCCACGTCGGTTGGTGTGCGTACAATAAGAAGATTCTCATCCCTCCTCAAATCATTCAGGTTTTAGTTACTATTTTCTTGTATTCAATAGGAATGTCTGAATTATTTTGTTTATTACAGGGAAAGTATAGTGACTGGCGCGCTTTTATAGTCACACAACTTACAGGAGCTCATTCTCTACCGGATCAGTTCCACAGCCGCGTGATGGAAGCCTTCCGATACCCATTTCGAGTCGGAATGGCTCTTGAAGTCGTAGACCGCCATAATCTGTCCAGTGACGGTAGCGACCGTGGGGACCATCATCGGCCGCTGTTTAAAGTTGCGATACAACGATGCTCCTGCTGATAAGGAAGAAAGTTACGTTTTGTTTCACGAAGAGTCAACCTTGATTATTTCTTTTAACTCAACTGTAATCTAGATGTTAGAGTTAATTATTCTGTTTCGCGGTGGACGAGGATACTTTTTTTCTATATTGATGGATATAATTTGCTTGATTCGTGTACACAATACTGCATTGTTAATTATGAATACAGCGGCAACACTGTGTCGGCCTCCGGTAAAAATGAAAGAAAAACTCAAATCAAACTTTCGTCTGTGGTGGTATATAAACTAATCTCTCTTTTTTTGGTGTGACAAATACACCTATATATTTAATTTCTAAATCATTAAAGAAGAGAAACGCAAGTCAAATAATGTTTCTGGAAATTCAGAAGACTATTTACAGAAGTGAAAAACGGTGTAATTCACGTAAAAAAACTTGGAACAAAATCGCAGGATGAGAAACGTTACATTGGACAAAGGGCATTAAGGTCGGCATAGCTCTTCTCCTCCAATTTTATTCGCATAAGTTGAAAATTAAGCCGCGAACAAAACTGTTATTAAATTGAGAAAACGAAAAGTTAACTCCTCGACAAGATATGGTTGAGGGACTTGAATCCATGTTTCCTGAGGGGAAAAAAAAATCAATAAAAAATGGCAATTAGAAAGCAAAAAAAAATCCAAAGTTAAATGCAAATTGGGCTATACCTGACATAAAATGAGCACGCAGAGGGACAGAAACGCTGATGCCATACTGGCGATTCGGCTGCAAGCGAACAGACGAGTTGAAAACAGTCTCCAACGTAATAGGCGTGACATGACGCGGCAATTCTCGAGTGACTTTGGCAGTTGCCAATGTAGTTCCACGATCCATAGTATCGAACAAATAGCAGTCGAGCACAATGCCCAGTCCATTAGCCATCTGTTGACTTTACAACGCATGTGAATAATTAATTAATACTTGGCTATTTTAAAAAGGATAAAGAAAAAAATAGCTAAGTCACATACTCTGCCAAGACCATTCCTGCGAAGACGATGCCTTTGACAATGATCTCTCTGTCGACCAAAAATGTGGTACCCCCCCTGGCAAACGGTTCTTTCCAGGTAAGAGCATCGTCGACATGACGGATCCAGCAAATTTCCGGTTCTTTCAGGGTTAGAACATCATGCTCGGAATCACGGAGTGCGTAGATTCCATCAGTTAACCTCGATCGTCCTCCATGCTCACGACGGGAGAAGAAACTCGAGCCTCGAAGATCTCTTGAGGAAGATAGATGGAGCGGCATAGGCAAACTTTCCGGGTTGATTAAGTTCACGATCAGATTGAAGGCTTCATCTTTGGTGAGGATGCCAGAGAGTGCAGGGGAAGACGCAAATTCTTCTGGCTTCATTGCCAAAAAGCGGATTCCAATCAGTATCTCGCCCAGCATCTGTAATTACCATCCACAAAATCTGTTAAAATTTAAATTATTTAAAAATTAAGTTACTAAGAGTACCTGACGCATGTTGGTCCCGTAGATCTCCAAGTCTCTCTTAGCGCATTGGTTCCCGGCCCAACGGACGAGGGTATCAAAGAGCTCCAGCTCGCTGATGTTCAGGGCTCCGTCAAATACGATTGACAACAAAGTCGATTCGGGCACTTCTTCAAGATCCGGTGATGTAGCCAAGGACTCTACTGTCTTCTCTCGCAAGAAAGACAGGCACTTCTCCTAAACATTTTCTTTAAAAAAAATGATTTAATAAATTTTCAAAAATTAAAAAAAAACAAAAGATAAATAAAAATACTTTGAGATTGTCAGCTCCAATAACATCAGAGAATTCAAGTACTCTGCAAGTATCCTCTAGAGAGATGTTTTCCATCATGTACAAGACACATTTGCGGCTGCTAAGTCTGGAAGAATGTACTTCTTGGCTGCGTAGCAGAGGCCCATGGCTTGGTCCAGGGATTGGAGATCCACACTTTCAGTATACATGTACCTGTATCACAAAAAATCACAATTAAATTAGTGTCAATCAATTTTAGGAGAATAATAATGAGGACTCACTGAAGAAGATCTCGGAAGGAAGATGGTGTCAGGTCCGGGATAGCAATTGGCTCACTCGTAACAGCTCCTTCTGTGGTCATCTTGCCAAAGAACATGGCTTCAAATACTCTGCAAATTGCAAGCCTAATATATCAGTTATCAGATGTAACTTTGATACTCGCCAGAGCTCTTTCACAATCACTATTTCTCTGGTTTGAATCAGGTAAACTGTTGATTTATACCATTGATTTTCACCTCTAAAAGAGGCGTGAAAAGAGAAATTGACAAGAGTTATTTTGCAAGTTCCAATTGTATTTGCATTTAGGCAAACAACAAATCATAAAATAGACTTGAAGTTAAACTATTCCAAAGTTTTGAGGAACACATCGACATCTTTTAGTTCGAGGCCGGCAATCTTTGCTAGACGTCCTTCGTCCGTCTCTTCCGGCTCCCACGAAAAAATGGTGTGCGCCTCTCCCAGCATTTTCCGCACCACCTTCAAACAAAATGTAAAAAATAATCATTACCATCTCGTCCACTTAATTTTTAAATGAAAAAATTGATGCGACTTACTTTAGCGTGAGCTTGGAGCTCGTCCTTTGAAATGTCACGCGTGATAACCATCTTGCGACTCCGAACGGATACGACAGCTTGCAGCTCGTACAGAAGAATTCCTCTTAAACGATTCATTCCTAAATTCAAAATAAAAATTCAGAAATCAGTTTTTTAAAAACTTAAAAATTATTTTTAAATTATACCTGGTGAAATGACGTCAGCAATTTTGAGTAGCTCTAGCGCCAAAGCTTCTTTCATGGCTAGTACTTCATCTGTGATAGAAGAAAAAAAAAAAAGTTATAAAATAAATTTCATATTTAAATTTTAAAAGAGAAGTTAACATACCGCTCATATCGATGAGGTTTTGTCCTTCAAGATGACCGTACATCTGGCAGAGAGCCATTTTCACGTCAGTCAGGTAGAAATGGTGCGGATGAAGGATCTTGGCGTACTTCCGGATGAAGCCCTCGCACGCCGGAACAGATCCTCGCTTCAAGCCTACCAGTTCTTTGCCAACCGTTTCAACCACACTGGCAATGAAGCTGGCTGGCTGCCTGTCCGAGCACTTGTTACAAACCCAGTCAGCAGATTCACTGAAAGGATCTTCCGCAAGAAGGATTCCCTGCTGGTTCGGGCACTGGATGCAGTAGATCCCGCTGGTGAATGTATCCAGCTCGGAAGCGTCCTTGCAGCGGTGACATCGACACATGAAGAACTTGGTCTGCTGGAGGTGGCGCTGCCGATTCATTGTGCCCCACATGGGCTCCGTGTAGTTGAGAGCGATCCGCTCACCTTTAGGGATCGGTACGGCTGCTCTGACCACCACTTGACCCTCTTTAGTGAACGTTTTGGTCGCGTTCGCTACACAGTCGTGCTCAATCAGGCTAGCAGTAGCATAGACAGCCTGTAATTAAATAAATAATGATTTTAAAGTAGAAAAAAAGCATTTTAAAATATGTATTTACCTGTGATCCTTGGGATTGCTTGTCGTTCATGGCGGGCAGCTCAAAACTGTTGACTAGAAGAACTCCGCAGAGCTGAAGGATCAGCTCTTCCGGCACATCCGGTAGCCATTGATGGATGAGCTTTACCACAGTAGCTTTGTCGACATCTTCAAGACCATTTTGACGCCTGGCGGCAGCATGATACTCTAGCTCCATCAGCTCCTCCCATTTGGCAGGATCTCGCTCCCGCAGAGAAAGGCATCGCAAGACCATGATGCTCTGGTAGACACCGTTGTTAGCCGATATAGCGACACTGCTCGTTACTTTCCGGCCGGCGGCTGTTAAAAGAGCGCACTCGCCGAGAGCGTGATGGGATCCCTCCGAGCAGCACTCTGTCCGGCCGCACATGGGCCATCCGCATTGAGGGCACTCCACTCCGCGACCCTCCACATTGCAGTAGCATCCGAGACAAACGGGCGGCCCACCGGCCTGCTTCGGCCCGATCACCAAAGGACGCTCTTGTACAACGACATCACCTAATGAGTTTTCAAATAAAAAGAAAAATTTTCTTTTTTAAAAAATCTAAAAAAGAATTTCGAGTTCGGTTGTTAAGCTAAATTTAGTTGGATGGAAGAGGGGGGACTAGAAATGCAACTTCGCTCAGTGAAAGCAGCATTTTTAAAAATTAAATAATTACTCAAATTTACCTGGCTTGAGATCCCTACACGCAATCAAATGGCGGCCAACTATAGGACTCCTCTCTACTCGGTAGGATCGGCAATTAACTTTATGCACTTTCCAATGAGTCTTTTGGTGCTCTCTGGAACAATACCGAACAGACTGGCAGCCCGAGCAGCGGTGAGCTGCATCAGCGCCACAGACGACGCAATGCTCGTCCTCCATCACGTGCGATCCTGAAAAAAAGAGAAACAATAGAGCAAACTTTGATACAACCGATTGGAAAAAGGGCAAGGAGAGGGGGCCAACGAGCTATTTATAGTCAGTACAAGAGTACATATGAGCTAACGACAGCGACGAAGGAGCAGTGCCTAACGGTCATTGCCCGATGTGCCGAGCCGTTCAGGAGCGGCTCTCTTAAAAAGTTAAATTACGCGATCCTTACGAAGTGGGTAAGTTGTTATACATAAATCATGCTTTAACCATTTTAAAAAGCTTTAATTTAACCTAAAGTGCGCTAAGATTAAGTCATTTTCTAGTTAATTGTAGCAAGTAGAAGGCAGTAGAAGGTGACTCACGCGGGATTTTTTTTTTCTTCAAAGAAGGGAGACAAAAAAAAAAACTTGTTTATTCTTTTGTTGCCCTAGCAATACCAACTCGACTCTAGCACGTGCACACTGTGATGCTGGCGTGACGATGAGTGTGCAGGGCTCCCGATTCTTCCTTCTATTTATATACCAAACGGGAGCAATGTGTTTATTCCAGATTTTTCACGAAGGATAGTGCTGTCCTCACGCGGAAGGATTTGTAAAAACTAAATCCTTTTTTTAAATTACAGGACGACGTGATGTACGTGGTCGAGCAATCGGAAACTATTGGCAGGTTTCTTAATCAAAATGCCCTCACCTTTATTCATTTTGATTCATCCTTTTTATGGTGATGGGCAAAGGTTTCTAGTTGCCGGACGGGATATCAAAGCAGGTGATGTCATCATAGATGCCGAAGAGCCGCTTATAGTAGGACCCAAACAGGCCACTCATCCAGTTACGATCTAAATTATAAAATTATGTTTAGAATTTATTAAATTAATTAAAAATGTTATCTTAGGTTTGTCTAGCGTGTTACCGGCGAGTGGACGGTAGCTACCGGTGCACTGGATGCGGCTGGCCGCTCTGCTCCCTCTCCTGTGAAGAGGCGCCCCAAAGTCACCACCGCCCGTTCGAGTGCGAACTGCTGGCCAGTCGCCCTCAAATCCAGCCGCCCGATGACGCAGAATTGGTCAAAGATGATAGCCAAATCTACGACTGCATCACTCCTCTCCGGCTGGTTCTAGCGATCCAGCAGAACGAGATTTTGAAGGCGGCCCTGTCCGTTTTCGAGCACCATCCTGGACATCGACAGCAAGTCGGCATCTGGCAAGTGGATCGACTTTCAGTCGTCGAACCTGTCCGTCTCCGATGGGGCCTGGAAGATTCAATCAGTGAAGAAGAGTTACAAACAGCCTGGTAAACTTTTTAAAATGCTAATTTAAATCTAACTCAAATTTAAATACCTTTTATTTTAGCGGGATTCTTGAGGTGAACGCGTTTGAAGTTTGTGACGAGGAGGACGGTGGAGTCAACGCTAGGGCCGTCTACTCGATGGCCTGTTTGATGGCTCACGATTGTGTGCCCAACACGATCTGCTCCGTTGATACAGCCACCGCCCGGATGACTGTAAGAGCCGCAGTGGACATAGCAGCCGGTCAGATGATAACGACGTCTTACACCTTCACGCTGGATGGCACTCACCGTCGCCGGACTCATCTGAAAGAAGTAGACAAATTATTTATTAATTATTTTAAATTATTATTTATAAATTTAATATTTTTAGACAAAGTTTTTCGACTGCATCTGTGATCGTTGCAAGGATCCGACCGAGCTGGGTACTCACCTTAGTAGTCTTACGTGTCCCAAATGTTGCGTGAATTTCTCCGTCCCAGAAGAGCCTTTGAATGATGACACTCAATGGAAGTGTCTGGATGAAACTTGTGGCTTTAAAATTGGGGCAAATCAAGTAAGACAGCTGCTCGATTGCCTTCAACGTAAAGCTGACGCCCTAAACTACGACGACCTGCACGGCCTGGAATCATTCTTGGACTCTTGGACCCCAATTCTTCATCCCAATCACTCCATCTTGATTGGCATAAAGTACTACCTCTGCCAGTTCTACGGTAATGCACCCGGGTACCAGCTGGATGAGCTGCCACTGAAGATGCTCCATCGAAAAGCTCTGCTGTGTCAGGAGCTCCTGGCCATTGCAAAAATTCTTGAGCCCGGCTCCTCCAAATTGCACTGTGAGTGTACAAAAACCAAATTTAGTACCGAAACCAACAACATGTTGTTTTGGACAAATATTTTACCTTTTTGTGAGGAGATTTCCTGGTGCTGATTCAATGGGGCTATGATTTGGGTAGATTTCCTGAAAATGAGATAGAATAAAACTTTATTAGATCACAAATTTAGCAGGAAGCATGCTGCTGTCAAAATATGTAAATCTTTACAAATGAATTGGTGATAATGACAGCACTAAAAAGAAGGGCCTACACACTCACTTGAAATATAGAAATATCTTGGATGACATGAAACGCCATTTTTCAAAATTTAAAAACGAATTTTTCACTATTTACAGGTAACTTGACGAAAGAGAGAAAAGCAGCCGAAACAGCTGCGGCGGCGGCCATGATGATTAATGACGTCATTAGGGAAGAAGATGAGCCAATAACGAGTACCGACGGCACTTTTGAAAATCAACAAACTACAGCCCTTTAATTGATTTTTTGAATGAATGATGATAATTGACGGCATTTTATTATATTCAAAATTTAATGAATGCCATGTCCCTTTCACTAGTGGTGATTTTATGATTGTGATTTCCCCTTTTTTATTTGTTTGATTTTTTTTTCTCTTTCTACCGGTCTGTAGTTGAATGCACGATGAATTAGAAAATAAATTATTGAACTCGATTACGAGATTTTGATGAGACAAATTATTTAATTTAGGGTGATACTATAAATTATAATATTACGTAAGTTATACATTAATTTTTAAAATAGCGGGAAAAATTAGGCGTGAGATTTTCACGAAAATTAATTTATTCGGGTTAGTTGAAGTGTGAAAATTATTTTTCAAACAAATTACATAACTAGATTGAGCTACGTGAAGTCGTGAACCACGTGTTGAAGAAGATCAGCTGTTTCAAGGACAGACAAAGCCAGCCGCTCACCTGGCGGGAGCCGAGATGGCCGCACAGGTTGGTATAAAAGGGGGTGGACTTTGAAGAGTAAAGTCAGTTCAAGTTGATTGCTCTGACGATCCACAAGCCCGTCGAGTAGAGCAACAGAGCTAAGGAATTTCTTCTTGCACTTCACGTCTACTTTTTGATCTTATAATGGGTGAGTTAGTGTCTCTAAATTTCGTTGTGACTTGTCTTCTTTTTCTATCTCTATTATTTTTTCTATGTTGCCCAGTCCAAAAAATTTTCAAAGTTATTTTTGATTCAAATTTGTCTATCAAATTCTAAATTTTTCTTTTTTGTTTGATTTTACAGGATCGAAAACTTTGCTTTGGCTGTTGCCTCTACTGGCGTCATGCTGGATGGGGGTCGCTAAGGGCGCCGCCATGAACCCGTCGCCTTACTACTCTGCACCATCTTACTACACCACCACTACCTACAAGCCGTACGAAGCCCCGGTCTACTACACCACTGCAGCACCGTATTACGAGACGCCGGCACCTTACTACACCACCACAACGTATGCAACGACGACTTACTACTCTGCGCCGGCCTACTATGAGACTCCAGCACCGTACTACACCACCACGTACGCCCCGGTCTACTACGAAACACCGGCTCCATACTACACCACCACGTATGCTGCTCCAGTCTACTATGAGACACCGGCTCCTTACTACACTACGCAGAGCTACTACACCACCACCTACGCTGCTCCAGTCTACTACGAGACGCCTGCTCCTTACTACACCACCACCACCACTTATGCTCCGGTATACTATGAGACTCCGGCCCCGTACTACCCAACTCAGAGCTACTACACCACCGCTGCTCCGTACTATGAGACTCCGGCACCATACTACCCGACGCAGAGCTACTACACCACCACCACCACCACCTACGCTCCGGTCTACTACGAGACGCCAGCTCCATACTACACTACAACAACCACGTATGCTCCTGTCTACTATGAGACTCCGGCTCCGTATTACACCACCACCACCTACGCTACGACGACCTACTACTCTGCTCCGGCCTACTACGAGACGCCAGCCCCCTACTACACCACAACGTACGCTGCTCCGGTTTACTATGAGACTCCGGCTCCATACTACACAACAACTTACGCCCCAGTCTACTACGAAACACCGGCTCCTTACTACACAACGCAGACCTACTACACCACCACTACGTACGCTCCGGTATACTATGAGACGCCTGCTCCTTATTACACCACTACCACCACCTACGCTCCTGTCTACTACGAAACGCCTGCTCCCTACTACCCGACTCAGAGCTACTACACCACCACCACCACTACGTACGCGCCGGTCTACTACGAGACACCAGCTCCTTACTACCCGACTCAGAGCTACTACACCACCACCACCACGTATGCTCCAGTGTACTACGAGACTCCGGCGCCTTACTATACCACTACGACGTACGCCACCACCACTTACTACTCTGCTCCGGCCTACTATGAGACGCCAGCACCGTACTACACCACGACATATGCTGCTCCAGTCTACTATGAGACACAGGCTCCGTACTACACCACTACCACCACGTACGCTCCAGTCTACTATGAGACTCCGGCTCCATACTACCCGACGCAGAGCTACTACACCACCACCACTACGTACGCTCCGGTCTACTACGAGACGCCAGCTCCTTACTACACCACCACCACTTATGCTCCGGTATACTATGAGACTCCAGCTCCTTATTACACCACCCAGAGCTACTACACCACTGCTGCTCCGTACTACGAGACTCCGGCACCATACTACCCGACGCAGAGCTACTACACTACCACCACCTATGCTCCAGTCTACTATGAGACTCCAGCTCCGTACTACACCACTACTACGTACGCTACGACCACCTACTACTCTGCTCCGGCCTACTATGAGACGCCAGCCCCGTACTACACCACTACCACTACTTACGCTCCGGTATACTATGAGACTCCAGCTCCTTATTACACCACCACAACTACCTACGCTCCGGTGTATTATGAGACTCCGGCTCCTTACTACACCACCACCACCTACGCACCCGTGTACTACGAGACTCCGGCTCCTTACTACCCTACTCAGAGCTACTACACTACTGCTGCTCCTTACTATGAGACTCCGGCACCGTACTACACTACAACTACTTACGCCACGACGACTTACTACTCTGCACCGGCCTACTACGAGACTCCAGCTCCATACTACACCACTCAGAGCTACTACACCACGGCGGCGCCTTACTACGAAACCCAGGCTTACTACACCACTCAGAGCTACTACACTACACCGGCTCCTTATTACGAAACCCCTAGCTATTACACTACCACTACCACGTATGCCACTCCAAGCTACTATGCCCCTCCAGCTTATTATCGCCGCAAATAATTTTGTATTTTATAGTCTATTTAATTTATCATCGTCAGAGCTATATTATTCAGAGCATATTGAAAATAAAGAGGCTTGTTACATTATTTTGTGTCTTGTCTTGTTTATTTCAATTCGGTTTGCGGGTGAATGTTGGAGGGAAGGTAATAACAGGATCGCTAGTTTTCGGTTGATCCTTCGATATTTAGGAGTAAACCAATTCGATTCATCATTCGATGGCAACTTGAACCGCTCTGAAAGCAATTTTCTGTCAGGCATTCCGGTATTTAAAGACGAAGATGACTTGTAAATGAAAAACTTGTAAAAAAATAGAGAATTCATCTTACAAATTTGTTTACACAGCTGAGATTCACGGATCCACACCTCTAAAGTGTGATACATAAATGGAATTAGCTCTTAATCTCTAAATTAAAATTAGCTCTATTAATTTATGAGAAAATATTATTGAAGTATTTATCTTTGGTGAAAGCTATGTTTACGTTGAAAACGTGAACAGTTCCGTACCGGAATCACGAAGGATCGTGAGTACTGAGTGCAAGAATTTGGGTGGATGCTATTGCCACGACAGAATTAATTATGAAAAAATTAATAAATGCAAATTTTCTTCGTTACACTTTTTTACACGACTAAGAACACATTATTTAGCCATATTGCAAGACGTTTTCTTATTGAAGATAACTGTTTTATATAGGGTACGTATTTGATTTGTGTAGTTGCATTGAATCTCCTTTCTAACTCATATTTGCTTATCAATATCGTACAGAATGACGGAAGCTAGAAAGTCTCCTAGCTTCCGTTCTAGCTTCTGCTGGTGGTTGTTATGAGTGAGTTTAACTTATTATTCGTTCTAGCTTCCGATTAGTACAGAATGATGGAAGCTAGAAAGTCTCCTAGCTTCCGTTCTAGCTTCTGCTGGTGGTTGTTATGAGTGAGTTTAACTTATTATCCGTTCTAGCTTCCGATGAGTAAGTTTAACTTAATACCTTGTATTTTTATCTATGTTAGTCAGTTCTATATTAACGTCTTTATGTTTTACTTTTTTTCTGACGTTTTCTGTGGGTTTGTCAGTATATTATTATTTTTTTTTTCTGACGTTTTCTGTGGGTTTGTCAGTATATAATTATTATTTATTTTCTTTTTTTTTGTCGTTTTTCTATAATCTAACGTGGCAATAGATTTAACGAGAATTTGCATGTGCTCTGACTAGAACTGCTTATATAACATTATCAACTTCTTGATTAAATACAGATGAGATCTGAAATTATGAATATCTGAATCTGATGATCTAATCTGATAGTAAATGAATGAGATCAGCTGCTTATATGCTTGGCCGCTCGCTTTGCTTCCAATAATTCCAGGTCCGGCAACGCTGCTTTTGAAGGACACTTGAGGTTATTTACGAAAATCAGGTGACTCCCTGACTGACAGTTGCAGTTCAGGTCCCTAGCGAGCGAGCCCCCAGTACTGGCTACGTAATCTATTATCTATCCATACGACCATACTGTCAAAAATAGTTTTTACAATTTTAAAATCGTAGCAGGCGTGCTCGTCTACTCGTTTTCTTCGTCGTCTATTTTTAAAAATTTTAGCTGCTTTTCTTGCACCCTTTCAAAATGGGGGATAAAAAATCCGTACCCGTCAGAGTGGCTCTACGAATTAGGCCGTTATCCACCAAAGAAATTGATGAAGGAGCCAAATCTTTCATTTCGAAAGTTCCAGGGCAACCACAAATTGCCATCAAGGGTGCTGTTGGCGCAGATGAGGCTAAGGCTTACACCTATGACTTTGCATTTGGCCCAGAGGAGCCTCAAAGCGATGTGTTTGAGACAGCTGTGAAAAAGATTGTGCAAAAAATCTTTCATGGCTACAATGTTACCATCCTGGCCTATGGTCAAACTGGTTCGGGTAAAACATTCACCATGGGAACTGCTGAGACATCTGACACTGTGGATCAATCCAGTGGCATCATTCAGCGAGCTGTGATGGAATTGTTTACCAAAATGGCTGAGAAAGCAGATTTTTCTTTTGAGATAAAGATTTCATTCTTGGAGGTACATTTTACTTAAGATTATCAATGAGATTTTGTTAGCTTAAATAAATAAATTGAATTTTTCTTTTCATTCAGTTGTACATGGAGAAGGTTTACGATCTGCTCTCTGACAAACGTGCCGAAAGAGACATCAGAGAGGACCCTAATACAGGCATACAAATCAATGGCTTGACTGAAACTAGTGTCTCCACTTGGGAGGAGACCCTTAAATGTCTGGAGGAAGGCTCTCTCATCCGAAGAACAGGTGCAACAGCCATGAATCAGCAAAGCAGCCGGTCCCATGCTGTATTTACATTGACAATCAATCAGGTGTGTAATCTTGTTGCAATTCATTGATGTGTTCCTTTTGCATTAAACCGAGTCTCTTTCTTTTCAGATTTCCAAGGAAAGCAGGACGACTGTCAAAAGCTCCAAGTTTCATCTTGTAGACTTAGCAGGGTCGGAACGAGCGAGCAAAACTCAAGCAGTCGGAGATCGGTTCAACGAGGGAGTCAATATCAACAAGGGCTTACTCTCCCTAGGCAATGTCATCAGTGCTCTCTGCGAGGGAAAAAGTCGTATTCATATCCCGTACCGCGATTCAAAACTCACTCGCCTGTTGCAAGATTCACTTGGTAACTTTTAAATTTAAAACATTTAAAAAAAGATAATATTCTCTAATACTCTTATTCCCTTTGTTTTTAGGCGGCAACTCGCATACACTAATGGTAGCCTGTGTAAGTCCGGCGGATTCAAACTCTCAAGAAACCATGTCCACACTTAATTATGCTGATCGTGCCAGGAAAATCAAGAACAAGCCTATCGTCAACCAAGATCCTACGCAGGTTGAACTTACTCAACTGCGCGCCCTTCTTGCTCAATACCAAAGCGCCGGTTCTGGCTCTGGTACCGCCAACTCAGCCGAGGTTGAACAAATGAAGCAGCAACTTCTACTATCCGAAGATGAGAACTTAAAATTGACGCAAGCCCTCCAGTCTTCCCTTGAAGAGAACACTAATATGAGCGAAAAGGCTCTGCTAGCTAATCAGCAGATGAAACAGCGCCTTGAAGAGCTTCAGGTAAGAATTAGATAAGTCTCACTAGTTATTCATGACAGTCTACTTAAAATCTGTTATTAGGCTCAGCTAAGAGAGTGTCACAAACGGATCCAGGAATTGGAGCAGGCACTAATCGGAAAAGGACAAGAGGTATATGATTTATTAATAAATGTATATCTTCTAGCTTCATTTTTTATTGTTATTAAATTTGAAATGCAACTTCAGCAGGAGGTAATTCTCACGATGGAGAACCAGATAAAGAAGATGGTAGAAGAGCGAGCCAGTCTTCACCTTTCTTGCAGTTCACTCCAAGCCTCACTTGAAGAAAAATCGACTTTGCTAAACGTAAATCACCTCTCATATTCCACTACATTCGATACTGTAAAATAAAAATTGCACTGTTATTACCTTGTAAATTCCAGACTACGACGGCGGAACTGAACACAACTCGTCTAGAGCGGGACCAACATGCTCACACCATCGTTAGAGACTTGCAGACGCAGGAGAAGATGGAAGCTCAAATTCTAGAGTACTTGGAAAAGATAGCGGTCATGGAAGAGGAGAGGAAAACCCGCCAAGACGAGTTTGTTGACCGTCTCCGCATCTCCAACGAACAGACGTCGGCTAGTAATGAAGTAAGCTCATCTCTTTCTCGTGATCGGCATCGATTGTATCGTCAAATTTCTTCTATAATAGCCTACGCAGCAGCGTGAAATGGCAACTCAGCCACTTCCGGCCATGGATGTAAACACCGCTGTGCCAAGTACCAGTCGGTTTCAATCCTCATGGGACATCCAGCGTCGCTTCCCTAACTTCGGTGGAGTCATCAGTGAGTTAAAAAATGTTTTGTCGAGGCGCAAGAAAGAAGAAGAAACCCTTGATGAAGCGGCAGAGCAGGATGTAAGAAAATTTATTCAACTTTTTAAACACATCTTTTATTTTAATTTAATTTAAAATATTCTTTTTGCAGCTCAACAACAATGATCCGGACTGCAAAGATCGCGAATGATGAGGATCTTCCCGTTTGAAATTATCTTGAGCAACATTCTGAAAATGTAAATGTAAATCAGTCATTCACATAACTAGATTAGATGTATTTAAATGTTTTAGCCTTAATTTGGATTTTATGCTAGTCTTCATCTTCCATTGGATTTTTGTTTAGTTTAAAAAGAAAGTAAAATATTTAACTAGATTATATGTATTGAAATGGCTTGGTCTTAATTTGGGATTTTATGCTAGTCTTTATCGGTTTCATTGGGTTTTCGGTCGCGCGATTTTAATTTAAACCTTATGTTTATACCTAACCTCGCTTCATATTCATTTCTTGTTGTCGATTTATTCTCGCTGTTCTGGATTCTCTCATATCAAAGCGTTTTCTTGATTAATACAATTTTTAAATGTTGGGTATAAAAGAAATTACCAAGTTATTTTCGAGAGACTCACAGTGGAGGTTGTAACACTGGAATGCCTATAGTAGTGTTGTGAGTTCGCCGTCGAGTTCCTGCTTTTAAGCGTGTGTTTAAAGTACCGATGGGCTCAGTGAGTTGTATCGTGTTCGCAAATTTGCCGCAAAAACAGCCGCTCACCTGGCCAGCGCTTGTTGTGCCCGCATAGCTTGGTTTAGACTTCAGTTCAAGTTGATTGCTCTGTCCATTCACGAGCCCGAGTAGTACAACAGAGCTTCTTATAACTGGTGAGTTATAATCTCTGAATATTTATTGTGAATTTTTTTTATTTAATCTGTGTTGCTAAGTCTTGAAAGTCTTGTGTTTTTTCTGTCTATCAAATCTATTGTGTTTTATCTCAACAGGATCGAAAACTTTGCTCTGGCTGTTGCCTCTACTGGCGTCATGCTGGATGGGGGTCGCGATGGGCCCCACCATGAATCCGTCGCCTTACTATTCCGCACCATCCTACTAGAACACCACGACCTACAAGCCGTACGAAGCCCCGGTCTACTACACTACAGCAGCACCCTATTACGAGAGGACGGCTGCTCACTTCACCACCATCACGTACGCTCCAGTATACAATGAGACTCAGAGCATATTGAAAATAAAAAGGCTTGTTACATTATATTTCTTGTTCTTGTCTCGTCTATTTGTTTGGATTCAAATTTTGTTAGATGTTGATGGGGAAAGTAACAACTGGATCGCTAGTTGTTGGTCGATCCTTGTAAATTTGCCACTCATTCTTCTTGAAATTGAAAATCCCAACAGCAACTGTAACAAACATGTCTTTATCTGAACCATTCCTGTAGATTGGGTAGTCGGGATCATCTTGATTGGAAAGAAGGTTGATTACATCTTCGATTTTTAATGGTAAACCAATTCGATCCATCACTCGATGGCGACTAAGACTGCTCTGGAAGCAGTTTTCCGCCTCGCATTCCGCTATTTTAAGACGTAGGTACCTTAAAACAATTAAAACTTGTAAAATAAATATAATTAGAAATAATTTTTTTGTACTTGTTGCATCGGACGTGAGTCTCGCCCGGCGGAACAGTCAATAGAGATAGCTGTGATTCGGCCTCTTCTCCCGGGCCAACTTCGATAGAGTGAAACAAAAATGGAATATCATCTCCCTGCCAATGAAAAATATGTAAAATTAGCTCACTAAATTTATGATAAAATATTAATTATCAACCTGCTTAGTGAATGCCATGTTGACGTTGAAACCGTGAGCAGTTCCGGTACCGGAATCACGAAGGATCGTGAGCGCATCTTCCAGGTTCTTCGCCGATAACAATGATCTTGTCAGGAAGGAGGCAGCTACGACACAAATACCGGTATGATTAAAAGAAAGCGTTTATCAAGTCAAAATAATTCTTACGAGTTTTATGAGGATAGATTCCGGATGGAAGGATCGTGTTAATGGTGAAGACCAAACCATATTTATTCACGTTCATGCAATATCCAGGCAAACTTCCAGGGTAACAGAAAGAGGTAAATTTTTCGTTGTGCTTATTACCATCATCATCTATGTCTGTTATATCAGCGTGAATGACGTAACAGTTGTGAAGAGCAGATTGAACGAAATCTTCTGTATGTCCGAGCACTACCTATTAATTAAAAATATAGTTTTTTTAAAATGCTAATAAAATATCAATCACTTTTATTTACATCTTTTTGATTGCATAGGATAGATGAGCAACCGGTTTCTGCACGCAATTGAAACGGTTCTTCGGTCGGCCTATCATTTTCATCAAGAACCACGTCGCATACATGAAGAAGCATGAGCTTAACCATTTTTTAAAATGTATTTATAGCAACTGAATAGAATATATTGTAGTAAAATATACCAGATGAAAAGGTACTTGACTCCCATCTGAAATTCCCTCCAATTCTTTTACGTAAAAAGGGAATTTCTTCTTCATCAAATTGAGGGAATCTTCGTATGCTGCTCTACCTCTGCTCGTGTTGTAAGCTGGAAGGAGCAGTTTGTGCAAGAACAAGTCCTGATTAACATGCTCTTCAATCATCGACTTGAAAGTCTTGCCCTAGCGACTCAAATTATGTAAACCACTGTACACGAATTAAAGTATAATTATAGAGTTTACTTACCACATCGTAACCAACTTGATAGTGGGTACCTCGGACGTGAATCGAAGGTAGAAACATGCGCTCCATATCTATGTGATGTGATTATTTGGGGTATCTAAACTTGAACGGATCAGTTTAGAGCAGTTGTGCAATGTGTCAGCTGCTATGCCAACTGGCGCATTAAAATGTCTATTTTATAATCCTGTGTGCACAAGCACGGACTTGATATTTTGGTTGTTTATAACTTTGTAGAAAGAGAAAAGAATTTAATAAATGAAGAAAACCTTGATTTTTATATACTTGAAAAGGAAATGAAAATTTATTCTCCCTTATATTATTGGGCCACTCCCTAGCCTATACTAGTTCCTTTTGAATAAATTCAATTCATACACCTTGGTTTCAAGGTTTTATAGTCATAGTCATGTATTTGTATCGCTAAGCTGATTCGATTCATGATTGTTAATTCTTAATCCAACACTTCTCAGTCCTCGGCCAGTTGGCTTTGTAAAGGTTTTCCTCATTAGCTTCTGAGCTTCTCTTTTTTTTAAAAATCAAATTTATCATATAGACTTTCAAAAATCAGTGATGACTTATAAAGAAACAATCAATCATACAACAGTTGCGCACTCTAAATTTACCAAGATCTCTGTCCGTTTGGTCTAGATATTTATTTCACAGTGAGTAGCAAAATAAAGACTTTTGGAATGCATTTTTTTTTATATAATCAAAGTGTGAAATTTGATTAAATTTGAAGAGGAAAGATTGCGATAGGGTCGCTCGTTTTAGCGCGGTCGACGTAAATTCGCCATTCTTTCGCCTTAAAATCGAAAATTCCCGTCGCCAGAGTGACGTCTTCATCTTTCGCGGTGCCTCGTCTGTAAATAGGATAGTCGGGATCTTCATCATTGGAGAGTAGATTGATTACATCGTTGATTGTGTGAGGTAACCCGATCCGATCCATCACTCCGTGCCGGGCAATGCTACTCAGATAATCAACTCCCGTTTTCACTTCATCCAGTTTTAGACGCAGAAATCTGCATATAGAAAATGTTATAAGATAAATCAATCGATTCTTAATAAGCTATACCTGTTGCAGCGGGCGTGAGCTTCTCCCGGAGAGATTGTTAGTAAAGAAAGCTGTGATTCGGCCTCTTCCACGGGACCTACTTCTACCGTGTGAAATTCAAATGGAGCGTCGTCTCCCTGCAATTTTAAAAATCCAATTTTAGTTAGTATACTATAAATAAAATAGGCACACAATAGCAAACCTGATTAATAAAAGCCATGTTAACGTTGAAACCGTGAGTAGTGCCGCTTCCGGAGTCACGAAGGATTAGCATAGCTTCTTCCAAATTGCTCACAGAAAGCAAAGCTCTTGTTAGAAAATTACGTGCTGTAACATATATTTAAAAGAATTACATCAGATTTATTAATACTAATTTTATAAGGAATTATTACGGGTTTTATTAGGACGAATTCCGATAGTGTCGATTACGTTCATCGTAAAGACGAATCCGTGACGATTAACGTTCATGCAGAATCCAGGTAAAGTTCCGGCGTAGCAGAAGGAACTAAACTTTTCACGACGTTGTCCCCCATCAGAATCAGTGTCCGTAATATCTGCGTGAATGATGTAACAAAGGTGGCGAGTATCTCTAGGGTAATCTTCCGTATGCCCTAAAACTACCTGTGAAGAGCAACGTTAATTAAAAGTGGAATATGGAATATAATTGTAATTACATCTTGTTGGTTGCATAAGATTGATGTACAGCCTTTTCCTGACTGATTAGCTCCCTCATTAACTTCCAGAATTAAGCCATCCATATTTAGCAGCATCAACTACAACAGAAATACAAATAATTAGAAAATTTAAATGCACTGAATATACATGTAAATATATTACCAAATGAAAGGGTACTTGGCTTCCATCTGACATTCCCTCAACTTCTTTGACATAATAGGGAAATCTCTTTTTAATTAACTCTAAAGAGTCTTGGTAAACTGACCGTCCCCTGTCCGTATCGTAAGCTGGAAGTAAACTCTCGATCAGGAAACTGCATTTGTTTACATATTCCTCTATCATAGATTTGAAAGTTTTCCCCTATAAAATCCATAATAAATATAGAGTATTATTTATATTTATTCTTGAAATGTAAAAAAGCTCTACTTACCACATCATAGCCAATTTGATAATGAGTACCGCGGACGTATAAAGATGGTAAAAACATGCGTTCCATTACTATATACGACGAATGACGACGAGTGGCAAGAACAATACAAAACACCTTTTTCACCTGCTCAGTACTAAAGACGTAACGAGCAGTCGACAGATGGCTGTACGTAACGCCAACTGGCGTCAAGGTCTTATGTGTATTTGAAACTAGAAAATAGTAGATCAACTTGCGCGATACACAATCGGTTTTGAATAGCGAATAAAACCAGCTATGCTGTCTTAAACATCTTATTAATTTTTCCCCAAATTTATAGCCTAAAGAATCACTAAACTGAGTCTTACATAGTCGTACATATTCAAGTTATAGTTAAAATAAAAGGATAAGGTTTTTCAAAAATCAAATTTCTAGTGGAAATATGGCTATTGGTTCGCTCGTTTGAGCGCGATCAACATAAATCTTCCATTCCTTCTGCTTCAAATCGAAAATTCCAGTCGCCAAAGTAACTCCATCGTCTTTCTCTGTCGTTTGCCTATAAATCGGATAGTCTGGATCGTCGTCATTGGAGAGTAGATTAGCCACATCTTCGATTGTTTGGGGAAGCCCAATTCGATCCATGACTCGAAGTCGACAAGTGCTGCTCAGAAAACAATTCCTCGTTTTGTTTTCCTCAATTTTTAGACGCAGATATCTTTAGGTTGAAACGAGCATTTAAGTTTCCTATAATAAATTCAAATTCATCTGATATTTTAGGTTACGAATTGCAGCGGACGTGAGATTCTCCCGGCGAGACTGTTAAAAGCGATAACTTCGACTCGGTTTCTTCCGATGGACCGACTTCTACTGTATGGAACAAAATCGGGACATCTTCTTTAGTGATGAACGCCATGTTCACGTTGAAACCGTGAGCAGTACCGCTCCCGGAATCACGAAGGATTGTCATCGCTTCGTCTAAATTGCTCACGGAAAGCAGAGCTCTCGTAAGAAAATGACGAGCTGAAAATAGTAAAATAAATATTGACTCAAATATTTTAACGATTTTATAATTAAATTAGTCTTACGAGTTTTATAAGGACGGATTCCAACAGGATCGACAAGGTTCATCGTGAAGACAAAACCGTGCTTATTGACGTTCATGCAGAATCCTGGCAAATTTCCTGCGTGGCAGAAAGAAGTAAACTTTTCGTGACGTATTGTACCATCAGGATGGATATCCGTTATATCGGCGTGAACGATATAGGTTAAATTTCGAGCAAATCCGGGAGAATCTTCGGTATGTCCAAGCACTACCTGTAAAACCAGAATATTTCTAGTTCTAATGGTAGCTATTCTTAAAATTGGTATTATTACGTCTTGTTGGTTGCATAAGATTGAAGAGCATCCGTTTTCCGAATGCGGTGGAGGTGAACCCTTTACATCTTCTAGAATTACGTCATCCATGTGAAGAAGCATAAGCTGAAAAAATTAATCAATTATTAAACTAATTATTATTCAACTTTTGTATTACATTTACCAGATGAAAGGGCACTTGGCTCCCATCAGACGTCCCTTCTAATTCTCTAACGTACAGCGGGAATTTCGTTTTGATCAAGTTGAGTGAGTAATCGTAAACTGCCCTGCCTCTGCTCGTGTTGTAGGCCGGGAGGAGAGCTTCGTTCAGAAAAGGAGACGACTTGACGTAATCCTCAATCATGCCCTTGAAAGTCTTTCCCTGTAAAAAGTTATCCAAATACCATTTGCATGAGTTTAAATATAAATTTCAAATAAGTAAAACTAAGTAAAGTAAAATTGACTTACCACATCGTATCCAACTTGGTAGTGGCTACCACGGACGTGAATTGTTGGCAGAAACATGCGGTCCATTATGTGACGTGACGCTGTATTGACGATGAGAATTCTGTATTCCGCGCTTTTAGGTTTTTATAGCGAAGTGGAATTTTACCTTGAATATGACAGCTGCAAACCTTGAACGTGACTTTGTTTATGATTTTTTTTTTAAATAAAAAGAATTCTGAATAAGCTGAACACTTTTTGAGAGCTGTGATATGCAAACTGAATACAATGCCGGTGAAATAATGACTAAAATTAAGAAGGAAACAAAAAAAAGTGGAGAACAATAAACATTAAACGTCCTACTTTCCCTTAGGACATACCATCTATGGACTCGGATCTTCCGAAATAGACCGCTAAATATAGAATCTCCTTTATCATTATTTAATGGGTCAATCAGATAAGAAAGTATGATGAAACTTAACAAACCTTGCATTCATATTTATGTTTATTCTCGTCAAACAGGTGAAACTATTATTAGTTTTTGCCCAAGTCAAATAAAAAGCGATTTACTTAAAGTATGTTGAAATAAAGCGCAGTCTTGAGCTACAATTCAAGAGGGAAAATAGCGATTGGTTTACTTTTAAGTGCACGATTCACGTAAACTCGCCATTCTTTCTTAGTAAAATCGAATATGCCCGTCGCTACAGTGTATCCGTCGTCTTTCTCCGTTCCTTGTCTAAAGATTGGATAGTCTGGATCATCCGTATTGGAGAGTAGTGCGATCACCTCGCCGATGTTCGATGGTAGTCCGATCTGATTCATGACTTTGAGGCGAGCGGTGCTGCTCGGCCAGCTGACTTTAGATCGGTCATCGTCGATTTTCAAGCGCAGATATCTTCAATATAAATAAATTTATCTTGTTGTATTATAAAATGCAGTATTTCAGGGAAATATACCTGTTGCATCGAACGTGACACTCATCAGCTGGAACTGTTATATGTGATAACTGCGATTCCATTAGCTCATCCGATGACGATGGTGCGACTTCGACGCTATGAAACACCATCGAACCATCGATCTCCTAATATCAAAGTTATAAATTATTAGAATAATATGATTTTAAGTTATTTTGTAAATATAAACCTGTTGGTTAATAAAAGCCATGTTGATGTTGAAACCTTGGGCAGAACCAGTTCCAGGATCACGAAGGATCGTGAGCGCTTCGTCCAAATTCTTGGCCGATAGTAAAGCTCTCGTGAGGAAATGCCGAGCTGTTGTGCAACACGAATGTTATGCATATAATTAATTAATTAGTAATATTTTAGAAAATCATTTTTACGTGTTTTAAAAGGATGAATCCCGATAGGATTGAGGATATTCATCGTGAAGACGAAACCATGTTTATTAACGTTCATGCAGAACCCGGGCAAATTCCCGGCATAGCAGAAGGAGCTAAACTTTTCGTGAATCTCTTCACCATCTTCATCGGTATCCGATATGTCGGCATGAATGACGTAACAGTTACTAACAGCATTTGCCATTGCATCTTCCGTGTGCCCCAAAACCACCTGTATAAATTGAACCGAATTCATTAAAAGCATTTATAGAAGGCTATAAGTGCATAATAGTTACATCTTGCTTGTTGCACAGGATTGAAGAGCATCCATTACCGGAATCTCCCGAATAATATCCCATATTGGTATCAAGAATCATGTTGCCTATGTGAAGAAGCATCAACTATAACAAAACAATTACAAGTTTTTAAGATAATTTTGGATCTGTATTGCCAATAAAACTTTCTCTTAAAAGTAGATTATATAAGTAAATACCATGTGAAAGGGTGTTTGACTACCAGCCGCTGTTCCTTCCAATTCTTTAACATAATGAGGAAATTTAATTTTCATCGAGCTGACGCAGTTTTCGTACACAGCTCGGCCTTTCTTCGTGTTGTAAGCCGGAATGAGAGTGTCGTGCAAGTAAGCGGACTTTGCAACGTATTCTTCAATCATCAACTTGAATGTTTTCCCCTTAAAAACAAACTTCTATCTTAACTAATTCTTTTCAAAAATGGTTTTTAATTGATTCTTTCTTACCACGTCGAAACCAATTTGGTAAAATGTACCACGAACGTACAAAGACGGTAAAATTGAAGGATTCTGCATTATCTAAATACACAACTGAATGCAACTCGGATAGAAACTCAAATGATGTACATGCGTGAGCAGCAGCAGCAGCAACGATTTCCATACATAAAAAAACCGGAGAAAGTTCGTGCGCGCATTCCAATAATTTAACTTTCGCCAGCACAACACGTTTCGTTTATATAGAACCAAACAAAAAGGAAATGTATTCTTTGCATCAAGTTTCATGAATTTCTCAAAGGTTCAACCTGATCACAAAATAATATGCCATCCCATCTCATCGTTCTCAAATTGGTCTAACTTATACAAACGATTTTTATTTTTTTGGAGACAACACGCACATAAGAAATAAAAGATGATTTATAGACTAGAAGTTTTTAAAAGATGGAAGGTATTGACTATTGACTATAATGATAATAAGGGAGTAAAGTTTTCATATTTCCATGGGAAAGACGGCAATGGGCGGAGTAGAGTTAGCACGGTCAACGTACAGTCTCCACTCTTTCTGGCGAAAATCAAAGATGCCCGTCGCTATGGTAACAGCGATATCCTTCTTAGATGCTCCAGAACGGTAGATTGGATAGTCAGGATCGTCCTGATTCGAAAGTAAATCCATCACATCGTTGACAGTTTGAGGTAAACCGAGACGATCGACGGCACGTTGGCGGCTGTTGCTGCTGTGAACGCAGCATCCTTCCTCTTCTTCAATGTTTAAACGCAAATATCTGATTACAAAGTATGAATTAGGTATTTTTAAAAGAAGTGTATAAGAGATTAATTAACTATACTTGTTGTAACGAGCGTGACTTTCACCGGGCGAAACGGTCAGGATCGAAAGCTGCGATTCACCGTTGGCCGCTGGACCCACCTCCGCGCTATGGAACAAAATGGGTCCTTCCTGTTTGTTACATTTAAAATTAGATTACATTTTATTAAGTAAAGTTTGATTAATTCACTTGGTGGATGAAGGCCATGTTGACGCAGAAGCCGTGGGAAGAGCCGCATCCGGAATCCCGCAGAATCAATTGGGCTTCTTCCAAGTTCCGGGCCGTTAGCAAAGCTCTCGTTAGGAAATGGCGAGCTGGATTTCATATTTAAACATTTTAAAATATATGTAATTCAATTAAAACTTGTAAAAAAGTGGTTACGAGTTTTATCTGGATGAACTCGAAGGGCCTCAATGACATTGATCGAGTAGACGAAGCCATGAGTGTTGATGTTCATGCAGAAGCCGGGCAAGTGCCCAGCGTAGCACAGTGCGCTGAACTTTTCATGACGTAACACACCGGCTTCGGAATCCGTAATGTCGGCGTGAATGACGTAGCAGTGATGATTGGCAGGCGGCAGAGCGTCTTCCGTGTGCCCTAAGATAACCTTTTTCAAATACCAGGAATAAATAGCAAATTTTGAAATTGAATTAAGATTAAACTAATAATGGTTACGTCTTGTTGGTTGCACATGATGGAAGAACATCCATTGCCGGAGTGCTCCTGGTTATGTGAACCTTCGGCAAGGATCATCGTATCCATATGGAGGAGCATTAACTGTTTAATTTAAGTTGAATTAGTAAATTTAAAAAATTATAATTCTAAATTTTTTTGAAAATACTTGATGAAATGGGACTTGGCTACCATCGGCGATCCCTTGAAGCTCTCTGACATAATGAGGAAACTTGGTTTTCATCAAGTTGAGCGTATCACGGTAAATGAGTTGTCCTCTACGAGTATTATAGGCAGGTAAAAGTTGGTTACTCAGGTAACTCGACAGCTGGACATAGTCCTCGATCATACACTTGAAAGTCTCGCCCTATTATTCACAACTAATGAGTATATCTTTTTTTAATTGAAAAAAGAGTATTACGCTTACCACATCGTAACCAACTTGGTAAAAAGTTCCACGGACGTACAAGGACGGGAGAAATTTTCGTGACTCCATTATTATCCTTTCACTGCAAAGAGCGGAATGTTTGAATCAGGCACAAACAAGGGCCTTATTTAAAAAAGGAAAGAATCCTTACAAAAGATAAAAAAGAAAAGATAATCTTGTTAACCAATGTCGGTTTAGTTTTTTATTTATTATTACACTCGATACACCTTGATGCAGTATAATACGCAATCGACTGCGTAAGACTATGAATGTCATTTATATTCCTATCGGAATCCGTATAGTCGAAGTTATGATAAAAATTCCCCTTATATTATTGACGATCCTTGAGTCAAACCACTTGTTTAATCCACTTGGCGCTAGTTTAAACGTAATACAAAATGCACTTACCTTAACAATAAGTTCAATTTTACGAAGAAATTGAAAAGTCATAACACGAAAACAGCTAGTTATTATAGTAGCCACTCTTGAAGAAATCAAAAGGCTCACACAAACATACTTAATATAATTGAAATTGTATACTGTACTTACTTATTTAGTAAGAGATGTTGAAGAAGAAGAAGCATGTTTAAATATCTATAGATTATTAATTCAAGACATATTTCCACTTTATATAATAAACAATAAAGCGCGGAAGAAGCAGAAAAACAAAACTCATTGCAAGTCGAGCATATTTATGCTGGATTTCAAACCATTTATAGTGCATATAATAATTCCGGATCAGTGATTTTAATATGTAATAATAAAGGGTTACAATGAAATTGAATTATATGTATCATATGCATGGAACATTCAAACACTTCTATATATGCAAAAACTAATAAACAGAAGCACAGCGTGCGTTTAATAATTGTATATAATATGCACGGCACACAGGATAAATTCTGGTTTAAATATAATCATATCATAGCCGGCCAATCTGGTAAATCATCATCCGACTAGAAAATACTTGTCATGAAGTCGCTATAATTTACCAGAATGTCATTCCACCGCTGGATCCTCCAGTCAAATACTATTAAGAGAGAGAAGTAAAAATAGCCTTTAAAAAATTGAAAATAAATGAGAAGCTAAAAATAGTATAGCCTACATTGTCGGGTCGTTGGCCGATGACGACATTATGGCCACTGGCAGCAGCAACCTGCGCTACATTCGGGGCGATACCCGGTGGAGGTGGTGGAATTCGGGCTTGTGAAGTGGAATTAAAACGAGCACCAGCATCAAACCCACCCTAAATAAGAATAGAAAATCTTGTTAATTAATTTGTTTAGTATGAATGATAATAAATGTCTTACTGGGACAACAAAAGTGGCCGGACCCTGAGTGGGTTGAACCTGGACTTGTTGTTGCTGTTGATAGGGGCTTTGATTATACATCACAGGTTGTTGTTGAGGGGCTCCATAATATGGAGCTCCCGCTGGGATCTGACCAGGAGGAGCCTGATAGTTTCAAGAAGGTTAAAAACTTGAAGAACTGAATGAACTTGTTATGACAATACCCATTGCTGATTTGGGACATAATTGTTGGGAGCGACAGGATGATTTAAAGATTGTTCATAAGATGGAGGTGGTGCCGGCATCCCCTGGCTGTAGGGTCCCTGCATTGCCGGGTTGTATGGTGGTTGTGCCTGCATCATTGGGTTGTACATGGGCTGGGTTGGATACAGCACTGGCTGCTGCAATGGAGGTTGAACAGGGTAAGCAGGCTGCTGCTGCTTCTCTCCTGACTTCTCATCTTGATAATATAATGAATTATTGTTAACTCAAACAAACAGTAATATTATCTAATTAATGGTGGAAATCAACTTACTCTTTTTGGGCATCTTTTTCTTTGAGGTGATTTCCTGTCAATTGGATAAAGTTTTATACGTGTTGATACAACTAAATAGAAGTATGAAATGTGACGTGAATTAGATAAAAAAAACTACCATTGGATGTAGCTTGCTGCTAATCATTGAATTTCCACAGTTACGCAAGCAGCCGAAAACTAAGGGCGATGAGTAAACACTGGATAACAATCCATAGTTGCCAATACGGTTGCAACCTTAAACTTTTACACCACGGTCGGTAGCTAAGCTTACGCCACCTTGCTCACGCTGAACAAATTAATAATACAACATGATTTCTTGAAAAAAATTAAGAGGCTTTCGTGTAATCTCACAATTCATCCTTAAAACACTTGAGGTATAGACGCACACACATTATAAGAACTTATTCGATTTTAAGAAAAGGGAGAAGAGAAAAAAAAAATTGAAAACCGCCGTCTATGAGAAAAATAAAAGAAGACTGAGCGAAAATAGACGGAAGTTTTAAAAAACCTGATTGGAAACTGAGAAAGGGAATTGTAAAAAAAGAAGAGTATCTCAACGAGACGAGAATGTATCGCATTTAGGAATATATGGCAGCTACTTTTCTGATGGCGTTTCTTCTCCAGCTAGTGGTGCCAACAGGAAAGGGAGTTTGTCGTGCGCGTACTGGAGTCGGTAGAGGAGATCAACGCTGCAGCCGTGCTCGGCAAGCAGTGAAAACTTGAAGGTACGGAAATTCTTCCGCTCGTCAATCACTGTAACGGCGCCCATCAACGGGCAGAGGATCAACTTGACGTGGTCCTTGAAGTAGTTTATCTATAAAAAGGAATATAAGATATTAATAAATAAGTAAAGTTAAATGGCTAGAAAATTATATTTAAATTACCTGGAGCGTGCCAGATGTCAGGTGCATCACAACTGCCCGGCTGGTGCGGAACCACTGACGGAGGAAAGGCAAACGGAGATGCTCGTCACCGTCCCTCGGCACTACGGAAGCTCCAGTTTTGATCAAATGCTCCTGCATGTATGATCGGAAGTAAGCCAGCAGTTTTACTTTCTTGCTCAATACTGGTGGATGCTGATCCATTGTGTAGTAGAGCTCGTTTCCATTGCGTTCCACATACTGGATGGTCCTACAAAAATAATTTTAAAAATATTTTAGCCAAATTTAAAATAGAAAAGAATTTAAACTTGCTTACTTTCCGTCAACCAGCAGTAAAAGTTTGGTCAAATCGTTGAAAATCACACCGATTGTGTCATCACTCAGCTGATAACCAAAGCCGTATTTATCCGAGTAGTCGACCCATTTGGAAATCCATACCATCGGAACGGCAGCTGGATCTTCAGCTTCGTCTAAATGAATAAAAGTTTAATAAGAATCTTACTTATTATTAAAAATAATGATAATATTACCCATCATGATGGGCATCTTTTGTGAAGGACTGGCTGCAAAGAGGCGCTTCAGCTGCTGCTGAAGTTCTCTGAGAAGCTTTTCAGGTGGAGGTCCAGTGGTGTAGACATTGGCAGCGTCGTCCCCATTCAGGTCATGAGGAGAGGCAAATCCATCCCCTTTAATCATCATAAAATATAAAATAAAACAAGCTGAAATAGAAAAATAAATAGCGAAAGACCTTGAGGTTGTTCGGAAACTCCTGCCAGGATGCCTGCACCTTTGCTCTCCCGGTTGAACTCTCCAAGAGGACGTCGAACGGCTATAATGCTCGTATTCAATTTGGCATCGAACCGAGGAGCCATGGTGAGGCAGGACAAGGGTAGCCGGGTCGGCATGTAACCACACGTCATGAACTCATCGTGTAAGACGGCATCTACATTAGGTCTAAAAATTTAAAAGAAAAATTAAAATATGAACGAGACTGGTAGAAAAAAAGTTAATTTACCTGCAGTTTGGATCTCCTTGAAGCATCCGAGTGATGAGGGCCCGGGCAAGTGGACCGATCCGGGATGGAATGTGATATTCGTTCCTCTTGATCTTGCTATAAGTATCTTTAAGAGACTGGGTCTCGAAAGGTGGACGGCCAACCAATAGAGTGTACCTGGAACAAGACTCAAGATTGTTATCTGGAATAATTATAAAAAAGGTTTAACTTACAGAATACAGCCCATGGACCACACATCTACTTCGTAGCTGTGGCCTTTCTTGCTTAGCACCTCCGGAGCGATGTAGTTGGGCGTACCGCACAATGTCCTAGAGAGAGATTAAAAAAGATATTGAATAAATAAATAAATATCAACAAGTGGTAAAAATGTAAAATAAAAATTTATTACTTTTTACGTTCGCCACTAAAGTCCAATTTAGTAGCCAAACCAAAGTCACCAATCTTGAGCTCCATGTTGTCATTTAAAAACAGGTTTCCAAGTTTCAGGTCCCTGTGAATCATCTTGTTCTCGTGCAGGTACTTGACACCCAGGAGGAGCTGGTGCATGAAGTATCTTGCCTCCGGCTCTGTGACAGCTTTCCTCCTCTTGTGCAACTCCATCAAACTCTGTAAATAAGAGATAATTGTAGAATAAATAAACAAATTTAATTGAGAATAAAATGATTACCCTTCTTTTGCAGAGCTCTAGCACCACATACACAAAGTTGTTGTCTTCAAAGAAGCTGTGGAAACCCACAATGTGTTCGTGCTTGAGGCTGCGGTGGATGGAGATTTCTTGAGCCATCTTGTCCTTCTGATGAGGCTTTACAAGAAGCTGTTTAGACACAATCTTTCCAGCAAAGATCTGCCCATTGTCAATATCGGTGAGCTCGTAGCATTTTGCAAAGCCACCCTGAAAATTGAAGTTGGACACAAATAATGAAACTGAAAATTGTCTCTATTCATAAATAAACGTATATAATAAATATTTGTCTATACCTTTCCGAGAAATCGACCTCTTTGGTACCGTTTTTTGGCCCCCACATCACAAAGGATCTCTGGAATCAAGTCAGGTCCCGGTTCGCTGGGCTTGATACTGGTCATTTTCACACGTAAAAATCAAGGTTTAGACGATGGCTATTACTAAAAAATCACACTCCGAAATGATGTGACAGTTTGGGGCTAAAAAGATGGCTAAAACACGAAAATCCGAAAAAAGTTTCCTCTCATGCAGGAAACTTTATTAAAGAGCCCACAAACTTGTACCGAGTTTGGTTTTCGACCAGTAAAAGCCCCTTACACCCCTCAGCACCCTCTACAGAAACACTTTCCCCCCAATTCGAATTCGTAACGGGGCGACGTTGCCACAGTCTCGCATCACGAACATTTTAAGTAAACAATTTGAATTTGTAATAATCAGTCAGAATAAATCAGGTTAAAAATAGAGAAAAACATAAATTTTTATTATTTGAATTTATCTATTGGTTAAAGTTGTTTTATTTTTCAAGTCTGGATGCTTGGCTACTACGCTTCGTCTAGGAACTAAAATTGGCGGGAATCCTAGCAGACGGCGTTATTGAAGTAGGCCGCTTTATGAATTTTGTGTTGTTTACTTCCAAATTTGCAACTTTTTCATCAAGTTTTTCTCCAATATATTCTTTTATTTTATGTTTTCAATATATAAATTAGCTGAAAATGGATTCTGAATTTCCCGATGAAGACGATGAGTATGAAATGAGGTACGCGGATGAGTTTGAACTCATGAACGAACTAGGTAACTATTTTCGTCAAATATCGCGTGGAGAGCACACTCATCCTATTTTGACACCTTACAGATTTTGATGAGGGTAAACCCCCCATACTTCCTAAAGGGCATGATGTGAAGGTAAAGAAAAGCCTTAAATTTGGTGATGCTGATAGCAACCAAGGCAGCCTAGCTAGTTCAAGCATGAGTGGATATAACACCCCCACCCCGGATGAAGCTAGCAGAAAAAGGCAGCAGGATGATGTATTTGGTTCACTGTCTGATGATGAAGATTTAAGTGGAAGAGGTATCTTGCATTTTTACTAATTTAATTTCTAATATGTAATAATTCTTCAAATTTTTACATTTTCAGCTAGTAATCCATCTAAAAAAGCCAAGAATGATGCTGGTATTGCAGATACAAGAAGCCAGTTTCAAGAGAAAGCAAAACCTGCTTCTACTGTTGGAGCTCAGCCATACAATTATGATTTCATTACTACTGCTGCACCAGTGCCAAGATCCAAAAGATATGTATACCGATTGGTGCCCGACGTACCACATCAGAATATCACCGCACATTCTGGACAAAAACTGTACATACGAATGATTTCGGAAGATTTATTCAAGGAAAAGGTTAATTAATTAATTCACATCTTTCTTTCGCTGTATTTTTTTTCTACAATTTTTTATTTTATTTTTCTTAACAGGAAAATACGCTACTTTCAAAAGGACATGGGAAGCTACTGAAAGTCTCTATTCAAAGTCTGAAGCAACAAGTAGAGAACGAGGTATATTATACAAATAAATTATTAATTAACACTGCTGCAATCAAAGGCGTAGCCAGAATATTTTAATGGGTGGATTTGGGTTGATTTTTTCAAGCTTAATTAATTAGTTATTTTTTTATTTGTTACTTAACTATGAGTAGTTACTGGTGAGGCGTTTAAAAAAGCCGTATTCTTAAACTGTTCGTCTAGGTCGATTCTTGACCGAAATGACCAGCTCTGGAACGTCTTTTTTCTACGCTATTCAGTAAACTACTGAAATTCTGAGGGGATCCTCTCTTCCTTTTATTCCTTTGTAGAAGCAAGAGCAATGCAAGCTATGTGACCTTGTGGAAAGCTTTTTTAAAATCCCTAATGCTTTGTTTCGACGAGCATTTCAAGGTAAATGAGGGGGCATAGGTATAGTTTTCTCCCATGGGCGTAGAGTTTTGGCTTACAATGCGCAAGGGGGCATAATACATGTACACTCGGTCACGTATTATTATAGTTCAAGAGCACAAGATTCAAGATAAAGAATAATCGTTCTAATTTAAATGTTTATCATTCATCGCTGCAATCCAGCCTAATCAAAATCTTTTTCTAAACTAGAACCGAGTCAAAGCTAGTCAAGTATCGGACGAGCAGTTTGAACATCGCCTTCGTCAACTGGAAGATCTTGACTTTAAGCAGGAAATCTCTACCGATATTATTGATGAAAAGGCGACTACTAAAAATTCCAGTGATCTGTGGGTGGAAAAGTACCGACCGAAAACCTACCTCGACCTTTTAAGTGAAGAAAATGTCAACCGCACTCTCCTTCACTGGCTCAAATTATGGGACAAGGCGGTTTTCAATAGAGAAGTCAAAATCAGAGCACCTAAAACTGAAGATTCCGCCAAACCCAAATGGGCATCCGGCCCATCCGAAAACAATAACAAGCAGCCGTTCGACCCTGCCAATAATAAGAACAAAAAATTTGAAAAATTCAGCGGTAAACCAAACCAAGCTAATGCGGACGGAGGGCTCAAAGAAGAATTAGATTCATCTGGAAGACCATTACAGAAAATTGTCCTTATTAGTGGACCGCCCGGTTTAGGGAAAACAACTTTGGCTCACGTTGTAGCTCTTCACGCCGGTGAGTTATTACCTTATCTTCCAAATAAAAGTTAAATCTTTTAATTTATCTCTTTTCTTAGGATACAATCCAGTTGAGATGAATGCCAGTGATGACAGGAACGTCGAAGCTTTCAAGTTACAGCTGGAAGCCGCTACTCAAATGCGCTCCGTTCTTGGGATGAGCTCCCGCCCAAACTGTTTGATTATTGATGAAATTGACGGAGCTCCGGCGGTTTGTCTTCTATTTTTCGTTACTTTTGAGCTTTTTATTCATAAATCTTTCAATTATTCAAGGCTTCCGTTTCATTTCTCGTTAATGCTCTTCAAGCGCAAGAGACGTCCAAGGACAAACCGGCGGGCGCCGGTAAGAAGAAGAAGAAAGGGATTAATTTAGTTTCTCGGCCCGTTATCTGCATCTGTAATGAACTCTACACGCCTTCACTTAGGCCTCTACGACAAGCTGCTCTCGTACTACAATTCCCGCCCACTAATCCTTCCAGGTTTCAAACGAACTAAGTGCATTATGTAGGATTCTAAGTTGACCCATTTCCATTTTTAAATAATTTAGGTTGGCACAGAGGTTGATGTCCATTTCCAAAGCCCACGCACTGCAGACAGATATGTCGGCTTTGCTAGCTCTATGCGAGAAGGCGGACTATGATATCCGATCCTGCCTAGCTACTCTCTATTTCCTGAATACGCTTAAAAGACCACTTCGCTATAGCGACGTTCTGAATATCAACATAGGCAACAAAGATAGTCACAAGAGTCTATTTGAAGGTAATTTTTAAAAATAATTACAACTTACTCTGCTATAATTGGCTTATCGTATCTTTTTAATTAAGTTTGGCAGGAAATTTTCCATATTCCGAGGCCCAAACGGCGTCAGTATATTGAAGTTCGAGACCGAGATGCCCTCCTTCCTATGGCTCCAGATGTTGATGTGCCTTTGGAGCCTCACGCTGGTGAAACAGCCTCTATTTCAGCCCGGTAGAATAATTTTTTTTCAAATTACAATTTGTCGAGCACTTTATTTATTTATTTTTTCATAGTTTTGCTAATGTGCTCCACTCTGTCCATTCTTGTGGAGAGTACGACCGGCTAATGCAGGGCGTCTTTGAAAACTATCCAACCATCAAATTCAAGGATAGTTACATGAGCTCAGTAAGTTATTACAGACATAATTTTATTACAACTTTCATTAATAATTTGTGATTCTACTCAGGTTTGCACGGGATTGGATTGGATGTGCTTCTACGATCTTCTAAATAAAGAAATCCAGCATACTCAGAACTATACTACGTACGGATATCTACCTTACGCCTTCGTGGGTCTTCATTTCCAGTTAGCGGCCGTTCTGGCCCAGAAGATCAAGTTCCCCACCGCTCAAACCGAGGTTTTCTTTTATTAAATCAATCTTATTATCGATATTTTAACTTTGGATTTTATTCAGTTTAAAACGAAGAAAACTCAAAATGAGAGCATCATCGCCTCCATGGTCCAGGATTTAAAAGCCGGCGTCCGGGTGACCAGTAATGTGTCGACCATCATTCAGGAAATCATCCCATTTGCCCTTCCAATTATCACGCCCAACTTGAGACCGGTATATAAGATCACTTTCTAAATGTCAATTCAGATCGCCTGGACCTTATAAATAGATAGAATTTAATTAGAAGACATTTAATTATTCATTTGGTGTACATAGGTGAGTGCCCAGCTGTACAGCGCCATTGAGAAGGAGCAGATCCAGCGGGTGATGGATGTCATGATCTCCTACAACTTGACCTACCGGCAAGAAAAGACGGCCGAAGGAGCGTACCGCTACATCCTCGAACCGTAATTAATTAAGTGACATTACCACATATCCGTTTAACCTTCAATAATCATTTTATACCAGGAACATCGAGCAGGTGACCACTTTCGGCTTAGGAGACGGCCAGAATAATAATCGACGCTCGCTCACTTACAGCGTTAAGCAGATGCTGGCCAGAGAAATTGAGCTGGAAAAGATGCGTCAATTTGAATCCAATCTCGGACCTGAGATCAAAGCTCCATTAGTTCCTGATGCTCCCGCTGCTCCTGCTGATGTGGAACCGGTTTTTATCCAGCCTCCGCCCGCTATTGCTCGATCACTAACTCTCAAACCGAAAGCTATTACCGAGTCCAGCAAAGTGAGTTTTTATATAAATATTTCTCTTTTTCAAGAAAGGATAAATGATGAGTAAAAAGCGATCCTTTTGATATGGTAATTGTTTTTTCCTTAAAAAAAAAAAAATCTCTTCACGGCCGAGCGATCTTTTCTAGAGGGGCTATTGGCTTGCAAATCAGCGGTCCATATTTCCTCTCTCAACCGAAGAAGAATAATGGAGTAGTAGGGTAAAAAGCGGATGCTGCGGAGAGCTCCTACCCCATCAAAAAGTTGGGGTCCCAAAGCGATTGTCCTGGATTATATATCCTTTTTCCTACTTTAATATGCATTTATTACGAGGTGGGCATCATCATCATCAGAGAGATTCTCTTCTTTAGAAGAAGAAGTCTGGTCCGGAAGTAATTGGTGGTGTAATGTACTGAGCGGCCGGAATATCGTTCACTCCGGAAGAGCAGTGGGAAGGAGCGTTTCCTGCCAAAGAAAACAAGGATCTCTTTTTTTTTTGCTTCAGCACTTCCCCCCTCTTTACAGATTTATGTACTGTATACTCTTTTCATCTTTTGACCGTAATCAACAGCAGAACACAAAGAAGGACCCTCTCTCTTTTCATCCGTATACCACCCGCTGGATCCCTTCTTTCCCATATCGTAATCGGCTTTATCTCAAACAGTTCGATTAGCTAGAAAGAGAGAGAGGGGAACATATGAAGAGGGGTGTTTGGTGACACGCGTTCCCTTCTTTTGTATACTTTGTGTATTGTAAGTCTATTATAAGAGTCCTTCTCTCTTTTTTATTTCAAAATGATCCTATTGTCACGCGGTAAATTAGTGGGTTTTTCTCTCTTTTAGAGATTAAGTTTTATTTAAGAGGAATTGGATGGATAGATTGTGATGGAAAGAAGGAATAGAAAAAGGTGTTTGATTGATATGATTGGATGGGATCGTATGTGGAAGAAATAAGATGTGATGGACGTGGAGCGGCGCTGTCGAGGACAGATTCGATTTGGACTGGACGTCCTGACCGTCCTGTCCCAAGCTGATTGCTCCCTGTCACGCTACTCGTTTGATTCCTTGGTTATATAAGCTATACGCTACCAGTCAATCGAATCATTTTCCTCCGCAAATGGGATCGACTCAAAGGAATATCAATCCAGAAAATGTCAAGAGACAATATATATTCTTGTTCTATCTTATTCAATAGCTGGATAAGATGTTATCTCATGCGCTATTCTGATGATAATTATTACTCATAATTGGGATAGTTCTGATCCTCTCTAATGGTACACTTAGCATATGGTAGCAGTAGTGAAGTAGCGTAGTGGTAGCACACCCACTCACGCCTGGAAGAGTTATTTACTAGCCATGTAATACAAGTTGTTGGTCTAATACTACTCTTGATGGTGATGAGGATCTTCTGCACCTTGTAATTGCCATGAATTCTGATCCTCTCTAATAATCCAGTAGTTATAATTGTCTCTACACAACTCGGAGTTTGTATAGTATTAAACGCCCACTTGCAGTCGGAAGAGTTATTTATCAGTTGAATGTGTACACTCTGATGATAATGAGGATCTGTGGCACCTTGTTTGTAAATTGTGATGATCCTGATCCTGTCTAATAGTCTACTTACCATCCAGTAGGTAATACGCTCCGCGGATTAGATGTTTGAAAACTTCCAAGTTTATCATTGCGACGATTGTTGCGTTGTATATAGTATTCATTATCTAATTGCTTTCCGCTCCGCTGGATCTCATCCGCACACTCGCTAATGGAGTCAAGCGGGAGGGGGCGATTGACGGGCGCCCTCTTCATTGTACACAAAGAGAGAGTAATCGGCGGCCTCTTCTCTTTAGGCATCAGGCCGCTCTTTGGTCCGTCTTCCGGCCTAGAGTTTTTACTATATAAGAACGGAAGGCACAAATGGCTCTCCTCGCCGGCAAACGCCCCGGATGAAAAAGAAGGGAATAGAAACCATCAGCTCTAGCTTCGAAAGAGTGTTGCTGTTGTAGATCCGGAAATGCCCGGCTGGATAGAAAAGGATACAAAGCGATCCTTTCCTTTGTGTTTCAACTTCAAAAGAAATCTTTTCTCTCTTTCGCACTATATTCTCAATTAAAAAAGCTATCCTCACTCTTGGTTAATCCAATCATTTCTACACCTAAGAAAGAAGAATAAATTTCTTACTAATTTCAAAAAGCGCGCGCCTTCATCAAAAGCTAATCATGCATAAATTTACCTAAAAAAAGTGTTGGTCCAGGCAATTTTATTTTTATTCCTATCTAAAGACGTGGTGAGGATATAGTGCTCCCCTTTTTTTTCTTTTTTTGAGCCTATTAGTCGCTCCATTTCACTAAGTTGCCTTAGCACTTTTTGGCCCTCCTCTCAGCAGCTTGGGTACTTTTTTCTCCATCATCAAACTGATTTGTTATTTCATTTGGCAGGCAGCCACCGATTTTTTCGGACGGCCACTCCGGACGCCCACCAAGAAGAAGAACGCGGATGGTAAGTGCCTAAATCATTACGGACCACTGGATCCCTTTATGATGAATCATTTTTTTTCTTTTCATTTATCATTTTTTTTAGGTTCCATTGAGACGTCTGAAAATGATGTTTGGTACCATTTCAAGGAAGGCTACAGCAACGCTGTCCGGCGGAACGTGAAAATATCAGATTTCATGTGAATTACACGAATAGTTTTGGTCTCTAAAACACCGTGTAATACCGAATAATAAATACATATTGAAAAAGTTTTTGGGAGGTAATTAAAAGTTTATGAAAATTGAATTATAAAGCTACCCACAATTAAGACTAGATTGGATAAGAAAGAAAAAAAAATTTTGCTTCTTGCTGGCCATTGATGAGAGGTTTAAAAAGAACGTAATAACATACAAAGCTGAGCTGGGATGAGGGTTGAAAAAAAAAAGTTAAAAAAAAAATTCAATCTAATCGGATGCCGGATTGTTATTGGCCGTTTCGGCAGCTTCAGCCGCTTCTTTGGCCGTCTTATTCCTCTGCTGTTGAAGATGGAATTCCATGGCGTGCTGCTGGAGACTCGCCAAAAGGACGGCCGAGTGTTCGTGCGCCTTCCGTCTCAACTCTTCCACGCTGCCTCCGCTTCCGGATGCGGAAGACGTCTCGCCAAGCTGAGCGAAACCGGGGAAAGCGGAACTGCCGGCTCCTCCAAACAGGTTGTGATGATGAGGAGCTGAACCAAAGAGTCCCGGTAGATTTAAACCGCCGATCGGCCTCGGTTTAACCGGGCAGTACGGGCACAATCCTGAAAATCCTTTTTTAAAACATGAAATTTCAATATCAAATTGAATTCTGAATAAACTAAATTGAGTTATATACCATGAAGGGGTGAGTGGAAAAGTGATGAACTGCCGGAGGAGCCGGATCCCATATGGTGATGGTGATGCCCGATGGGGAACGAGCGCGATGCCGGGTAAGTCGGAGAAGAGGAAGGGACAGTGGCGCCAGAGGTGGAAGCGGTGGGAGAGAGGAACGGTGGCGGAGGCGGCGGCGGCGGCGGCCGGGTGCCCAGGGGATTGGAATGGTGGTGGTGGTGATCCAGCAGGCCCCTCAATCCACTTAAAGAGAAATAGAAGGGAGGAGGAACGAGGGCGGTAATGGAAAGGCATTAATATGTGGGCAAATCCTGCAGGATTTTGGCTAGCTAATTATTCTTATTACCCCGGAAGGGGAAACTACTTGCTACTCAGAAGATATGTCACCATAAATATTCAATTATTATTACGTTTTGTGTGGTATAAGGAAGTGCTATTACTTAAAAAGTTGCGACCTTTACGTCTGCCTTTCTGAGTAATTGATACAAGCTAGCATAGGCGACCTTTGATGTCTAGTGTAATAATTAATGTGGATTCACTTTAGTAATGAATCAAAGAAAATTTCTGCGTTCGTGCCGCGCATAACTTGTTCATTCAAGGGTAATTCCACCCCCATGATCCTAGAAGGAGTGAGTGATCAACACTTCCGTCTACGACCGAGACGGAGTAGGCCGGAAGAGTGGATCGACATCAGTATAGGGGTTGCATCTTTACGGCTCATTGCACTCGTCGCAATCCAATAACAATAGATATACATTTATAATAGAAGAGTAAAACTATATTCACCTGTGTGGAAATAAATGAGATCCAATGTAAGGAGATCCGAACGGGAAAGCGCTGGTGCTGGGCAGCATTTTGGCAGGATCGGCCAGTAAAGTCTCCACAGCGGGCTTACCAGTCACTACTGCGGGACTACCGGCTGAGAAGCCGTCCTCTTCATCAGCTCCACCATTGCGACTGACGTTTCGCTCTCCAGATACGGAGGAATGGTCGTCTTCCTTGATCTCGACGACGACAGGAGCGGCCACCAAAGTTCCATCGCTGCTTCTGTAAATTTAAATGATGAAATATTTACGGAACCATTACATAATGCCTGCTATAAAGAGCCAAGTTTAAGCTCTTTAGGAGGGTATTAAACTTACACGTCATCGACGTCGATGTTGGCGCCGGGCTCGTAAGATGAAGAGGACGCTCCGGGTGCCATACCGGTAGAGCTGCTCGATTCCCTCTCTTCATCCCCAACATTATTCTGAAAAGAGGATTGAAATAAGATTCAATTGAAGTATACTTGATTGAATTTCAATAGCTTTTAGAATAGGTCATGTAATACCTGATCGACGCTGCTGCCTGATGGGGCGCTACTCATACCAGCTCGATCCTGAAGATCTTCTTCTTGGCGTCGTTTCTGTTCGTCCTTCATCCTCTCCGTTTTCCGCCACTTGGCTCTCCTGTTCTGGAACCAAACCTGTTATAAAACGAAATAAATATCATGTTCCCATTTAGAATCAAAGCGAGGTATAGAATTTTATCGTTTGAAAAACCCCTAAAAAGGAGTAGATCATATCCCCTGACGACATTTTATACTCAAGAGCAAGAACTCTTTTAGAATGTGTAAAAAAGAGGTGTTGGGGGTCTTTTCTTTTATTCAAAGCGCACTTTGAGAGTGTAAAAGGAGCACGACTCAATCAGGATTTTCCTTAAAGGTTCTCTTCTTGATATACGAAAAAGATCCCCCTTCAAATGTATAGCTAGTCCCCTGTTGAAAAATTGAGTTGGCTTTCTGTATAGCTATACGCTGCGGTGTCACATCAAGAACCAACTTGATTGGCTCCAGACGTGGTTTGAATGCTTCTTCTTCTTTATATATTTTCACTTTCAAAAAATAAATTTTCTAGAAGAAGAAGGAGAAGCTGTCTGTCTGTAATCCAATGAGAGAATCCCAAAAGAAGAGGATACTCTTTTTTTTCAAAAATGACTCAAAGGGGAATGTGAAAAAAGAGTGAGACACAATCAAGCCCTCCACCACCAATCGAGTTATCGGCAAAGAGAGGAGGAGGATCGCAGGATCCCTTGGCGTGTGTGTCGGTGATGAACCCCCGCTCGTCTTCTCAATGTTATATAACGGTGTTACACTCCAAATTAGCCCCGATCAAAGCGGCATTATCCCATCAAGCCCAGTTCTCTGCTGTTCTGCTGCTGCGATCCTAACGCCCAAGGATCGGTTAACCTCATTTGGAACCCCTTCTCTATACAAGCTCACGTCTCTATCGTGCTGATGTGCTCCTCCCAGTCGATCCCTTTCTATCTCATTAACACGCTCCTTCCCTCTCCTTTCCAATCTCTTAGATATATATATATATGTGTGTATCTATAGCCCGCCACATTTGAATTTGAAACCAGCCAATTGGATCAACGTAAAGGGCTCTACTCTTCATATCAATTACGCAGAGCAGTCTGACATTTTCTATATAATCAGTACTTGATTTATTATCAATTTTGCAACGTTGCACTTTAAACTTTTCGTAGAAAAAACAAACAATATTGATCTTATCTAAAGGGCGAGATGAGGTATTATATATAGCTCTATCGCCTTAAATGACAAGATCATAAATCGCAATCAATTTAGATAAAGAGCTTCGTAATTGATTTTTAGCAATATGCCACCATTAATCTCCTTATATAAAAACTGGTAAATTATAGTCTTTTTATATCCTCTTACAGCCTACACGTTATAACTGATTTAAAGAATATTACCTGAACGCGAGCTTCAGTCAAGTTGATTTTCATAGCCAAATCTTCACGCGTGAAAACGTCCGGATAGTGGGTCTGAGCGAACGCGTTCTCCAACTCTTCCAGCTGAATGGGTTAGATTAATCATTCATTTATCATATAGGCCTATAAAATAATTGACTTAGAGGATGATGAATTACCTGCTGAAGAGTGAACGTGGTCCGATTCCGCCTCTGCTTCCTTCGTGCTAGGGACTCGTCGTGAATCTCAGAGGCATAGGGATAAGGTGAATCTGAATATGTAATAGACTAATATATTAGACTATATATACTTGACACATAATAATTATCAAGAAAAGAGCCGCCCGCCTTGATGCGATGCGGTAATTCTCACAAATTCACGACTCCCGCGGGACCCCTGATCAAAAAGGGGGGCTCCAAATCGAGACTGACAACATATAGGGGACTATATGGACTAATATTAACAGGGCCCGTCACTGAAAGGGTCTCTGCTGTCCCTGACACGGCTTTAGCTGAGGGGAGGAACTCGTCGTCCTCCTCCAAGAGGATCAAGTGCGGGAATCCTTAGGCCGGCCACGGGAGAGGGTGAACCCCTCCTTAATGGTTCCTAATGCACTCGCCGGTCGGGCGCGCGTATATTTATATATAAGAGGCTCTAGGATGTTTTTGTCCCTCCGCGGATTCGACTGCTGCTCCGGCAAATAATGATCTTATCTCTATCTATAAATCGTTGTGTAAAAGCTGTACATTATTGAACAAAATAAAGGGACTTACAGGTCAGAGATGGAGGTCCGACGGCGAAGGCGCCGGGCAGCTCCAGAGCTGATTGAAGCCGACTGGCTATCGAAGGATGTAGGCTAGCCGGTGGGTAATGGTAGCAAAACATTCTCGGTGATCTTCCTTGGTCTTCCTAATTTTTTTTTTTGTTAATGATAAATCGAATTAGTTTATATAGTATAGTATAGTATTTAGACTCGATTAACGAGGAGTCGATTCTCTTTCTTGCTATAATATCCTGTTGGAAATTGGAGGGATAATTAAGAGCAAGAGATCCATTTTCCCCAGAGGTATAGATAGGGTCAATTGGATCAGCAGCACAACGGCCGGGCATCACGAAATTGTTAGCGCGAGTCAAAGCTCTTTTCAATATATAACTATAAAACAATTGAATACTAATACATTGTATTTTCTATAGCTAAATATATACCTTGCGAATCACGTTCTTTGGACACGCAATTAAGACGAGTTGATTTCACTCTTCTATATACTAATAATAAGCTTGATGTACACACAGAGAAGAGTATAGAGAGCTCAAGGGACAGAGGCCCAATTGGATCAGTAAGCCCGAGCGGCGTTCAAATGAAGCGGGCCCGATATCATTAGGACAGAAGGGGGGGCTGGCCTTATCTAACAAATAGTTTTCCCCTTCTCTCTATCACGCGTTTTGATTGGCTCTCTCTCTATCATACACATTGACGACGGTATAGAATGATATCAACTTCTCGGGTAGGTCTCTCTCTATGAGGCGCGCACGTATAACAACCTTAAAGAGATTGGGCCGCACGGCTCTCTCTCATCCCTTTGTGATGTGTGTCTGCATATAATCAAATCACAACCCAACGCGCCTTGATGATGATGACGAGCTAATGAGCCGCACATACTACTTCATCTTATAAAGCCTATAATATAAATTCTAAGAATTGCAAAGAACCAAGATAAAGAGTAAAATAGTTTACTTACCACGGTATCTGAGAGAAAATTACGGATGATGGATGTAATAATATGCAACCTATCGACTCTGTTATTGTGGATGATATCCTCTCTGATCTCTGTGAGGTATCGCTTCTTATATATCTCGGTTTTTCTCCCCCCGGATTGAATAGGGAGCGAATACTAGGCGCAGGCGCCGGTCATCCACCAAAGAGACGAGAGGAGGGCGGCATCAAGAGGGACCGTCCCTGTTCCGGTCGGCCGTGTCTTGAACGAATCCCGAACACTCCCGCTTTTTTTTACATGTTGTCTACAAAGTTATTATAATTCCAGCAGCTTTGTATGCTTCTTCTGTCCATTTTCAATAACCTTAATATCTGCTGAGAAACAAATAAATTGGATTTTATTAAATGATGATATAATATTTGATTCATCAGATTTAAATCTTTGGTAGATATACATTGTAATGGCCTCTTTCCACGGAAAAAAGTCATCCATCTCCATAAGTCGAATATAAGAATTGCGCGTCCAGTAGTATATATACAGACAAAATGTATATAAAGACCCCCGAAATGGGATTGGACCGGGCCGGGATCGTGTTTAACATCCGAACAACATGCTGCAGCTCCCCATCGGTGATTTATTTAAAGTGTTTTCCTTCCGTAGCCCATCAAGAAATTGCTCTTCATCCAGCGGATCGGAAGAAAAAGAAACCGGAAAGGAGCGATATTATCCAACTTTAGTATCTTTCTACAACATATACACCGCCAATACTTAGAGACTTATATTATAGTTTTACAACCAGATTGGCGTAGGTCAAAGAAACTATCAATAAATTGATGATATTTATAAAATGAAAAATTCAAGTATTAGCTTAATTCATTTCTCCATTAAGGTATACGCACCTTGCGGCATCAAGAGATTGGCTTATAGAAACACATGTTGACTTTCAGATTGCGGATTATGATGAAAAAATGATGGTTTGAGCCTCCGCAGCTACCGAGATTGCTCCCCCTCCCTAACGTTTCTATATTGAATAAACAAACGAGTTGGTCCATATTTTTTCCCAGATGTAGCACAGTGAAAGAGAAAGAAGAAGAGCTCCTAATGGATATGATAAAGGGAAGCATTAATCCTTGGGAAGGAGTCTTCTTTATTTATTCCCATGATTGACTGGCGTGATTACATCCTACAGCCACATTTCTTATTCATTGGCTATAGTGATCAATCAAAATCCCCAACTAGTATATGCTGCTGTCTCGATCGTCGTATAAAGTAATTTCGATTAGGTTTCGAAGCGAAATGAGGTGCTCATTAGTCTCTCATCTGCTAGACTGACTGATTTGTTACATTTGGAAAGAAAAACCGCTTTATATTCGCTTCTTGATGACAATGTAAACTATACAGAATAATATCAAAGTTTTAATTGTTTTTAATATAATGAGTTTGGTTAAAACGGAGAGGGGCAATTATAAGTTGCGTGACCAAGTAGAGTATTCCATCTATCGTGTCCAGCAGTAATCAACAAACATATTTAGAAATTCAACAAATATGCGAAAGACGGACGACATGTCGCTTCAATCCCGTTGAGGCTCATTTGCTTTTCCTCCTCCTCCCTTCTTCGAAAATCCTGCTCTCGAGCGTATCATCAGGATTGATGTAATGAATAATCGCCACTGGTCTCTCTCTTTCTGTATAAAGCAAAAGGATCCGCAAAATCCTTATTATTGTTATGATTGTTTCTCCAGCAAGCATGATCTAATCCGCTGATGACAGATGACAAGCATGTTGATTACACTTTCGTCTCCGCATATATTCCCGGCTGCGTATATAGTCTACTACTTG